>CM056050.1:327912859-328457585 GCA_029574335.1 Rana kukunoris | reverse complement strand
ATTTGCGATGCGCTGCCCGCAACTTTAGGAGCAAGTGCTTCGTGAATGACAGCACTTGCTCCTAAAAATTCGGCAGCGCAACGCAAATCAGAAGCGTTACTCCAGAGCAAAGATGCTCTGGAATACGTGAATCTGGCCCTTTGAGTTTATATATATGAGTGGGGTTACAGTCCTGTTTTAATTTCCTGGCAAACATTGCTGAGTGAGTGTTACAGTGGAGCATAAATTTGGCCTTGGAGAACCTGAGAGATTTCTCAGCATTGGCAGTGAGGATTAGATCTAGGGCTTGTTTGTTTTCCTGAATTTGTTGTGTGATGCGTGAGTCAGAGGAGTGGTGTAACTTGATATATAAATGGTGTAATTCCTTGGTAAGGCGTTTTATATCCGCTTGTTTTTCCTTATTTTTATTTGCTGCAATGTTAATAACATGTCTCCTCAAAACCGCCTTATGTGCTACCCAAATTGAGGCGGGTAATGTGTTTTTGTTCACATTGTCGGTAAAGTCGTTTTCTAGATGAGAGGAGATGTTTGATGTATTAAAGGGGTTAGTTAAGAGGGAATCGTTAAATCGCCAGTTATAAGGAGAGGGGGTAAGACCTATGTATGATGTAGTGAATGAGACTATATAATGGTCTGACCATGGGCATGGATGTATGAGGGCTTGTGTGGAGTTAGCTAGAAGGACAGGTGTAGAGAATAAGTAGTCGACCCTGGCGTAGCAGTTATGTGGTTGAGAATAGTGGGTGTAGGCCTTGACACCTATGTTGTGGGCTCTCCAGGAATCTATTAACTGCATTTTGTTAATCAACGATTGATAGTTTTGGAAAGGGATTTAGTGTGGAGAGAGATATTACTCCTGTCTAGGTTTGGGTGAGCGACTAAGTTAAAGTCGCCGCCTATCTGCATATGCAGTGAATAATACTTGTCTAGGGTTTCAAAAAAATTGGAGAAAAAAGATGTGTGGGCGTCATTTGGGGCCTATACTGATGCAATGGTGATTTCTCTGTTATTTATATTACCCTTAAGGATAATATAACGGCTATCAGGGTCTTTAAACACGTTATGTATGTCGAAAATTATCGAGTTGCATATGAAAATTGCGACACTTCTGGTTTTGTTATCAAATGTAGTATAGTACACCTGATTGAATGATTTATGGAAGTATTTCGGATGGTTGGATGATGCAAAATGTGTTTCCTGGAGCAGAATTATGTCTGCACCTAGCCTCTTATATTGTTGGAATGCTTTCTTACGTTTGTGTGGAGAATTAAAACCGTTTGTGTTATGCAATAGAATTTTAAGACCCATCGTTTCTGTTAGTGTGGACTATCAACTTATTAACCAACATTTCCATTATAAGCATGTGAGAGATGGGATCTGATGTATACCTATACTTAAGATAATACAACTAAAGTTAGAGGTCAGGGACAACAGTAAATGTCTTACATAAAGACAAGCAAAAATAACGTAAACCATCCCAGCAGCAGTGTCACTGGGACACAAACTACAATTTCTTAGTATACCTTCAAATAAGGTTGTGAGCAGAACATTGCAAATAGTTATTGCTATAAACAAGTAAAACTATTTTGAAGTAGAGTGAATAAAGAATTCAGTCCTAGTTGCTTCTAGGAACCTTGGGACAGGTGGTAACCGTCAAACAAAACAATTGAAAACAATAAGAAAAAAGAAAGGACCCGTAAAAAAGAAAAAAAGGTCCTTATCTTGCAACAGCCTCAGCCAGACCACCATGGGCAGTGATGGTCCGGGTGAGCCCTGAAGCAAGAGTGGGGTCAAACCAGCAACGGCGGAGGCCCCCGGTCTTGAGACTAAAAATTATAGTGAGAAAAACAAAATTGTATTTGTGCATGGTGGCGTTGCATAGGAAGGCGGAGACAATATAGTTAATTATTTGAAGAGACATAGCTAATGTCTATGTAGATTCAGACTGCTCTTCAGAATGGGCGGATGTCTAGTAGAACTGCTGTAGAACTTCTTCAAAATTGAATCGAAAGTGGTGAGGACACCTGAAACAGAGGATCCAGAATCCATGCAAGGTTAATGGGTGTGATGGGGCCCCATCCTAAGGTGTCAGGGGTGAAGAAGTACAGAATCCAGGAAGTCATATCTCAGCATGTTGAGATGAAACAAGGGATCAAATGGACTGACAAAAAGCCGAACTAATATTGCAGTCAAGGGGGAAGTTCATTCAAACTGGATGATGACCTTATTCAGGGCAACCGGAGTGAGAACTTGGCAGTATTCAGGTCAGATCAGAAGGGTTAATTTTGAAATGGGTTGAACAGTCTCCTCTGGTCTCTCTGGCTACACCTGGTGGAAGGGGTAGACCATATAGGTGAGGGTCTAGGAGTGGCAGGGTGGCGAGCATGAGGGTGATGCGCCAGGAGGCCAAGTTTAATCAGGAGCTCTTTCCCTTCAATAAAGTTGTACACTGTGTATGTGGAGCCATTATGAGGGATAGTAAGTTTAAAGGGGAATCCCCAGTGGTATCTTATTCTGGCAGATTGAAGGACCGAGGTGACTTCTTTCATCCTGCGTCTTCTATCCAGGGTGGCAGGGGAGATATCAGGATAAATATGAATTCTTTTGCCCTCAAAGGAGATGTTGGGGGGTGTTTCTGGAGGCTCGCATGATGTCTTCCTTTACCAGAAAGTCCTTCATACACATGATGATATCCCTGGGGGGGTTGTCAGGGGTAGGTTTGGGACGTAGGGCCCTGTGGATCCTGTCACAAGCGTATGCTGATAATGGCTTGTCAGGTAACAGGTCATGGAATATTTTAGAGACTGCAGGCATTAAGTCAGTAACGGATTCTGGTATGCCGCGTATCCTAATATTTTGGCGGCGATTTCTGTTGTCTAAATCTTCGACCTGTGCCTGCATGAAGGCAAAATTGTCTGCCAGGTTTTCATAATCCTTCCTTAAATCGTTATGGGCCAGAGAAAGTTCATCATGTTTGGTCTCAAGGAGGTCCGTACGGTTACCAACGCTTGCAATCTCCTGTGAGAGGGCAGCTGTGGACTCGTGTATCTCTTTTTCTATCTTTTTCACCAGTTTGTTAAACATACGTGAGAGACTTTCATCTAAGTCTGCTTTGGAGAGGAGGAGTTGTACTCACAGTTCTCTTGGTTTCTAGGCAGGGATGAAACTTGTTCTCCTTTCTCCTCTCCCCACACGCTGCTGCCAGCGCCATTTTGGGACTCCTTCCCGGTTCTCTGCTCCATGTCAAGGAGAAAGTTGGTAAGGGAGTGCTGGTGTCTCCTTCCGTTTTTCTTTTTGATGCCAGGCATGCACATGTTGATCCCGCAGGGGTGCTGGTGATTTAGGATGAGAAACGAGCGATGTAGCCCTGGGGAATTCGTCTCAAAAGACCGGGAGCGGCGGAGCTGTGTCTAAGTGCGTCCCATCAGCGTCGCGCCGCGCATGCGCCCTCGCCTAAAATAAATCTTACCTGTAGGTAAAAATAATATTTATATTCCCTTTGCATGCCCGGCTGAAGGTCCGGCAGTCCGGCAGACACTTTCCAGAAAGAAGTCTCCCGCGTGCCTGGGCGGGAGTGACGACATTGTAGCTCCGGCCACCTACATCGCAGAAGCCGCAATACCCAGAAGACACCCAGAGGGAAAATGTCATCTCCCTTGGCGTTGACCGAGTTCACCTGCCGATGCCTCGTTCTAAGGTAAGTATTTCATAATGAGCTAGTGTGCGGTGCGGTGCATACTAGCTCATTATGCCTTTTGCCTTACAGTTTTTTTTCTCAGAAATCTGCGGGTTTACATCCGCTTTACATTGTAATGCCTTTTTTTAAGCATTATTTTAGCAGTGTTAATATGTTATTATTTATGGTATTGAGGTATGATCGTGCACTACAGACCAGTGTTAATTTTGACATCAAGTTTCAATTTAGTTTTAGGCTTAGTCTTTTGACTAAAAGGCCATTTTAGTTTTAGTCGTATTTCAGTTCTCAATTGTTTTAGTTTTAGTCGTATTTTAGTCAACTAAAATGGTATTAAGTTAGTCGACTAAAATGTTTTAGTAGATTTTAGTTGACAAAATTAACACTTCTTCCACATAATGTCCTCCTTAAGTGAGTAACTCTGCAGGCAACAGATGATATCTCTTGGGGGGGCATTATCTGGACCCCTGGTCCTGAGGGCTCTGTGCGCTCTAACAAACTCTATCTCAGAGTCTTCCTGCTATTCCAATAGGCTATTGAAAACCCTCTGTATTGCAGGGATGATCTGGTCCTAATCTACCATCTCAGGGATCCCCCTTACTCTGATAGTGTTCCTGCGACCCCTATTATCGAGATCTTCCAAATGGTGGTTCATTTCAATAAAGTGGGAGACATGTGAGCTTGCTACCTTTTCCAGTCTGTGTAGTGCTCTGTCTTTTTGCCTGCTTGTGGCCATCTGGTCAGTGAGGAATAGAATGTTAGGTTTTAGATCAGTGATGGCTGCTGAGAATGTGGACTTTATGTCAGCAGTGAATCCAGACATGTCAGCATAGGTGAGGGGTTTGTTAGAGCGTGGTCTGTCCCTACCTGTGTCTTCAGCAGCGGATTGAGTGTCCTCACTAAAATTCTCCTCTTCTTGTTGAGACCGCGCCATCTTGTGTCCTGCCACGCCAACTTTGAGTAGTTCTGAGATGCTTCTGGCTGATGATGCAGCCTGTCCACGTTGGGATCTGGATTGTAGAGCCTGGTATGTTAGTCTGCCCATTTCCAGGTCAGAATGAGCAGGAAATTGGGCTGTCGGCTCTGTCTTTCACGGAGCTCCGCTAGTGTGCTTCCATTCCGGCCACTTGCTAAGCCTTAACTACTTAAAAACTTAACTACTCTGCACCCACATGCCTCACAATACACCACATACAGAAGGATGTCAGCTATCCCTGGCCCTGGAAATTCTTATCAGACTAAAGGAACTTGCTATATATATATGTATATATATATATATATATATATATATATATATATATACACAAGTGAAAGCAGTCTGCGCTGTGAAAATAAATTGAGAAAGGGCACAAGGCTAGGAAATGGGTGTGGGAAAGGGGCACGGTAGGTGAAAAAGTGTTAGCTAAATAACAATGATACACCTAACAGCAATAAACATCTCCATGTAAACTGATGGTAACACATAAACGGCAAAGTATAGTCCAGGAAAGACAAAACTAATTAGGAAGTCCAGTACTGGAAAATAAAGATAAAAATAAAAATAACAGTAAAATTCCTCAAGGAAGGGAACAGATGAGGAGAGACCCAGCAGCCAATTCTGTGAAAGAAGTCGAGCCGTCACCCAAGAATAACACGCACACCTCAGGTGGTCCCAGCAGCTCACCTCATGGCTACCAGATATAGCCTAGCCAGCTGCTTTCACGCGGAGTCCAAATGAAGGTAGAATGTTCTTAAAGTCCCGGGAAAGACTTCCTAAATTAGTTTTGTCTTTCCTGGACTATACTTTGCCGTTTATGTGTTACCATCAGTTTACCAATTGGAGATGTTTATTGCTGTCTAGGTGTATCATTGTTATTTAGCTAACACTTTTTCACCTACTGTGCCCCTTTCCCACACCCATTTCCTAGCCTTGTGCCCTTTCTCAATTTATTTTCACAGCGCAGACTCCTTTCACTTGCACATATATTTCCTTGTGTCTATTGAGGTAGACTCTTCTAGTGTTTGCAGCAGTGCTCCCAACCCTCTCCCTTTCCCCCTCATCTACTATTTCACAGACAGCGCGGGAGTATCACTTTATTCATATATATATATGTACTGTGATTGTGTACTTGACAAAAGGGGCCCCTGGAAGAAGCAAGTTATTATGAAAAGGACGTAGGGCGGAGCGGTGCGCTGTCATTACCTCCAGCTTGAATACGATCCCCCAGCAGGACGGGTGTCTGGAATTTATGTACCGGCCGGCACACCAGATTAAAGTCATTACTTGTCTGCTAGGTTGTAAGTGCAATTCAACTTTTCAATTTTTTTTTTTACGCTTTTAATGCGCTATGTGGAGCTGTCATTATCATTTTCATGTTGGGTACTGATACTGGTGATTTGCAATCTTACTCTGGATGAGATCCACTGATCTAAAGATTGAGTCTGCCTGAGCTATACTGTGGGAGTGAGACTTCTAATTACACACGCTTAACGATCCCCTGTCATAAGGCATCAAGGCAAGTTGGTAAGGAGCCATCATTATTCACTTGTGGAGGATTCATCACTTTTTGTTTGGACATGGTTTCCTATCAGATTGTTAGATTTTGGCACAGAGCACAGGTGTACAGCATCCACTGATATAGCAATTATGGACTCTATTCAATATTACAGCCTTTAGGCCCCTTTCACATGAGCGGACCGTTCGTCTGCTTATTACAAGTCCGTTTACGGACTTGTAATGGGCCCCTATGGGATCGAGTCCGTTAGCGGATGATGCATCCGCTAACGTCCGCCTAAGATCAGCGTCCGTCTGGATCCGTTTTTCGGACGGAAGAAAACCCTATTTTTTTTCCGTCTGAAGGATCGGATCGGATGAAGACGGACAGACGGTCCGTTTTCATCCGATTCCCCATAGGGGGTAGCAGAGAAGAGACAGGGCGGTCCCTTCACAGTGTGCGGGGACCGCCCTGTCCGCCGACAGCTCAGCGGGACCCCCCGCTGAGCCGACGGACACACACGGAGCGGACCGAAAAACGGACCGCTCCGTGTGAAAGAGGCCTTATATATACTGATTTTATGTCAAATTTGTTTTTTGCAACATATTATTTTTGACACATGTTCACTGTTTTGTATGTGAGTTTTTTTTATAGCAACTGATGTTCTCCATTATTATTTATTTATTAATAGAGACACACTTGACACTTGACATCATAAGTCATTGGTTATGTATTTATACATCACTGATGCTGTTCCTTTGGCATTCTTTATTTGGGGAATTCTTTTTTAGTTTTCACTTGGTTAAAGTGGAGTTCCACCCAGGAAAACCACATTTGGCCAAAAGTCTTAAAAAATAAAATAAAATAAAAAACGTGAAAAAAAAATACTCACCCGAAATACCTGTTGCTATGCGGAAGTCCGTAATCTGCCTCTTCCACACCGCGGTGTCTTTTCTTCTTGTCCTTCTCCTAGTGAATGGGGCGCGCTGCTTTCTGGGAACTGTGTGTGTTCTCAGAGAGCAGCGCGCCCATTCACAAGCCAGCGTGAGACTCACGCAGGCGCAGTAGGAAATGGGCAGTGAAGCCGTACGGCTTCACTGCCTGTTTCCCATAGTGTGAATAGCAGCGCGGGACCCGGAGCGATCGTGGGACCGGCATCGGGGGGGGGGCGTCAGCGCGGGCGCCTAGGACAGGTAAGTGTCCTTATTCAAAGTCAGCAGCTACACTGTTAGTAGCTGCCGACTTTGAAAAAAAAAATGCGGGTGGAGCTCCGCTTTAAGGGGTAGCGCAATTTTTCTATTTCTTATTAGTGATAATCAGCATGGATTCATAAGCTGTTCTTGCCAGGCAAATCTTTTAACATTATATTAAAAAGTGAGCTGCCATCTAGATAAAAGAAGGCCTGTGGTTGTGGTATATCTGGACTTTGTAAAGGCATTTAATTATTCGTTGTTCGCAACCGTAGTACAGGTCAGAAACAAAAGTGCTTAGTGATTTTTTTGTTGTCCTACCTAAAACACATTGGGCCAGATTCAGGTAGAGTTATGCTGGAGTATCAGTGATACTTCAGCCTAACTCTCACTTTGAGCCGGCGTTTCTGTTTTCTGTAAGCAGAAAACAAGAAACGCCGGGTTGGAGTTCCTATACAAGTGGCGTAATTGTATTTAGCCGTCGTATCGGAACTGCAATTTTAAAAATGGCACTCGGGGCGTTCCCGCTGATTAACGCCGAGAATATGTTAATCAGTGATAATCGGCAATTCACGATCGTATTCGGGCCCGACGCAGTGACTTTCCGACGTTTCCGTAATAGATACGCGGCGTAAAGAAAAACCAGCCCCCTAGTGGAGTATCCTATGTTAAGTATGGGCGTCGTCATCGGGTCAAATTTAAAAATTTTCGCGTCGTTTGCGTAAAACGTCCGTGAATGGGGATTGACGTCATTGACGTTCACTGACAGAATTTGGAGCATGCGCACTGACAGTCGACGCATGCGCAGTACGTTCACCGCGGGATCGCGCCTAGTTATAATAATACACGCCCCCTACCCGCCCAATTTGAATTCCGCCGGCTCATTTTCGCTACGCCGCTGCAACTTTAGGAGCAAGTGCTATGTGAATAACAGTACTTGCTCCTAAAGTTTCGCCGGAGTAACGTAAATGAGAAACGTTACTCCAACTTAAAGATTCGCCCATCTACCTGAATCTGGCCCTTTGTATTCTGTGGCTGGAGATACATTAAGCCATTCACCAGATACAGAAGTTCACCAGACAGCAAACAACCTTGTATTCTGTGGCTGGTGGTACATTAGGCATTCAACGGATACAGAAGGAATTGTTGGCCATTACAGACCCAAAAATTAGCCCACGGCCACAGGCGTTCACCAAACAGCAAACAACTTTGTATTCTGTGGCTGGTGGTACATTAGGCATTCAACGGATACAGAAGTAAGTGTCGGCTATTACAGGCCCCAAAAATTTGCCCACGGCCACAGGCGTTCACCTAACAGCAAACAACTTTTTATTCTGTGGCTGGTGGTACATTAGGCATTCACCGGATACAGAATAAAGCATCGGCCAGAACAGGCCCCAAAAATTAGCCCACAGGCGTTTACCAGAATTTGAATGAAACATGGTCTACTGGTCACATGTGTTGAATTCCTCCGAGATCCATGCTTCATTCATTTTTATAAATGTGAGGTAGTCAACACTGTTGTGAGCTAGGCGAGTGCGCTGATTGGTCACGACCCCCCTGCTGCGCTGAACGTCCTTTCAGACAGGACACTGGATGAGGGGCAAGCCAACAGTTCCATTGCAAATTGTGCAATCTCTGGCCAGGGGTCAAGCCTGCCCACCCAGTAGTCCAGGGGTTCATCACTTCTCAGTGCGTCCACATCGGCCATTAACCCGATGTAGTCGGACACCTGTCGGTCTAGGCGTTCCCTGATGCTGGATTCGGAGGACAGCTGTCGATGGGTCAGCTGAAAGAATGACCTCGTATCATTAGTGACTAAGACATCTTCAAACCGCCCTCTTCTTGCAGGTGCTCTTGGATTGGTAGCCAAAACTCTTTCTCTGTGAGTGGAAATTCCTCTGCCAGCGGACGCAAAAGCAGAATGCAGCATTTCTCGAAGCAAGGCCTGGAAGTGCTGCATTCTGATAGCCCTCTGTGACGGTAGTAACATTTCCGCCATGTTTTGTTTGTACCGGGGGTTTAAGTATGTTGCCACCCAGTACTGGTCCTTGCCCTTTATGCTTTTTATACGGGGTCCCTCTTAAAACACCGGAGCTTGAAGGCCCCCATTTGCACTAAACTGGAAGCACTGGCCTGGCTCCTGCTCAACATCCAGGATAATGTCGTCCTCTTTCTCCTCCCCCATCTACGGACAATACCAGGGATCCCAGGAAGGTTTAAAGCATGCTCTTCTTGTTCCTCCTCCTCCTCCACCCCAGCACCATCCTCCTCTGACCCCTCTTCAGACTCCTGTTGTTTACTTGTCTCAGGTGGAGTAGCCCCCTGGCAATTCATCCAGCATTGCGACTTCCTCATCTTTCTGCTCCTGCTCCTCGACAGCTTGATCAAATACACAATGCAATGCACGCTCCAGAAAGAAGGCGTAAGGTACGATGTCACTGATGGTGCCCTGGCTGCGACTGACCAGTTTGATGATCTCATCAATTGGCCACAGAAGTCTGCATGAGTCGCGCATGAGCAGCCACTGGCGCGGTGAAAAAAAAACAAGCTCCCAGAACCTGTCCTGCCGCAGAGTTTGTACAGGTAGTCGTTAGGCTGCTCCAGCAGAAACGTGCAGTTATCAAGCATATACAATGTTGAGTTTCATTGCGTCAAGCAGTCACAAATAAGACGTCTGACGGGCAGGTTGTGTCGCCGCTGAATGTCAGCAAGGCGAGCCATGGGCGTGTAAGATCTTCTGAAATGGGCCGAGATTTTCCTGACCTGCCACAAGACGTCCTGGAGCCCAGGATATTTGGCAACGAATCGCTGCACGACCAAGTTCATGGCATGTGTGTAATTTTGCTCTGTTTCAGCGCGCTCAGCAGATTGGCAACGTTGTCGCACACCACTTTACCAACTGTCAAATTGAGCAGTGTTAGCCACTGATCTGCCTGTGAACACAAAGCTGAAAGGAGTGCAGGACCAGTGAGCAGTGTGGCTCTTGTCCACTTACCAGGCACAAGACCTACAACGCAGCACAGCATGGCAACGTCTCACCTGGCATGTCGAATAGGTTCTAGGGATCTTGGGCAGCGCAGCGGAAGAGACAATAGCATCAGAAAATGAGGAGTCAGCCGAGGAGGAGGGGGATATAAATGCAAAAATAAAAGCGCAACCTCCAAAAAATATATATGCCAAGAAAAACTAATAAATTCAGAGTTCACTGAACAAGTTCATAAAGGTGAAAATATGCAGTCCATTTTTCTAAGATGCAAACAATTTTCAGGAAATAGTAGAATCAATTCTTCCATACATTAATAAAACTTGAGTGTGCAGGAAACAATGGATGAAAAAGTTTGGGCGAAGTGCCCCCTTACCAGAAAAGATGGATCCCTATGACAGAGATCAAACAGGCATGTGGTAAGGGTCTTTGAAAGCCAAGGAGTGCAGGGGAGAGAATCCTTCAGTCTTCAGACATCCCAAGGCTTGTTCTCACTTTAAGCTCATTAGCATTCTGCTCAGCTGCAAACGTTCTCCAAAGGGTCCCAGGAGTGAAGAGATCAATCAATGTAATTGAAGGAAGAAAAACTTCATAGTGTGATAAGTTTTAAAATAGGTTCATAAGAACTTCTTTAATAAAATTTTGTGGCAGAAAACAACAAAGTCATCCATCTGCATAGAAGTCAAATATCTGGTAGAGACATGTCGTAAATGCAGTAGGTAGGGAAGCATATCTGCTAATTACTGGTGGGTCTGATGTTTGGTTTCCAGCCGACACTAGTGTTTCACCTCAGAAGGTTTCAACAGGGAGAGGAAACAGTACTCGAGGAGGAGGGGGAGGATGGAGTAGGAGGAAGCAGGCCTGCATGTAATCTGTGGCGGTAAAACCAAATCTACATGACTGCCACGGGTTACATGCTTGACGGCCGTCAGAAGGTTCACCCAGTGGGCAGTGAAAGTTGCATACCTTCCCTGCCTGTGTTTGCTAGACCACGTGTCTGTGGTCAGATGTATCTTGGCACCGACACTGTGTGCCAGAGATACATTCACTTGCCGCTGAACATGGCCATATAGCTCTGGGATGCCCTTCTGTGAAAATGTTTTCCTTCCTGGGACCTAACATTGTGGTATTCCAATGGCCACAAATTTTCGAAAGGCCTCCGACTCCACCAGTTTATATGGCAGTAGTTGGCGGGGTATCAGTTCCAATAAGTTCTTTTTTTTTACGATCTAACATTTGGGTCACGGAAGCCTGTCTTTTTGCAGAAAAACGTGAGGAAGGCATGATGGAAGGTGGAGTGGAGGACAATTGTGAGCATAGAGGGAAAGGAGAAGGAGAAGAGGCTGGACGGTGAGAGCCTGGAGTGTAGCTTTGTGGGTTCTGATGGCATTGCTCCCACTGGGCTCGGCGATGGGAGGCCAGGTGCCTTCTTAAGGCGGTCGTCCCTAGGTGAGTGTTGGGCTTACCGCAACTTATGCGTTGACTGCAAAGGCTACAGATGGCAACAATATTGTCTGCAGCAGACACATTAAAAAAAGCCCACACTGCGGAGCCATAGGCCGGCATCCTTAAAGTGCCAGATGTGACCGTTAATGGTTGATGGCTCGCTCCTGATACATTAGGAGTCTGCTTTTGTCCCTCCTGTGCAATGTAAGTTCGGCCTGATTCTCCTCCCTATCTGTTGGTCCATCTCTTCCCCTGAACTCCCGTCCTCTTCCTCTCTTCTGGGCACCCACGTGACGTCTGTAGACACGTCATCATCGACGTCACCTTCCCCATCACTAACAGTAGAGATCTCGGAGTAGGAAGCAACAGCGGGCGCCAACCTCCTTGGGCTGATCTGACTACTGTCGTCAGACTGCTGAGTGCCGGCTGTTGCTACCTCCTCTTCCTGATCCAATGCCAAAAATGGCTTTGCATCCGAAATGTCTTCTGATGGATCGGAAAATAATTCCTGTGACTCAAGCGGAGGGTACATGGTGGTGGTAGTGGTGTTAGTGGTGGTGTTGGTGGTGAGCCACTCAACCAGGTCTGGTGCATCCTTTGATGTAATCGAACGAACATTGTGCCACTTCCCACTTTGGCCTGGTGCTCCTGCCCTACCCCTACCACCCCTGTGGAAGGGCCTGCCTCTTCCTCTGCCTGTCATTTTTTAAATGACCCTGTAACAAAAGTCCCTAGAGAAGCGCAGTATATGTGGAAGAAAGTATATAACAAAATCTGTCGTTTCAGGGGGCCACTAGTTTATTTCACCAGTTATGAAACTTTTTTTCAGGGCATTTTTTTAACCCTTTCATGCATAAGCCTACTGTATTTCTGACATTTGGTGTTTACAAGTTAAAATCATTTTTTTTTGCTAGAAAATTACTTAAAACCCCCAAACATTATATATATTATATATATAATATATATATATATATATATATATATATATATATATATGTATTTTTTAGCAGAGAATCTAGAGAACAAAATGGTGATTGTTGCAATATTTTATGTTTTTTTTTTTAACATTTTGATCACTTTTATTGCTGTCACAAGGAATGTAAACATCCCTTGTGGCAGCAATAGGTGGTGACAGGTACTCTTTATGGAGATATCGGGGGTCTAAAAGACCCCCAATCCCTCCTTTGCACTTCAAAAGTATTCAGTTTGCTGAAAACAGCGATTCTGAATACTGTGTACTTTTTTAAATCCGGTGCCATTGGCAGCCGAGAAACCCGGAAGTGACGTCATGACGTCGCTTCCGTGTTTCCATTGCGGAGACAGAATCAAAGCCGTATACGACTTTGATTCAGTCTGCGGCTGGACACTGGAGGCGCTGCATCGAGGATCAGGTCTCCCGGTGGGACGGGAGGCCCGGTCAGAGCGGACGGGGGGGGATGTCCCCTCTCGCTCCTCCGGTAAAACAACCGAGCGGCTTTTAGCCGCATTGGTTGTTATGCCGGATAGCCAATCGCCAGCTCTAAACAACGTTACCGGGATGATGCCTGCAGCTGCAGTCATCATCCCGGTATAACGTCCGAAAGCCGAGGATGCATACAGGTATATGCGTTCGCGCGGCGTGAAAGGGTTAATGTGTGTAGCAGAGGAAACGCAGCGAAAGAGGCAAAAAATCCAGCAGTAACCAAATACACCGCCAGTCACAATGCTGCACAATACAAATCCACTATAATATGCTTTCTATTTTAGAAAGTATATTATAAGTGTATATTAAACCTATATACTGCAGTGCACAGCAAGCAGCACACCTATACCAGTGCTTGAAAGGAATTTTGTGGACCTGTTAGGTAGAGATTTGTGTCGCTAAACTCTGTCCCTGATGGAAACGCCAACCTCTCCCTAAACTGACAAAAAGTATATGAATATTTTAGACACCTATATACTAGAGCAAGTAGCACACCTATACCAGTGCTTGAAAGGACTTTTGTGGACCTGTTAGGTAGCGAATTGTGTCACTAAACTCTGTCCCTGCTGGAAAAGCCAACCTCGCTTTACACTGACAAAAAGTATATGAATTTATTACACATTATTATTTACTGCAGTGCAGAGCAAGTAGCACACCTATACCAGTGCTTGAAAGGACTTTTGTGGACCTGTTAGGTAGCGATTTGTGTCGCTAAACTCTGTCCCTGCTGGAAACGCCAACCTCGCCCTACACTGACAAAAAGTATATGAATGTATTACACACTATCATGTACTGCAGTGCAGACCAAGTAGCACACCTATACCAGTGATTAATAGACATGTGCAGACTGGAATATTTTGTTTCGTTTTTTCGTTTTCGTTAGTTACTCCTGAAAATCGTTTTGATTTATATTGTTTTTCGTTGGGGAATAGCTTTCATCCGAAAATCCAATAATACTTGGTTTCTGTCGAATGGTCAAAAGAATATTCAACGGAACATTGAATCTTTACGTCGAATAGTACATTTCCGTTCGAATATTCCGCCTACAAGAATTCTAATGTTGTATGACTAGTAATAATGTCAAATCTATTTTCTCATAAATCAAAATCGAATCTCTGTAATGTCGAATCTATCATTTCTATAGTGTCGAATCTTTTCTTTATAATGTCGAATCTTTTCCCTATAATGTCGAATATTTTCCCTATAATGTCGAATCTCTCTATATCAAATTTTTACCGCAACGAAAATGAAAATAAAGCATTTTTTATGTCGAATCTTTCGGTTTTCGTTTCTTGCGCTTTCGTTATCGTTTGTTAAAACGATAACGAAAAAAAACGGATTTTCGGACGAAAATGCATTCTAACAAAAACGAATGCACATGTCTAGTGATTAAAAGGACTTTTGTGGACCTTTTTAGATAGCTATTTGAATGAATCCAGCCTGTCCCTGCTCCAAACACCAACCTCTCCCTACACTGACAAAAAGTATATAAATGTATTAGACACCTATATACTAGAGCAAGTAGCACACCTATACCAGTCCTTAAAAGGACTTTTGTGGACCTTTTAGATAGCTATTTGAAATAATACAGCCTGTCCCTGCTCCAAACACAGCACCCTTTCCCTATACTGACAAACAGCAGAATGTAAGATGGCCGCCAGATCATGTCTATTTATAAAGGTAGGGGGTATGTCCATGTGCTATAATGTCTCAAGTGGCTGTCCTGCACCACCTGATGGATGTGTCATAGGTCAAAGTTCTTACCCATGTAACATTGCAGACCGCCGCGAACATCGCTAGATGTCGACCGGTTTGGCGGACCTCGAACCCCCAGGTACGAAATTTAAAGGAATATTTCACTTTTATTGTTTCACTTTAAGAATCATTAAAATCACTGCTCCCGAAAAAACAGCAGTTTTTAAAACCCAGGTTCCCAAACACGTTTTATGACAATAACTTACAGTATTAACCTTTAAAATTAGCACTTTAGATTTCTCCCATAGACTTTTAAAGGGTGTTCCGTGGCTTTTCGAATTTGCAGAGAACACCCCAAATTGTTCGCTGTTCGGCGAACGGCGTCCAGCCAATGTTCAAGACGAATTAATGTTCGACCCGAACAAAAAGTTCATCCCTAATAAACAAATGTTTTTCATGTACAGAGTAGCCTGGCTGATGTAACCCAGTCCATCACATTGCCTACTTTTGAGCCATGCAGAATATCTATTTGGTAAAAAATTGAACTAAGAGAACAATTGAGCTGCCTTTATGGTATTTCCCTGTTAACTCCATAATTTTCTGCTCACAGTGATAACAACAAAAGAATCATTAGTGTGTGATAGTTGAATGTCATATTACTGTGTAAAGCTGCATATTATGGCATGGATGAGTATGGTTTACCATCTGACCTGACTGTTATTTGATTGTCAGGTGATTGTTTTTCCCACAAAAGGGCAATCGGTGAGGCAGGCAGGGCTCACATCCGTAGGAGAGATCCCTGCAGGAAGCAGCTGTGTGGGTGTGTGCCCAGCCTCAAAGACAGCCTTTTGATCTTGAATGCTGTTTGATGAGAGTGTGGGACACCAGAAAAGGGAAAGACAGTGCTTCAAGAGGCAGATAACTTGTGTATATTCCTAATGAGAAAATACAATGGCCAGGAGGATGAGTTGGATGTGTTTGTGGCAGACAGACTGAAAGTCCAAGTGAGCCAAAGTAAGCCAGGAGGCTAAAAAACAGCATGGGATGGCAGATACTAGCCTCCCCAACATACCATTAAACGCTATACAAGTGGGTCAGTTTCTAAGACTCAAACGAATATGCAGCGATGATCAAAATGTCCATGAGGAATCTTTGACTAAGAAAGAACATTTTAAAATTAGGGGATACCTCTTTATACATTGTATTAATCTATATATGTAAAATTACCTCCATTACCTTGTATGTGCTTATGTCATATCGGTTTTGTACCACCTTTTGTGCTCAATATAAAAAGTTTATAAACAAAAAAAATGACAAAATTAAGGGATACCCGGAATCTACTTTGGATAGAGACATAAACATTGCTAAAAATACAAAAAGAGATGATTTGCTGAGTAATAGAACAATCTCTTCAGATAAGAAAAATAAATAGACTCTTGGCAATGTCACAGTTTTCTTTACACCTTTTAGTTTAGAGTTTAACAAAGTTGAATCCACAGTTAGAAAATATCTCCCTGTACTCTTCGATGAACCTATCTATGCACCGATTTTATCGAAGGGCATTAAATCAGTTTCATGAAGGGCTCCTCCATTAGGCTAACCTTTATCTTCAAGTTTTTATACAAGTACACAGTGTTCCCCACAATGGATGCAATTTAAGGGTTCCTTCCAGTGTACACATATTGGGAGAGGTGAACTTATTCACTCCATGACTACTAACAAGGATGTTAGAATTAAGTAATATATCAATTGTAATACTAAATATTTAGTATACATTATTACATGTGATTTGTGTATGATTCAGTATGTTGGTCGCACAACTTGTAGGTTAAGAGATCGCTTACATCAGGGATCCTCAAACTACGGCCCTCCAGCTGTGGTAGAACTACACATCCCATGAGGCATTGTAACACACTGACATTCACAGACATGACTAGGCATGATGGGAATTGTAGTTCCTGAACAACTGGAGGGCCGTAGTTTGAAGACCCATGGCTTACATGATCATCTATATGATATACAAAAGAACCATGCAACAAATGTGGCTAAACACTGGAATGAACATCACAACAAGGATGTAACCAGTTTATATATACAAGGAGTTGAAAAGATTAAAGTCGCCTCACTTGGCTCTCCTCTTCCTTACCATTAACAATATCCCCCAACAATTTAGAAGCATCACAAGCCATATACTTATTGCTGCTAGGCTCACGATTACATCCAAGCAGAGGACTAATTTGGTTCCTGACACAAAAGAGGTTATACAAAGGGTTATGGTACAGTACATCTACGAAAAACATTTTGCCATCCAATCCCATTCGGTGGCTAAGTTTAGCACCCAATGGGAGCCATGGACGTCTAGGTTCCAAGAATAAAACCCCTTGCCTTCAATATTGATGGTTTATTTTCTAGTGATACAATGTGCTCTCTAGATAGGTAACAGAAACAATTCCAGTATTGTGAATCAACTCAGGTTTCTATCCTTTTTTTCCTTCTCTCCTTCCTTTTCTATTTCTTTTATGTTTGATTTTGCTCCGATTTCATCTTTTAATTCTTTTTGTTTATGCTTTGAGTTGCTTTTTAAATGTGAAATTATAGTACTTTGTTTAGCGTACTCTCCACTGCTATTTATGTTTTATTGAGGTTAATGTGTATCTGTCGTTATTATAATTTTCTCCTTTTCTCCTTGGGTGCCCATATGATTCCCCCCTACTTTAAGCCTAATATGGGGGGGTGACATCCACATTTAGCAGTAGGATGTGCAGCCCCTTCTACTTTTAACCACTTCAATACTGGCCACTGTCATATGACGTCCACAAAGGGGCTCTCCCATCCCGGGTGGACGTCATATGACGTCCTGGACTTTGGGGGGGGGGGGGATATCTGAATGATGCCTGCAGCAAGAGGCATCATCCAGATATCCATTTCTTCTGTCAGCGATTATGCACAACATAAGAATGATCATAGCGGCAGTTCCGCTGCTTGATCGTTCTTATAGGCGGCGGGAGGGGACATCCCCCCTCCCGCCGCTATCCGGTGCTTCTCTGGGCTCTCCCGTGCCATCGGGAGCCCGGAGAATGAATCGTCCAGAGCTAGCAGGAACCATAGTGATGACTGGTGACCAGATGGTCATCAGTCATCTCTATGACCGTCGGAGGACCCGGGCGCGATGTGATGACATCACGCCCGGGTCCCGTAAGTAAGCAAAGCCGCGATTGCGGCTACTAAGCCACAGTATTCATGAGATCAGTGAATTTTTTTCACCAATCTCATGGTTTCCAGCCTGGAGGAGAGATGTGGGGTCTTATTGACCCCGCATCTCTCCATAAAGAGGACCTGTCACACACATTCCTATTACAAGGGATGTTTACATTCCTTGTAATAGGAATAAAAGTGATAAAAAATAATAAATAAATAAAGTGTAAAAGAATGAATAAATATGTAAAAAATAAAAATAAATTAAAATGCCCCTGCACGCAGAAGTGAACGCACACGCAAGTCCCGCCGACATATAAATGCCGTTTGAACCACATATGTGAGGTATCGCCACGTGCGTTAGAGTGCCAGCAACAATTCTAGCACTAGATCTCCTTTGTAAATCTAAACTGGTAATCTGTAAAAAATGTCAAAGCCTTGCCTATGGAGATTTTTAAGTACCGAAGTTTGGCGCCATTCCATGAGTGTGCGCAATTTTAAAGCGTGACATGTTAGGTATCTATTTACTCGGTGTAACCTAATCTTTCGTATTTTACAAAAAAATTGGGCCAACTTTACTGTTTTGTTATTTTTTCTATTCTTGAAACAATTTTTTTCCCCAAAAAAGGCGTTTGAAAAATTATTGTGCAAATACTGTGCAAGATAAAACGTTGCAATGACCGTTGTTTTATTCCCTAGGGTGTCTGCTAAAAAAAACATATATAATGTTTGGGGGTACTGCGTAATTTTCTAGCAAAAAAATTATGATTTGTACATGTAGGAGAGAAGTGCCATAACAGGCCCGGTATGGAGGTGTGTAAAAAAGCCCTGTATTGAAGTGGTTAAACATAAGATGGGGGTAAGTGCTAGTATTAATGCTAATACTATTACTATGCGTGTTATATCCACCTTTGTTTTGCACTAATGACTGTTTGTATTGAAATAACAATTATTGGATTTCGTAATAATCTATGCAATATTGTAATTGCTTTTCTTTTTGAGCCAATAAAAAATAATTGAAAAGAAAAGATTAAAGTCACAAATAGGCGAGGAGATAGATTTTGACTATTATGTAAAAAATGCTATTTCTGGATTTTTTATTTGAATTCCAGAAAATCTCTTGACATTACAGTGGAGGTTCACCCTAATATTTGACTCTGTATGACCAATAGTGCCTCCCATTGACCATTAAAAATCGGGTTTTTTTTTTTTTTTTTCTAAAGGCTTATCGTTATTTTATGTCGATTGTGGCCTGTCAATCAAGTGTCCCTGCGGGTGAATGGGCGTTCCTTTGTTTCCCCCGACACGCTCAGTCTCCTGGGAATTAGTTCTGACGTTCCCAGGAGACGATCTCTCATGAAATCCCGCGATATTTTCGCGGTCACGTGACTCGGCAAGCTGGTCATGTGACTCGGCAAGCGGGTCATGTGACGTGGGCGTTTACTAATACACCTGTGTTATTTTGGTAACACAGGTGTAAAATGCCATTACACAACTGTTTACAGCAGAGTAAGGAAGCCATCGGACAGATCGAGTGGTATTTTTGCTAATGCACACACTAAACTAACATTTTTAAAATAAAATTAGTAATTTTAAATTATAAATACAATTTAAATGGTCTAAAATACAGATCCAATATATACTATGGGCCAGATTCAGGTAAATCAGAGCATATTTGCTCTGGAGTAACGCATCTCATTTACGTTACGCTGCAGAAATGTTAGGAGCAAGTGCTGTTATTCATGAAGCACTTGCTCCTAAAGTTGCGGCAGCGTATCGCAAATGAGCCGTCGGAATTCAAATTGGGCGGGTACGGGGCGCGTATTATTTAAAATAAGCGCGATCCCGTGGCGAACGTACTGCGCATGTGTCGAGTGTCAATGCATCCCAGTGCGCATGCTCCAAGTTCTGTCAGTGAACGTCAATGACGTCACGTCCCCATTCATGAATGTTTTACGCAAACGACGCGATTTGTTTTTTTTCCGACGCGATGACGACGGCTATACCTAACATAGGATATTCCACTAGGGGGCTGCTTTATCTATACGCCGCGTATCGCTTCCGGAAACGTCGTAAAGTCACTGCGTCGCGCCCGAAAAAGATTGTGAATTGCCGATTTTCGCTCATTAACATATTTTTTGAGCGTAAATCGGCGGGAACGCCCCCGGCGCCATTTTTAAGTTGAAGTAACGATGCGATGGTGAAATTCAATTACGCCGATCGCATCGGAACTCCAACCCGGCGTTTCTTGTTTTCTGGTTACAGAAAACAAAAACGCCGGCTTAAAGTGACAGTTAGGCTGGCGGATCCATTGATCCGCCAGCCTAACTCTACCTGAATCTGGCCCTATATAGCTATTTTAGATTAAATCTACTCATTTCAAAAAATCTATTTATTTTTATTTTTTATAAACTACATTGCTGCACTTACTGTTTATCTCATCAGCTGCTGCTCAATTCATTTTGAGCTAGCGCTGTGAGAAACGATCTATTCTACTGTGTTTATGGTCAACGGGGCGGGTCATATTGACGCCGGCCGTTGCCATGGTAACTGTGAAGTGTTGACGGCGCCGCTCGCCGTCAACACAGCACAGCAAAGGACATGCGCGGGATACAGCGGTGAATGCTGTGACGCCAGCATTCACCGCCGTATCCCGGAAATCATTACTGCTGGGCTTCAACATGCCCAGCGTGCCATTCATCAAAATGAAAACTGCCTGCAGACGGAAATATAAAATATCGTTTGGGAGTATAATCTCATCCTGGGGGCCGATAGATTAGGACACACGGGCTGCTAATTTAGAAAGGTAAGAGGAGCATAATACTTAAAAAAAAAAAAAAAAAAGGAAAATCGATTGAACCACCGCTTTAACCATGAGTGGGACGTAACACAATTTTTATGAATATTGAATATCTCACATTTGGCCTTTCTAGATAGTTGGTGGTGTTCCAATTAGATAAAATAAAATCATTTTCACTGAAGGTATGGATGCTAATTAAAAAATTAATTGAATTTTTCCTCATTATAATAAAGACATAGGCATGTGTAGTTGGTTATTAGTTCACTAGCCATTATTATCTCAGCCAAGACTAAAATAACAATGAAAATAAAAATATAATTATATATAATGTAAATGTTACAATATTTTACATACACATTTTTATGTGCAGGTTAGTAATAGTTTGGTGGAGTAACGCCATTAGCACTTGTACTCGGGCAAATGCTCCTGATGCTTCACCCGATACTTTTTACAGTCAGCGGTGATCAGTGTGTGGGGAAGTTACAAGCTCCGATCACCGCTGTATAGATTAAAAGTAATTTCTCTGCTTCTCTCTTCACCCCCAACCCCCACCACCCGCGGATTTCAGCTGCTTTAAAATCAGCAGTGATCAGTGCTTGTAACTCCCCCACACACGATCACCGCTGACCGTCCCGTGTCCTCCTCCAGCCCCCCTTCATTTTGCTGCAGTCTCTCTCCCTCTGTGTCCCCCGCTGTGTTTTCCTTCTCCTCCGTGTCCCCCTGGAACTGTCAGGATGGAGAGCGGTCAGTGATCACTGATTCTGTCCATTTACATAACTGAAACATCGTAAACTCTGATTACAATGTTTCAGTTTATGAATGGAGAGAAGCGGCTGTCTTCTCTCCATTCATTTTCAGCGCAGCTGAGGCTGCTGAGAAAGGGACTGGGGAATCTGTATCCCTAGTCCCTTTCCCTGTCTCAGAGGGGAGATGTCAGAGGTCTGTTAAGACCCCTGATATCTCACCAAAGCTGATTAAAAAGAAGAAAAAAAAATGCAATAAATAATTTTAAAAATAAAAAGTAAATAGTAATAATAATTTTAAAAAAACACACTGACAATTCACTACCCCCCCTCTAAAAATAAAATATCACTGTAAAAAATAAAAGCAAAAAAAATAATAATAAAAAAAATATCACTGTAAAAAAAAAAAAAATTGTAAAAAAGGGAAAATCACTGTAAAAAATTAAATAAAAAACGCGCTGTCACATGACATTAGAAAAAAGTATCGGTGAGTACTTGAAAAAAAAGTATCGGTACTTGTACTCAGTCTCGAAAAAGTGGTATCGGGACAACCCTAATATATATATATATATATATATATATATATATATATATATACACACACACACATAATTTTGGAACATTTTTTAGAGTAGTGTTTGTGTACCCATATAAATGTAAGTTTATAAAATACTATAAAACAAAGATAATATAATTAATATAATTGTTAAGAATATAATAGAGTAGAGATTTTTCTGTATAGTTTTTATTTGTGAGGACTGCTTTTTCTGAATTTTCCAGAAACGTTTTTTTTTAAAGGTTTATTATATTGCAAGTTGCCATCCAACGGTTGTATTTTGTAAGACCCCCTCTATAATGAAAAACATTTTAGGTGTTGTAAAATCATGTTACAAATACAATGATGTTTTAAAAATAAAGCTATTCAATAATACATGAGACATTTTTGACAACTAATCAGTTAGTATTTTAATGATATTTGTTGCAACATTCATAGATGGATTAGTCTTCAATTGTCCATCTATTAAAGTTTTCATTAGACAACATCTACAGTGGATGCATGTAACAGGGTTACATTTTGGCAAGGAAGACATTCAATTGAAATGTAATGGATTGCTAATGGATGTTAAATTGAAGACCATCTTTTTTGTATGTACCTGTCCATTTGTCTGAGTCAAATAACAACTCAGTCCCCCTCTAAATTTACAGCAGCGCCTGTTCAACAGAAGTAGGCTGCTACATACTGTATGTATTTCAAATTAAGAGATCACACAGGAGTGCGGACATCCAGCCTTCTTTCGTCCTATATTGATGTGATGTGTAGGAACCTGTTGTCAGAAACTTTCCTAAATAAAAGTGGGCAGAAAAGTGCTTACATGCAAGTTGGCGAGTGGTTTAAATCAATGAAAGCTCTACCTTTGATGCTAAATCTTCACAAAAACAACATGCTTTTCCAACAACACAACCTTCAAAGAAATATATTGTTGATCTGCCATATGTTATAGCTATTGACAATGCAAATACCAAAGATTTTAGAACTCCTTTATTTGTATAACTTATCATACTCTTGCAAGCATGTTTTCCACTTTTGTATCTCATTTCTATTGCTTACAGGGACTACACTCTTCAAGAGCTGGGCTTGTACATCCATAATAACTATACATAAGCTTCTATGGCGGCGTACACACGACCGAGGTTCTCACTGGAAACCAGCGAGAACCTCGCTGGAAGCTGCATTCCAGCGAGGACCTCGGCCGTGTGTACACTCGGCCGTGTGTACACTTTTAGTAAGATTTTTTTTTTAAAGACAAGAACAAAATAGTTTGCTGCCAGGTGCATACGTACCATATATCAATATAAGGCTGTTGCCATAAATTAGCATTTTCATTTCATAGCTTTAAAGCTGAACCCTGGGATAAACAAATGTTGTATAAATACAAGAGGTTTGTGTATTCCTACTTAAATTTTGGTCTGCTTTGTGCATTTCTTTCAGACCCATGCAGAAATCCAGTAATAAACATGTTCTGCACATTGTCTCTGTGCAACAGTTTCCCATAATAATGATGATAAATAGAAAGTGTCAAGGGATATGAGCACCACAGGTGTTTAACCACTTGAATCCCCATGTATCGTCAAATGACGGCAGCAAAGGGGATCTGAATATCCCAGCCGCCGTCATTTGATGGCATCGTCTTCTCCGGCCACTGGGGGGTGCGTGCGCGCCGATGGCGGCGCGCGCGCGGCCGGCGCGTCCCCAAGATGCCGACGCGCGTGCCTGTCGGTCGCGATGCCTGTCCAGTACCTGCCGATCGGCAGTTTTAGAGCAGGGATGTGGAGCTCTGTGTGTAAACACAGAGCTCCACGTCCTGTCAGGGAGAGGAGACTAATGCTGTGTCCTTTGTACATAGGGACACAGCATTGGTCACCTCCCTCAGTCAGTCCCCTCCCCCCACACAGTTAGAACACACCCAGGATACACATTTAACCCCTTCCTCACCCCCTAGAGTTAACCCCTTTCCTGCCAGTCACATTTATACAGTAATTAGTGCGTTTTTATAGCACTGGTCGCTGTATAAATGTGAATGGTCCCAAAAATTTGTCAAAAGTGTCCGATGTGTCCGTCGCAATATCGCAGTCCTGACAAAATTCGCAGATCGCCGTATTACTAGTAAAATAAAATAAAATTGTCAGAATTCTATCCCTTATTTTGTAGCCACTTTAACCTCTGCGCAAACCAATTACTATACGCTTATTGCGATTTTTTTTTTACCAAAAATATGTAGAATACATATCGGCCTAAACTGAGAAAAAAATAAAAATAAAATAAAAATGGGATTTTTATTATAGCAAAAAGTAAAAAATAATATGTTTTTTTTTTTTAAATTGTCGCACTTTTTTGTTTATAGCGCAAAAAATAAAAACCGCAGAGGTGATCAAATACCACCAAAATAAAGCTCTATTTGTAGGGAAAAAAGGACGTCAATTTTGTTTGTGAGGCACGTTGCACGACCGCGCAATTTTAATTTAAAGCGACGCAGTGCTGAAAGCTGAAATTTCACCTGGGCAGGAAGGGGGTATATGTGCCCAGTAAGCAAGTGGTTAAATAGATTGATAAATCTTTAATTGCCACAGTAAAAAGTCCCAGTGGTATTACACGTGTTTTGGAGGCCCTTTATCAGGCCTGAGGTGTACAACGCTTAAATATTTGTTGATAGACAGCC
The DNA here is from genome assembly GCA_029574335.1 of Rana kukunoris. Lineage (NCBI taxonomy): Eukaryota > Metazoa > Chordata > Amphibia > Anura > Ranidae > Rana > Rana kukunoris. Next base: position 328,432,682 of record CM056050.1, on the reverse strand, counting down.
ATTGGAGAACACAGGAAACATTAAGGTGACTGGGATGCCAGGGGCACACAGAGTTTCAAAAAACACTGGAGACAGGGAGATGCACAGATAAGATCGAGGATTCTTGGAATCAGGAATGCTGAGGGTCACAGGAAGTTACAGAGGTGCACTGGGAACACTGAATAAGCTAAAGGTAGGAAAGTTGAGGATGATGGAGGCACTGAGGAATACATGAGACACTACATCTTTTGGGATGTCAGAGGCACATGGAGACTCAGCAGACACTTGAAGTCACAGCGGGCATGGCACTTAGCATGCTGATGTGTTGCTCAAAAGCCGAGCAACATATGCCCTTTAAAGAAGAAGCTGAGCTGTGAATGGTGTAGAAAGCTGGTGGCAGCACCCTGGAATAAAGAGCTGGCACTGGAACGTGGAGCAGTTGAGTGTGACAAAAACTGTGTAATGATATTCCTTTAAGCTAGCCTATGGTGTCGCCACTATTTTTACATATCTGGGTTTGCAAAGACATTTGATACACATACAGTAGGTTTATATAGATTGCGGCTATTGAGCAATTTATTTCAATAAAGGTTTTTGTGCCCGCAGTTCAGCTTTATCAGACCATTTTCCTAATTGTCCACTTAAGCTCCGGACCATTTGGCTGACCAAAGTCCAAGCCATTTTTTGCGATTCAGCACTGTGTCGATTTAACTGACATTTGCGCGGTCATGCGACGTGGCTCCCACGTCCTTTTCCCCCCACAAATAGAGCTTTCTTTTGGTGGTATTTGATCACCTCTGCAGTTTTTATTTTTTGTGCTATAAACAAAAATAGAGCAATATTTTTTACTTTTTGCTCTAATAAATATCCCCAAAAATTCTATAAAAAAATGTTTTCCTCCGTTTAGGCTCATACATATTCTACTAGATGTTTTTGGTAAAAAAATGGCAATAAGCGTTTATGGATTGGTTTGCACAAAAGTTATAGAGCTCACAAAATAGGGGATAGTTTTATGGCATTTCCATTATTATTATTATTATTTTTTTACTAATAATGGCGGCGTTCATCGATTTTTATCATGACTGCGACATTATGGCGGACACGTCGGCCACTTTTGACACCATTTTGGAACCATTGTCATTTTTACAGCGATCAGTGCTATAAAAATGCACTGATTACTGTAAAAATGACACTGGCAGTGAAGGGTTAACCTCTAGGGGGCACTGAAGGGGTTAAGTGTGTCCTAGGGAGTGAGTCTAACTACAAGAGGGGCGTAGCTACAAGTGACACATCACTGATCGCTGCTCCCGGTGAGAGGGAGCATTCGATCAGTGACATGTCACTAGGAAGAACGGGTAGATGTTGTGTTTACACTGACATCTCCCCATTCTCAAGCTCTGTGACACGATCACAGGACACCGGCGGACATCGAGTCTGAGGCTCCCGTGGGAAACGGTCACGGAGTTTGCGACAGGGTTTGCGAGCATGCCACCGGTGACACAAGCACCACCACAAATGAAAGTTTACGTACCGGTACGTCCATTTGCCTGTCCGTGCCATTCTGTCTACCCAAATCTGCGTGCGGCGGTTCTTAAGCGGTTATCTAACCTTCCACCAACCCAAGAAACCATCCCTCCTCTATTCCTGCAGGCCCACATTCACCCGATTTGAGAGTAATGGCCTCCTGTGTTGTTATTCAGTTAACAACTAGTGTTGAGTTGCCTGCTCCTGTGCACTGATGTCCCATAAACTTGAATGTGATTTACCCATACTGCAGAAGCAATGTCCTGTTCTGGGAAGGTCTATGTAGGTTAGTTTAATGAGCTATGTAGAAGGCAGGGTCAGGGGTTAGACAATTAACAAGTTTGTCTTTAAGACAAATTCAAATATGTGCTGAAATATACAGGTATATCTTTATTCTCTAAGTTATTATCCCTATCATTTCATGTTAACCTGTACTGAGAATAATATAGAGAATGGTATTGTTGATCACCTTCTGAAACTACAAGTTCCCGAGTGTCCTCTTGCCTGTACTGTAAAAATCAATGACCAAGAACAAGTATTCAGGCAGTGAAGTCAGAGGATACTCAAAGTGATTGTAAAGTCTCAAGGTTTTTTACTTTAATACATTAAGGTGAAAAACTATCTTTTCTGCAGCTCCTCCCCTTTTTCTTATCTGAGCTTGATCCGATCTAGAGATGAGCATGAGCCCTGTGGCTCCAGCCACTGTCTCTCTCCTCATTGGACAGATTGATAGCACCAGGCTCCTGTTGCTGTCAATCAAATACAGTGACATGTGAGTGGGAAATGGGGCTGTCCGTGGGGCCACTTGATGAAGAGAAGGATCTATAAGAGAAGGATCCAGAAGCGCTGGCGGGGCACCCCAGAAGAGGAAGAACTGGGCTGCTCTATGCAAAACCCTTGCACAGAGCAGGTAAGTTAAACATGTTTGTTATTTTTCAGGCCAGTGACTCATTAACAAAAGTAGCCAGGCAAGGAGTCATTTTAAAAGAGAAGTTTGCAGAGGTAGACTATTGCATCATACACACGACCGGTTTTCCTGTCGGATAAAAAAACAATGGTTTTCCCGACAGAATTCTTCTCAAGCCTGCCTTACATACACACCGTCACACAAAAGTCCAGTGAACTTTTGACTGCCAAGAACGCGGTGACGTAAAAGACTACAACGAGCCGACAAAATTAAGTTCTATGCTTCCGAGAATGCGTAGAATAGTTTCCGAGCATGCACGTTTTTTCCCATCAGAAAAGGATACAGGTGAACAGTTTTCCCACTAGGATTTTTCCTGACGGGGAAAAAAGAGATCCTGCTCTCTTTTTTTCCGACATTTTCCCTTCAGAAAAACTTTGATGGAGCATACACATGGCTGGGATTCCCAACGAAAAGCTCTCATCACAGTTTTCCCAACGGAAAATCCATTCGTACACACGCAGCATTTGCATTTTCTCTGTATAGGTTTTATCTAACCAGTAGGGTCAAATATTAACATTGCAAAATGCATTAGAAAGCATGAACAAAGAAAGAAAATGAAAAGTTCAGGAAAATAGAGTGAAGTTCATTGCTTTGTGTTTGCCGAAAACAAGGCATGAGCCAAACACCCCACCCCCCCACGCGATTCGGTTTGCAGCAGAACTTGCAAACAGGTAACAACGAAATTCAAACATGTTAAAGTCTATGGGACTCGAACATGAAAAATCAAAAGTGCTCATTTTAAATGCGTATATGCAAGTTATTGCCATAAACAATGTTTGGGGACATGGGTCCTGCCCCAGGGGACACGTATCAATGCAAAAAAAGGAAAATTTATTATCAAATACTTACCGTAATTTTTCTTTTCCTGCTCCATGGCAGCATACGTGTGGGTTGGCCCCGCCTCCATAAATACCCAATAGGAACCCTCCCTATAAATTTCAGCTGTGGGCTCTCAGCCGTGTTCCGTAACTAGCCGACTCCAAGCATTGGGAGGAACTCCTGCTGCCATGTAGCCTATCAGGAAAGGAAAATTACGGTAAGTATTTGATAATAATTTTTCCATTTTCCTGACCTGCTCCATGGCAGCATACGTGTGGGAAATAACTCGCCAAACACACCCGGGCGGGCAAAATGCTGAGGCAAGAAAATAAATTAATTTAACACTGTCAACTGACAGCACTCGTAAATTAAAATTCAATGAGGATAAAGCAGCCGGTTCAACACAATAGTGGGAAACCAAAAGTATTAATAGATGACCACGAAGTCGCTCTGCATATAACTTCAGGTGCGACATGACGTGAGGCTGCCCAAGAAGGCGAAATGCTCCGGTTTGAGTGCGCAGACACTGCCTCTGGAGGAGCCATGCCCTTGTCTTTGTATGCCCTCTGGATGGTCTGAACTATCCAAGCTGCAATAGATCTGATTGAGGCCCATTTTCCTTTGTTCTTTCCATGAAGAAAAATGAAAAGAAAAACTGTTTGCCTGAAAGATTCTGTCATTTCCAGATATTGACTTAATGTGTGCCCCATATCAAGGGGATGAATACTTTGATGTTCAGATAACCCAAAAGTGGGCAATACAATGTTCTGATTTTCATTTAAAATGGATGTAACTTTAGGATTTGAGCCCAGCATAGGAATTAATACTGCTCTATCTGGAAAGAAGGTCAAGAATGGTTCTTTTGAACCCAGATTTCTTTTTTTTTTCGTTTAAGAATTTTTATTAAATAAATATCAAAGAAATACAATCAATGCTCCCAGTACATTCTTGGAGCGGAGAAAAAGGAGAAGGAAGGTAAAGATATAATACATACAGTGTATTTTATGAAATAAAATACTCTTTTTCAATTACATACAATAAGGAGGACAGCGATATATAAATAATAGGTAAAACTTAAGAATATAAATATGTATAATAATTAGAGTTGAAAATATATTTATTGGTATTTAGATAATACAAAACATAAAAAAAAAGACGATTAACAAGAGGCGGTACAGTCTACACACATTTAGAAGTATAAGGGGGGGGGGAGTCAGCTATCGCCCAAAGCAGAACTCTCCCCCACAACACATATCAAAATGAGCCTTCGCAACCTGAACTGCAAACTAAAAGCATGCACAAACGTTAGGGGCTCTTCCTCTTGGTAGAACTGTAACAGTAACCAATAATATAGAAATAATAACACAATAAAAGAAAAACCAGAAGAAAAGGAAAGGTAAGGACAGACAGATCTGGAGATATAGTAAAATTAGAAAGAAAGACATCGAGAAGATGAGGGGACAGGGGGAGAAAACAGGGAGATGCGGGGGGAAAGAAGGGGAGGGAGACGAGGGAAAGGATGGAGGGGAGAGAAGGGGAGACAGGTCAGGGTGGAGAAGAGGGGGAGCATGGGAAAAGGGGGGCGTGGGCCGCTGACAAGACAGGGGGGAAAAGGTAAAATAGAGTAGGCGTGGGGGGAGAGACCCAGGAGCGCGAGTCTAACTGGCCGCAGAGCGAAAGGAAATGTGGTGACAATCACGTCGAAGGGGACAACATGCTACTCAGGGTATCCGAGGAAGAGAAATCGAGCCAGATGAGCCACAGCTGTCTGTATTTATCATAGGTATCATTGTCAAGAGCCAGCATTTCCTCCATTCTCATAGTGTCATTCATAATCGAAACCCAGCGAGATAGTGGGGGAGACTCCGCTTCTGCGATGTTATCGAGCCAGGAAGTACAGAAAGGAGGGCAATCTTAGGGGAGGGGACCAGCAATTCACAATAAGTCTTATTATAACAGTCAAATACCTGGGTCCAGAAGGGGCGGATCCTCTCACATTCCCACCAGACATGCAGATAGGTCCCAGCAGCTGAAGAACACCGCCAACAGGACGCTGGAGTGGAAATATTTTGTGTAGCGTAGAGGGGACCCTGTACCATCCTGAGAGAATCTTGTAGTTTTTTTCTTGAGAGTAACAGGAAATTGTGGACTTATGAGTGAAATGGAATGAAGTCTGCCATTCACGATCTGTGACATCCTCACCCAAATCTGCCGACCACGCCCTGGTGTAAGAGGGTAGCTCGGTATGTGTGAGTGCCTGAAGGAGACTATATATGACTGACAAAAGGTGTCTAGGTGTCTCTGAGAGTGAACACAGCCGTTCAAATTCAGTACAGGGGCGGTGTATTTGGGAGGAGGAGTGTAGGTGCCTAGTGAATGTAGAGAGGTGGATGGCAGTTAGCCAATCGTGTAATCCCGGCGGTATCACAGATGACCCCCGCTGCGGGTGTACAAAGGAGTGCGCCTGTGGCCATGCAGCCCGTTTGAAGGAACCTAAAGACTGGGCCCCGAGACCCTGAGGAAAGGAAGGATTATCAAACATAGAGGTCAATGGAGAAGGATCAGAGGACAGTACGGAGCATAACCCCCTGTTATACCAGATCCTGAGAGATGCCAAAGTTAGTGGGGAGGGAGGGGGCATGCGCATAAACTTTGACTTATATCCCCACAGCAGAGCTCTAAGGTCCACGTGTGCCAGGTCCTGCTCTATGGCAACAGAGGCCTTCAAAAATGGACGCGGGAACCACTCTAGGACTCTCGCCACATGGGTGGCCTTGTAATACAATTCAAAATCGGGGAGACCAACCCCACCCCGCAATTTAGGACGGTGAGCAGATTATATTTCACCCTGGATGGCCCTCGGCTCCACAAGAATCTAATGGCTAGGGAACGTAGGGAGACAAAAAAGGATTTGGGGACTATAATGGGGATCATTTGAAGAAGGTATAGAAGCTTGGGGAGGGTGTCCATTTTCAGGGTGTTGAACCGTCCGAACCACGGTAGAGAAGACCCTCCCCATTCCTCCAAATCCTTCCGGAGGCGGGAAAGTAACGGAACATAATTGAGGGAAAAAAGGTTGGCGAGATTGGATGGAATGGTGACCCCAAGATATGAAATCCCCCGTGCTTGCCACTGGAAAGAAAAGTTGGCTTTAAGCATAGTCATAGTGGCAGGGGGGAGGGATACGTTGAGGGCCTCAGTCTTTGAAACGTTAAGTTTAAAGTTGCTGAACGAGCTAAAGCGACAATTCAAAAGGGATGGTAGGGAGAAAAAGGGGTCCTGAATATACACCAGGAGATCGTCCGCGTAGAGAGATAGTTTGTGATGTGAGGAAGGCGTTTGGATCCCATGTATGGAAGAGTTTTGTCTGATGGTACAGGCCAGATGTTCTATGACAATAACGAATAGGAGGGGGGACAGGGGACAGCCCTGCCGAGTGCCGTTAGAGATGGCAAAGGAGTCCGAGGTAGAGCCATTAACCAATACTGAGGCCGAAGGATGAGAATAAAGAGACATCACCTTGGAGATAAAGGGCGCACCCAGTCCTAATTGTTCCAGCGAAAGCCGAAGAAATCTCCAGTTTATGCGATCAAACACTTTTTCAGCGTCAAAGGAAAGGAGGCAAGCCTTCAGGCCCTTGCGTTGGATAAGGGAAATTAAGTGAATCGTCTTGGTGGTATTGTCCCTGGCCTCTCGGCCCAAGACAAAGCCCACTTGGTCGTTGTGTATTACACCAGGGAGTAGAGGGGACAGACGGTTAGCCAGCACCTTAGCAAACAATTTTAGATCGACATTGAGCAGAGAAATAGGCCGGTAGCTGCTGCATTGAGAGGGGTCTTTGCCCGGCTTGGGTATAACGGAGATGTTAGCAGCCAACATAGCCTTGGGTGGAGGAAGGGAATCATCCATGGCATTGAACGCTTTAGCCATCAGAGGTGCCAACAGGGAAGCAAATGTTTTATAGAAGCGAGGGGTGTAGCCGTCTGGGCCGGGGCACTTGCCTACCTTCAAGCCCTTGATGGCGCTGAGAAGCTCAAACGAGCTTAAGGGATTATCCAGTTCAGCCACATCAGAGGCGGAAATGGTAGGGAGAGCCGTCTCAACGATATAATCCCACATATCGCAACCAGGAGGAGCAGAGCGCTCGGTTGAGTCAGTGGGCGTGAGATTATAGAGTCTAGAATAATATTCCCGAAAGGCGGATGAAATACCTGTCGTATTAAACGATTTGGTATGGTCAGGGCGGGAAATATAGGGAATGGTGCAACGTGGAGATCTAGGGTGCAGGACCCGTGCTAGCTGTTTACCGCATTTATTGGCCAATGAGTAGTGAAAATTGTGTGCCCTATCCCGAGCTATCAGCGAATGCGAGTCAAGAAGCTGGAGGAGGTCTCGGCGGGCATTCGAAAGTCGAACAAAGACTGAAGGGTCCAGATCTCATTTATGCTGGGGTTCAAGCTCTGCTATAGTGGAAAGTAGACGGCGTATGTCACTCGATCGCATCTTTTTGAGACGAGTAGGAGGCGAGGTGGCGTCAGATAGATGTTCAGAGATAAAGTGTGAGATGGTGGTAGAGACATCTGCAACACACTCGGGGTCTCGCAGCAAATTATCATTCAACTTCCAGTGTGAACCCCTCGGAGACGTTGGGGGATGTGCAAGGGTCAAGTAGACCTGTGCATGGTCGGACCAAAGCAGCTGACCCATGGAAGCCTGAGTGGGAGTATCTAACAAAGATTGAGAGATTAGAAAGTGGTCTAGCCTGCTATATGAGTTATGTGCCGCTGAGTAGTGGCTATAGTCCCTTTCCGTGGGATGCTGGACACGCCAAACATCCACCAGAAGGGAGGAATGAAGGAGAGTTTTGATGGCGGGGACATGACAGTATTAAGATCTCCACCAATGATGTAACAGGGACCCCCGAAGGAAGACAGTCTGGTGAGAACCGATGAGAGGAACCGAGCCTGACCTGTATTAGGTACGTAAATGTTGGCCACTGTAAAGAGAAAATTGCTAAATTTCAGCTTGAGAAAAATGAAGCGACCATTAACATCAATAAGGGTGTCTAGAACCTCCGGAATAAAAGACTTATGAAACGATACGGATACTCCCTTCGATTTAGCCCTGGGATTGGTACTGTGGAACCACCTCGTGTAATGCTTATTATGCAGGGTTGGGACAGAATCAGACCGAAAGTGGGTTTCCTGCAAGAGTAAGATGTTAGAACGTTTTTTGGGGAAATGGTAGAGAATCTGGCTCTGTTTCTCTGGCGTCTTGAACCCCCTACAATTGAAGGATGCCAAGGTTAAAGGGCAAATAAAAGCCATGATGGAAGTAGGAGAGGGATGAAGGGAAGGAGATAAGGGGTACAGGAGATAGGATCATGTCTTGTCAGGAACCCACATAGAAAGAGGAACAGCCAGAACAGAGTCAGAGAGGGGAGAAAGGGAGGAGGGGGGAGGGGGAAGAAAAAGGGGGGGGTATAGACAAAGACAGAAAATGTAAGAAGAAACACAGCACAAAGGGGTCCAGAGAATAAGCAGGGGTAAAATCTGAGCATGGCCACCATCACTAACACTTTTATCACAGGATAGATAGTTTAAAAAATACACCAAAATAGAGGGTGGGGAGGGCAGCCAGTGCAACCAATCAACGGAAGAGGGAGAAAAAAGTAAAAAATAGAAGAAAAGAAGAAAAAGAGCAATAACAAAAAAGGCCACTAGGTGGCTCCAAAAAGCTGTGGGGGTAGAGGAAAAAGACCTCACAGTAGGGCATATAGCCAAAAGTTGGGCAGTATCCATGGTGACACTGCAAAAAAAAAAAAGGCAAAAGGCTAAAGGCTAAAACCCCCGGGGGGGGGGCACAGAGGGCGTCCGCCAGGCAGGGCGGGTCCCCGGACCCCAGCTCCACGTAAAAAACAAAAACAAAAGAAAAAACCGACATGAGACAAAACCTAAATATCACCTGCAGGACACTTCTAAATAATAATAATAAAAAAAACAATGATATGGGAACAGAGCATACAGGATCAAACATATGTAGGGTGAAACTGGGCAGACAGGTATAGTGTACAATCAAGTGTAACTTTACGAGACACAAAGAAGAGAGGAAAAAATAAGAGAGCAATGATGATGCTACAAAAGAACAAGTGAGCTGTCTGAGGTTACGTAAAAGAGACACTCCGGAACAGTCTGCTGGCAACTCTTGAGCTGGAATACAGAGACTGAGCGACCCGAGGAAAAAGAACCGTATGGTTAATAAAAGCAAAAACAACGTAGCAGGCCAGGGCCCAGTGGGAGGGGAACCCAAAACATGAACAGTCACTGGGAAAGATGGCAGTCTATTAGTTCCGGGAAAGGTAAAAACAACAGGAAAAAATATATAGTAACCCAGACAGCGTGATGATCAGGGAAGCAATCCTGACATGGGGGATGGACAGGCCGCAAAGAGGCAATATAAAAAAACAAACAAAAAAAAACGGGAGAACAGAATTGGGATTGCGGCAGCAGTAACCCTGTGTCATGCCAGGGGAGAGCCCCTGGGAAGGCAAGTTAAGTGTGGTGATGCGAGACAGATGAAACCAGTTCAATCTTGGCGATGCTGAGATTTAGGAGTGCGTCGACGGCCTTGAGTTTGCCACGGGGAGGCGAAGGGCAAGCCAGGAGTAGATGGTGTGAACGGCCAGTCCGGGAGGGCCACCTGTGGAAGCTCTAACGTGCTGAGGAAGTTAGGCAGGTCTCCCAGGGTGCGAAAGATGGTGGTCTTGCCCGCGTGGTGCACTCGTAGGTGGAACGGGAATCTCCACTGATATTTCATCTGTTTGGATTGCAATAGCAGAGCGAGCGGTTTTAGGGCTTTCCTCATCGCCAAGGTCTGGCAGGATAGGTCGGGAAAGAGCATCACGGGGATGTCATTGAACAGTATAGAGTCCTGTGAGCTAGCAGCCCTCATAATGGTCTCTTTGACCTTGTAAAAGTGGACCCGGCATAGTGTGTCACGGACAAAGGAGGGGTCCTGGGTCCTGGGACCCGAGGTCCTGTGAACCCGGTCCAGTTCTATAGGGTCATCTTTAAGGCGTTGCAGTAGTTGGTTAAAGATGGCAGTCACAGCGGCAGGCAAGGCCTTGGCGTCCACAGATTCCTGAATTGCGCGAATGCGTATGTTATTGCGACGATTACGATTCTCGATGTCGTCTTGCTGATACGCCAACTGCTGCAACATGACAGTATGGGAGTTCAGGATTTTGTCATGTGTCTGCACTGCATTGCTGAGGCCATCAGTGGTGGCATCCAAGTCCTCAAAACGTGCACCCACATCCTTTTTAAGATCAGAAATCTCTTTCTTGTATGCTTTTTTGATCCTATGGACACAGTGCTCAAAATCAGCTTTGGTTGGCAGGGATCTGAGGTAACTGTGCAGGGAGCGGAATTGAGCTTCCATGTCCCAGCCTTCCCCTGAGCCCAGGGAGGCATTAGAGCGGCTCCTGGTGAGCACAAAATCGGATTCCCCAGGGAGCGAGAGGGGGCCATGTGTGCTCATCTGTGACTACAGGGATGATTCAGATCGCGCTGGGGATGGAGGAGCCTGCGCCATCTTGGCTTCAGAACGGCGCTGCGATGCAGCCCGAGATCGGGCGAAAAACTCCTCCAGATCGCCTCCTTTTCTATCCCCACCAGTACATTTCTGTGTCCGGGACCTGTCTTTACCCATGTGCTCAATCTGAAGCGGTTTTAAGTCGGATGGCGGCGGTGATTATGTCCGTGAAGCTGGGGGTCCAGGGAGCCAGGAGAGCACGCCCTACGGTTCCATGCGCCGAGTCCCCCCGGGGGTAGAGCCCTCAGATGGCATCGTCATCTCATAGCGTTACATGGAGAGCAATATTGCGACAGGATAAATGCATGCAAAGCAATTTTAGTAAAGGAAGCAGTTCAGTGTGGGAGAGAGCATCAATAAAGATAAAAAGGCGAACTCCACAGGTCAGCAGGATGGCTGCAGGGTGATGATATGCAATGCAGGCCTCCAGGCAGGTTCTCCAAAGTGCACAGACCCTCTGTCGCCTCTGATGAAGCTGTTGTGGCAAAAAAAAAAAACAGAAGAAAAGAAGAGAATTGGGCGCCTGGGAGGACAGTGCTGTGGATGGGAGTCTCAAGATGGCCACCGACCTCCGGGACTAGGCCAAAGCCGCGTTGTTTCCTACGCTGGAGACCCGTGGATGGGCGCGGCACTGACCGGGACCCTTTATGATCTCCCCCGGGCCAGGGAACAGGCCACAATACGGCCGCACAAGGAAGGAAGTGAGGGAGGGAGCCAGGGAAGGTGCCGTACCTGGAGCGGGGAGCCTCGTGGGCCTCAAGCCAGGGTCTGGATGAGGATGAAGAGCCGAGTGATGGGGGACCTCCCGCGGCCTCTCCCGAGTGGCGATCCGCTCCGGCCGGCGCTCCACTACCCCCCTCTCAGGAGATGGTCCCCCCTGCCGCTGACAATCGAGAGCCCGGGTATGGAGGATGTAGGGGGTCTCACAGGCCCAAGATGGCGTTGAGTCACGGCCTTGCGGCGACAGCTACGGTCCTCGTGGAGACGTCCAAACTGTCGGATTTTGGCCCGATTCATCGCAGGAGATGCCCAGGTATGTCTAGGGCAGGTTTATGTAACTCCAGGGCCCCGTTCTTGTGAGGATGGCTGGGGATTGTAGACAGAGGAGACGGAGCTCAGCAGAAACACATCCGTCTTACAGCACAGTCAGACACGCCCCCCATATGTATAATAATTAAATAAGAGGAGAGATAAGGGGCAAAGACCCCAACTTTCATGCAATATGAAATAGCTAAACCTACCCTACTATGCATATAAATTTCCATAGGAGAGAGGAAGTCTGAAACAGGCAATAGACCTAAAGTTCCGTTCCGACACCCCTACTGGGAACAAATTGTGCCGTAAGAGAACCTATACCCTAGTCCTAAACCCAGACACCAAAACCATCAAACTACCTGCACGGCTTTGGAAAGTCATAAGATCTGTGTGCCGTGCAGACGTCCAAGAGTAATAAAACCAAGGCAACGAAGTACAACAATTGGCTTCAGTGTCTTGATAAAATCCAGGACCTTCCCACTAATATAATCCAGAGAATAAAAAATCCTATTAATTTCTATGTACTTAACGGAAAAAAAAAAAATTCTCCTAAATAATCAAATCAACAACGAGATATTAAATGCAAGTGAACTGGTAAGGTGAACTTGGGAACAGGGAGGAACAGAGGCAAGAAAAGAAATAGAGAAAAAGAGGATAGAGTAGAAAGAGAAGGAAGAAGATAATAGAGTTGACTGTCAGCCTGTGTATCCGGTGCTCGTTGATGGCGTCATAGTTCCTGCCAGAAGAGAAACCCCCACATATCTGGCCCAGGGTTCCCAAATATCCTCAAAACGGTCATAAGTGTTTAAAATAGAGCTGACCATTTTTTCCTGAGTCATAACCCAAGATATTTTCCTCTTGGCTGCCAGATAGGAGACTCTTGGCTGTTTCCACGCCCCTGCCAGAGTAGTTTTTGCTCCCAGCAGCATAAAATGTATTAACCTTTGCAGAACCCAGATTTCTGATGTCAGAGACTATTTAGCTAATATGACCGCTACTAAAAAGACGGTCTTGAGAGTAAGATCCTTAGCTGATAGTGGTTTATCCGGATAAGAGCTGTGGTAAGATAGTCCAGAACAAGAGGCAGATCCCATTTAGGGAACCTCGGTTTTCTCTGGGGTCTAAGCCGGATGGCGCCCTTGAAGAACTGGCGAACAAAAGGATGAATGGCCCAAGGGATTCCAGTAAATGCAGAGATGGCTGAGATTTGCACTTGGAGTGAACTCACTGCTAAAGGTAAGTCCAAACCTGTTTGTAAAAAAACTGAGTATGTCTTGGACCTCTAGGGAACTGCAAGGTTTTGCTCTGAAAGACATGTGATCTGTAAATTTTGACCAGATATGCTCATAAACTTTGTTGGTACTATTTCTTCTAGCGTTAAGAAGAGTTGAAATGGCTTCTTCTAGACATCCTAATGCTTTAAGCCTTCCCCTCTCAAGAACCACACCCTGAGGTGCAGATGAGCTGGACATGGGTGCAACGCTGTGCCCTGAGAGAGGAGATCCGGTCTGAGGGGAAGAGGGAACGAGTCCCGGTAACTGAGAAGCGTTAAAAGGGAAAACCATGGCCTGTTGGGCCAAAATGCAATCACTGTTAGGATTTCTACATCCTCTAATCTGAATCGGCAAAGAAACTGAAGAATTACAGGTATTGGTGGAAAGGCATATGGTATGCTGAATTTCCATCGATCTTTGAGAGCGTCTATCCCATAGGCTTTGGGATCCCGGAACCTCGAATAATACTTGATCAACTTGAGGTTGTATGGGGGACACAAACAGATCCACTTCTGGGGACACTCCCAGAGTTAGAAGCCAATTGAACACTTCTATGAGCAGAGACAATTCACTGTTGTTCAATTGGATTTGTGATAGAAAGTCCACTTTATCATTCTGGACCCCCGGGAATGTACACTGCCGAAATGTTGGCTAGGTTCTTCTGGGCCCAATTCATAATTGGCGCCACCTCTTGGAGTAAGGACCAGCTGCGGGTTCCACCCAGCTTCCTTATGTAAGCAACAGCGGCTGTGTTGTCCAGCCTGAGCATCACAGAGGAATCTGTCAATAGATGGTGGAAGGACTTGAGCGCCTGAAAGGCAGCTCGCAGCTCCAGTATGTTGGATACAGTTCCTTGAGAAGGTGTGCTCCACCTACCTTGGGCTATTTCTGTCAGGCAATGAGCGCCCCAGCCCTGATTGCTGGCATCTGAGGTTATTGTAACCCAAGTGATGGGACGGATCGAATGACAGTTGCAGAGATTCTTCCCCTGAAGCCACCACAGAAGAGACTTTCTCATGGATTGAGTGAGCATGATGATTTGACTCTTGCTGAGGAGGTCCCATTGCTGGAGAAATCCTTTTGGAATGGGTGAGTGTGTCACTGAGCCCACTTCACCATAGGAATATAGGAATGGTGGCTGCCATGGTGTCAATTACCTTCAAACATTGAAGAGCAGATAGGTGAGGAGCAGCAAGTGTTGCGTGTATCCTGTCCCGGATTGTTGCTATTTTCTCTTTCGGCAATTAACCACTTGAGGCCCGCGCTACCGTCGGATGACGGCAACAGCGCGGGCCTGAATATCCAACATGCCGTCATTTGACGGCATGTCATTCTGGCGTTCCCAGCGCGCGCTGTACAGCGCGCTGCGGGGAAGCCCTGTGTTGTCCGTGTCCCTTGGACACGGCCAATCACAGATCGCGGCAAACGGCCAATCAGAGCGGCCGTTTGTGATGCGATCTGTGGGCGAATGAGAGATGATCTCTCATAGATCATCTCTCATTGCCGGCTCACACAGAGACAATGTCCTGTCTCTGGAGGGGAGGAGCCCGATCTGTGTTCCTTCCTACATAGGGACACAGATCGGTCACCCCCCCAGTCACCCCCCCTCCTCCCACAGTTAGAACACACCTAGCATACACATTTAACCCCTTCCTCACCCCCTAGTGTTAACCCCTTCAATGCCAGTCACATTTATACTGTAATTAGTGCATATTTATAGCACTGATCGCAGAATAAATGTGAATGGCGCCAAAAATGTGTCAAAAGTGTCCGATGTGTCCGCCATAACCTTCGCAGTACCAATAAAAATCGCAGATCGCCGCCATTTCTAGTAAAAAAATAATAATAATTCTCTCCCCTATTTTGTAAGCGCTATAACTTTTGCGCAAACCAGTCGCTTATTGCGATTTTTTTTTTTTTTTTTTTACCAAAAATATGTAGAAGAATACGTATCGCCCTAAGCTGAGAAAAAAAATGTGTTTTTTTTTTAATTGGGATATTTATTATAGCAACAAGTAAAAAATATTGTATTTTTCTTCAAAATTGGCGCTCTTTTTTGTTTATAGCGCAAAAAATAAAAATCGCACAGGCGATCAAATACCACCAAAAGAAAGCTCTACTTGTGGGGAAAAAAGGACGTAAATTTTGTTTGGGAGCCACGTCGCACGACCGCGCAATTGTCAGTTAAAGCGACGCAGTGCCGGAAGCTGAAATTTTACCTGGGCAGGAGGGGGGTGTAAGTGCCCAGTAAGCAAGTGGTTAAATGGTGCCTTCTAGTGTGTTGAAGAGGGCACCTAGAAATACCAGAGATTGTGTTGGGACAAGATGACTCTTCTCCAAATTCAACAGCCATTCAAATTCTTGGAGAGTGGCAATTACTAGGTCCCTGTGTTCCAGGAGTTAACTTCTGTCTTGAGCTAGAAGTAAGAGATCGTCTAGGTAGTGATGAAGACAAACTCCTTTCACTCTGAGAAGAGCCACAATGGCTAACAAAACTTTGGAGAACACCCGAGGTGATGACGTGAGACCAAATGATAAGCAGGTAAACTGTAAGTGTTGATTGCCTACCTGTGAGGGATTCACTCGGTAGCGGGTGTGTGTGACCCCCTGTATGGGTTCACTTCACGCTGAACTGTACAAAAAGGCAGTTGAGGATGATTGAAAACAAATGATATGGTTTATTTTTCCATATTGCTGGATACAAATGCAAGCATCAAAACAGCATAATCAAAACAAAACATAAAATAAACCCTTGCAACTTGGGGCGTCTACCTTCCCAACACAGGAACCTACCTATGGAGTCTGGCACAGCCTACTGCTGGGCAGACACTGCTGGTCCTACAGCAGAAAACAAAAAGTCTCTTTGATATTTCTCACACAGAAATATCCATCAGCACCTCACCTCTTCAGTACTGTTTGTGACTGCTCCTTCACTCACACAGCCTCAGGATGCAGCAATCAGTCGTCATCCTTAGGCTGTCTTTATAGGGGCTTTAATTGCTTAATTCTGAATAGCTGAAACCTTTTAACGCCCGAAACCTCTCTGGCCATCTCTGCAGCCGACGCCCAATAGTAATTGGTGTATTGTCTAAACAAGGCAGAAAAGTATCTCCCGTCTGGGACAACACACACAGATTTACCTGACTTCCTGTCACATACCCCCCCTCTTGTTTCAACCCTAGGGTTGAGACATAGGTTGCCAGGCACGCATGCACTCGGAACAAACCACCTGCATTCCCCCTTTTAACACCGGAGCAATGCGTTACGACAAAACTAAATTCCTGAAGGGCCAGGAACCACCTATTTATTCTCCTATTGGTCTTCAAATTTCGGCTGAAGTCCATAAGAGGGTGTTCCTTGCTCTGTAATATACTAATTTTCAGTTGTAAACCATGCAAAACCTTAATTGGCTTTTCAATGGACACAAAGGTTTCCCTCGATAGCTCAAGCCCTAAAGAACTCAGCGAGTCATAACCAATACCAAGAGCTGATAACACTGTGCTCTGCAATGGATCATCCATGTGGATGCCTTCTTCAGATGTAAGCACACTAAGACTGGAATCCTCCAAGGCATGGTGACACTCAAAAAAATCTGTTCTTCTATGAACTGGACCAAAGTATGACCTCTGATAAACCGATGTACTAGGCGGTTTTTCTTCCCTTTAGTGCGCTAGACGGAAATCATTACTTGTCAATTCTGTATTTCCAAGTTTCTTACTTTGTGATAGTTCACACTCACAAGTATGGTGAAAATCTACCAAACCCAAGGTAAGGTTTTCAGAAACTGAATCCTTGTCACTTTCTTGAACCAACTGCTTACTCTGTGCATCACTTGTTCGCACATCCCTATTCTCACCAAGAACTTGACAACTGCTATCGGACACATTATTAACTGAGCTAGACAACCTTTCTTGTCTAGCAGCTACAATCACTTTTGAACTTATGTTTATGGCTAGTTGTTCAGCTATCTTTGCCTCATAGTCTCCCACAAATGTTTTAGTATTTGTTTCTTTGAAACCATCGACTATTGGACACAAATTCTCATATTCTTCATTCATTTCAAGACATTTGGAAAAAGCATCCATTAAATTAGTACAATTAGCCTCTCTGACCACTTCAGTGATGGAGGTTTCACAACGTTCAGAGGGCTCATCTGCCATTACAGATTCTACACTTTGAAAAATAGATTTTACTTCCCGAGGAATCTTGGTAGTCAAGTCCAAAGTATTATCCTGCGTTACTTGCTCTGACAGAACACTTTCTAAAGACTCACAGGATGTGACATTACCTTTATAATCAAATCTGATTTCATTAACATAACAATTAACACACTGCTCTTCAACATGCAAATAATTCACAGAGGCAAAAATAGCTTCAGTCTGGGTGGATATTTCTTGCAATTCAGATTCCTCAATGACCCTGCTCTGCTGATCATCAATTATGGGAAAGTCATGAATATCACCTGTGTTACTACATTCACAAGGCTCAGTGGATATTGGACACACTTTTTCTACATCATTTAGTGCAGTGTCAGAATTAAGTTTTTCAGCTTTATTTCCATCAAGCAACTGACTGAGAACTGAAGACGTGCAAACCCCTACTTTCTGCACTTCAGCCACTTCATTTGCCCTGAAGTGGTCAGGGATTTCACTTTCAACATCACTTCCAGAAAGTTCAGCTTCATTTTCCATAAAGTGCTTCAGATTTAGCTTTCTAAGAATTGCCTCCTGCTCATTGTCGTTATCTTCCACACATTCTTCATTATTTATTGTTAGTCCATTCTGAGGCCGCGTACACACGGCAGGGAATCTCGACGGGCAGAACACATCGTTCCGCCCGTCGAGGTTCCCTGCCGGCCGTCGAAATCGGCGACCGGCCCGTCGGGAATGGCAACCAGCCATTCTTCCAGGCGGGCCGTCGAGGAAATAGAGAGCGTGCTCTCTATTTCGGCTCAACGGGCTTCCCGACGGGAAGCTCGCCGAGACCGTACACACGGCCAAGGTCCTCGCTGGAATGCGCATTCCAGCGAGGTTCTCGCTGGTTTTCAGCGAGAACCTCGGCCGTGTGTACGGCGGCTGAGTGTTGGCTGTTTCCGTAGGACAATCATCAACTTTAACATCTTCATGTTCCGTTTCTGCTTTGGTAATCTTGGTGACACCAGGAACTCCTAACTTGGCAGAGTAGGCCCAAAGAAATGAACAGTGATCCATACAGCCCTGGCACACCATCTCATGAAACTCAACGTGCTCCGATGGAACTGCCCCTGGGTGCCGACCATGAAACCAGTCCTCACACACCACACACTGGATCATCTCATCTGGGGTCTCACCCTCAGGATCGGGGTACGGTCTCTAACATGTGCAGTACATGCCAAAGAAATTGTCACTGTAATTATTAGCCAGGTTTTTCTTCTCTTTATCCGGATTGAGGTGTACGTTTAATAAACCGTGATAAGCCGAGATCATGATGATCACGGCTGATCACGGCTTATCACAGAGCATTGCCGGTTTAATAAACTGTGATAAGGAGCAGAGAACACATTCTCCACTTCACATCACAGCACATGGATGTTTTGTCACAAATGGGCAGTTTAATAAACCGTGATCTGAAGATTTCACAGCTCTTCCACTGAAATATCTCCCTTCCAGATTCACCAGCTCAGAGGTGGAGAATCTGGGAGAGAAGCTGGTGTGATAAGAGGAAGAAGGCTTATTTCTTACTAATATCAACACCAGTGGGTTAAAAATGAATATTAACAACAATATACACATGTGTATATATAGATACTGTATATATATATATATATATATATATATATATATATATATATATATATATATGTGTGTGTGTGTGTGTGTATGTGTATGTGTATATATATATATATATATATATATATATATATATAAACACACATACAGTATCTATATAACACGTGTGTGTGTGTATATATATATATATATATATATATATATATATATATATATATATACACACACACATATATACCGTATTTATCGGCGTATACTGCGCACTTTTTTTCCCTTAAAATCATCATTCCCTTAAATCCCTTATACGCCGATATTTGCTTCCCGCGCTGTGTTTGAACTTTGCCGCTGATCCCTGCTTCCCGCGCTGTGTTTGAACGCCGCCGACATATACCGAGGGCAGTACACTCAGGTACAGTCGGCCAGGCTCGGCTCCCCTCGCGGTTATGTGAGAGTGGCCGAGCGTGCCCGAGTGTACTGCGCTCGGTATACGTCAGCTGCGGCGGCGTTCAAACACAGCACGGAAGCATGGATCGGCTCAGAGACAGCACGGGAGCAGCGGGGAGAACACCACGAAGGCCGTTGACGGACGCTGGACCAGACAAGGCTGCCGATGGATGCCGGGCAAGACATGGAAACTGTAATGCCGCATACACACGATCGTTTTTTGTCTTGTAAAAAAAACTTAATTTATTCTCATGAAAAAACTTTATTTTAAAAAACGACGTTGCCTAAACACCATTGTTTTCTGAAAATGCTCTTGCAAAGCGCGGTTACGTACAACACAACACGTACGACGGCACTCTCTTCCATTCAAGCTCGCGTCATAACTTGCTTCTGAGCATGCGTGGGTATAAAAACGTTGTATTAAAAGTCGAAAAACGACCTAAAAAACTGAAGCATGTTCGATTTTTATTTGTGTCATTTTTCAGAAGACATAAAACAACGTTTTGCCCACACACGATCATTTTAAATGACATTTTTTAAAACGTCGCTTTATTTCATCACAAAAAATGAACGTATACAAAAGGGAGGTAGGTGAAACAAAAAATGAACGTGTGTAAGCGGCATAAGTGATACAAACATTTTTTTTCAGAAATTTCACGTCCAGAGTAGGGGTGCGCGCTATACGTGGGTGCGCACAATAGGCCGATAAATATGGTATATATGTATGTATACACACACATATATATATATATATATATATATATATATGTATGTATACACACATATATACAGTATTTATATATATGTAGTTTTATATACAGTATATATGTTATAATGTCTGAAAACATTATTTACATGTTCTTTTAAAATTTTGTTTCACTTCTTGAACTCGGCTGCACTGTAATCTCACAATATCTCACGAGATTACAGGCAGTCCACCCACTTTTACACAGATCTCGGCTGTTTTCAGAGAAAAAACTTCACTTCAGTTCACCATCTGAGAACTGAAGTTCTCAGTTTATTAAACCGGCTGCAGAGGAGATAATTTTCCTCCTGAGAACTGCCGTGAACTGCTGTGAACTGAACGGTGAAAAAACTTCACAGTTTATTAAACGGACACCATAACTTGCACTCCAGCTGTTTAAATTTGGCATTTCCACAATCGCAGCGAAAGTTCCTCTTGGTGTAGAGCTCAAACAGGTTGTGGCCTTCATGACACGTGTATGTACAGGCCAGACATATCCCAGCAGGCTCTTCTTTATCCGGGGTGCAGGTACTGCAGGCGTACAGCGCTTGTCTCTTCACATAACCCAGGGGGTAGGAGCACTTTTCGGAATCGCTCCCCGCCAGCACAGCAGACTCCTCATCCTGCAGGGCGTCATCCTCCTCCTTCACTGCCATTTCCACCTTTACTTCCTTCTTCACTTCCTCCTCTTCATCTTCTGCACCACTTTCAATTTCTGCAAGCTATTCGCTGTCAGAATCATCACATGGTAGAAGATGGAAATCCTCAAGCCCGGACTAATTTTCTTTATTTTTTCTGTTGGTGAAAGAACTGGAACAGAGAGCAACTGCTTGAGACATTAGGTCACTTTTCTCATTTTCAGCATGAGCCTTTGTACAACTAAAAGATTCTTGATTTGAACCATCATCTTGACAGACAAATTTTCCAGAGCAGATTCCCAGCAACTCATCCATAACCCCTATCTTGGAGCCATTTGCATCAGGCTGGCTGGTGTTGGATTGTGATTCCTTAAACTTTTCTGAGCAGAGATCTAACAGTTCGCCCATATTTGCATCCATAGCATTCTCATCCATACTGTCCATCACAAGTCTTTGCTTGGCAGAGCTGTACTTGCTCCTGTTGTGGCCAACATTTAGAAAACCATCAGCATGCGTGACAACGATCTCTTTGTTGTAATCCTCATCACTCCAAAGTAAGCTTTCCGTGCAAGAATCGCTGAGCATCTCCTCATCACTTAGTCTTGTATATGTACGGCATCCATGATCACTGGTTTTACCAAAACACTGGGCCTTATAATCACTGTTGAGCTTTGAAGGTTGTAATTTTTTTGTTGAGAGCTCCTTTAGAAACTTTTATGTTCTCGTCACTACCAGACAGCTCTGACTTTGCTTTCTTTTTCTTCTTTTTTTTCTTTGACTTCAGACTCAAGAAATCTTTGAACTTTTCTCTTACTTTTTCTTTAACACTTTCAGACAGCATGTCTGGCTTGCGATGAGACTTCTGGATTAAGTTCTCCTTGCTTTTGTCTTTTAGGGATGGTCGGTGGGAATTTGAACTGTTTGTGGTGCGTCTTGTCTTTGAGCTTTGCTGACTGGCCTTTTCGTGAGCTAAAGAGCCTTTGGTCTGCATATGCCTCGTGACAGGACTCTGATCCTGCTCTGACTTGTCAACGGCATGGAAATACTTTATATGGTAATGCAGCAATTTGGATTTGCGAAAAAATTTGGAGCAATCCAAAATCTTGCCTTTAAACTTGTTGGGTTCCAGTTCCAAGGTAACAGCTTCGGTAGCTGGATCATCAAGTTTCTTCAAAGTATTTGTTAAAGGTTCTCTACTGTATTTAGCAGAACTGTCATGACTGGTCAAGTCCACAGTAAAAATAACTACTAATATGTGATTCCAGCAGCTATGGTGCGATTCCAAAATATCACCCGGGAGTGCCTTCACCAATGGGTGGGGAGAGAATTAAACACTCTTACCAGAATGCAAGGACCCAGCTCAGCAACGCTTAATCACACCGATGGACTGCATACACAGGAACCAGGAAACGACGCCTCCTCCAGGCCGCAGACTTGTAGGTGTTCCCAAGTCTGGATCCAATGTTGGTTCACCAAACAATGTGAATGAGGTGGGACTTTAAAATGGGGCATATGAAAAAAAAGAAAGGCTCCACATAGTGTGATACTGGCAAATGTTGGCAAATGTATTGAAAAAGTTGCCATACACACAAATAAAATGTCAAGCAGGAATCAACAATAAAAATTGTGCATTTTAGAAGAATTATGGTGTCTAGAAGATGAGTGGCGGTGGTGCGATTTAGAGGACCCGCTGCATCTGCGGGCCTCGCTGTGATGTTGGTCAGACCTAGGGCTGAAAAAAGAAGAATAGAGAGAGAGAGACAAGCATAGTCATGGCAATGCCCTATACTCCACTCTCTTCCCCCCCAACAGGAAAAGAAAAACAGTTTTCCAATCTTACCTGCTGAGAGAGGGCTGGCCACTAGGGGAAATAAAGCATCCATAGTAGAACAGACACATTGCAGGTGGGAGAATCAAACACCAGATTACAAACAACTAAAACACATGCTAAAATCCCAACGTTCTGAACGAGCACTTACCTGGGGAAGTCTCTGTAAATGCACCAGAAACCATTGTTTCGAACGCTCGATCCCAAGCTTCACAGATTTCCCCCCGGTTTTTATTTTTTTTAAACGACGGCGATACTCGCGCGTGTGCGCAAACCTCACTTTTATTCCCAGGTCCGTCCGTTCGTAGAACGCAGATGGAAACCCGGAAGTAAGAGGGAGCGGCGGCTGGAACGCACAGGAACCAGACACTCACTGGGCATGCAATCATGAAAAAAACAGCATATGGAAAAACAGAGAAAAAAAACAACAAACATAAACACTGCTGCCATGAAGGCGATACTGCTTACCACCACCTACGATCGATTCGGTCAGGGACACCGCATCCATACACACACACCAGGCTTTTAGCAGATAATGGCCACCTGCACATTTCTAGGTATTCAGGCCTGTGCGCACTCGTCTCTCCAGTGGAAGACATAATCCAGCTCTTCAGCGCTACTCTGCAATACACTCCATACCCTGCTTAACAGTCAAGGCTTATCGGAGGGATGAGACACCATCATCATCAGCCGATCTTGATCGTAGGAACAATCGTCTTCAGGTTGGAGAACCAAAAACACATGGTCCTACGGAGGACAAAAAAGGAACATGGCTGAGAGCCCACTGCTGAAATTTATAAGGAGGGGTCCTATTGGGTAGTTATGGAGGCGGGGCCAACCCACACGTATGCTGCCATGGAGAAAGTCAGGAAAGAGTTTTAAAAACTGTTGTTTTTTTGGGAGCAGTGATTTTAATAATGCTTAAAGTGAAACAATAACAATTAAATATTCCTTTAAATATTGTGCCTTGGGGGCATCCTTAGTTTGCCTCTAAATTATCCATGTTTATAACAGTGTCACAGCAAAATGACATTTCTAAAGGAAAAAAAAAATCATTTAAAACGCTCGCTGCTTTAATGTATTGTCGGATCCCAGCAACATAGAAAATAATACCAAAAATACCCCCAAATAATGGCATAGATGTCACCCACAAAAACCATACCAGGCTCTTCAGGTCTGGTATGGATATTAAGGGGAACCCCACACCCAATTTTTTTTAAATGGTGTGGGGGTCCCCCAGGCACTATATACTCTGAACAGCAGTATATATACTATATGGTCTGCCCTATATACTCTGAAGAAAATTAGGCCTTAGGTTTTGGTGGTACTAGCACACTGTAAGCCTTGTTGGGCACAGGAACGGGCCATGCTATGAAATATTATATCAAGAATTGTAATTACATGCCCTTGTTAAACAAGGGCAGAAAAAATGGGCCTTGGGTGGTGGGGGTGGTGCCACAACACTGTAACCCCTCACATATACTCTTGTTGGGCGAAGGAATGAACCCTGCTTTGCAATATTAGATCAAAGATTGTAATTAAGAGAGCAGGTCTGTATGGGGGCCACCAGGCACCAGCAGGTCAAAATAGCTTCACTGATGTTTATGGATTCTATAGATGTTATTGAACATTCGCCCAATCCAGTCATTTATTGCGAGTTTCTTACCTGCTTCTGGCTGCAGATCTGGAAATAGCCCCCCTACAGTGCACTGGCTGATATCTTTCAAAATTAGGGATCCTCCATGTAAACCGGACATCGCGGACCAGCATTGGGGATCGCGGGGAGGCCTCCGGTGCCCGGTTCACTCTACACTCAGCAGCCGACCTGAGGCCCTCGGAGCTCCTCGTCAAGGTACGTAGCCTTTCTGGTCCCACCTCCTCACCCCTATCCACGGGCAGCCGACCTGACACCCTCTGCGAGTGTTGGGGGTTGCTTCCTGGCTGCGGAGGTGCCGATGGAGGTCCCGAGCGGAGCCGTGGCCATCCACAAGGTGACGGGCATAGGAAACACTGAGGCTTTGGCCTAGTCCCGGCTCCCGACAGCCATCTATGTACACCCGACCTCCGAACCGGGCGGTAAGAGGCCATCCCTCCTCCCTGTGACTGCTCTCTGTCCTCCTGCCTACCCCCTCACCTGCTTGCCGTGCTCCAGAGGTCTGCTGGGCCGCCAGGAGCACCCGCGGTGGCTGCGGCCTAGTGAAGCCTGCCCATCAGCGCTGTTTCCTAAACGGCTCCCCCATCGCGGTGCACCACGCTCAGCTCCTAATCCCGGAGGAGGATCCCGCTGTCTCCATCAGTCTCACTGCCTATCCACCTCCCTGCTGAGCTGTCCATCAATACCTGACTGTGTGGACCAGTGGTGGGGCCCTGGGGCCTGGCTTCTCTGCCCTTTTCCAGCCTGAGCCTCCCCCTGCCTTGGGCTTACCTATTTGCCCTTCCAGCCTACTACCCACACTGGACTGCCTGGGTGGCTGCTGGGTGCTTTGAGACAGTCCATCGGAGACGCTATGAATGCCCAACCGTCTGGCCTATCCACCTGTGATCATATTTGAAGTCCCCCCTCACACTCCAGAGGGGGCTAAGCCCTGCATTGAATTCAGAAACAGACATTTTGCTACACCTCATAGACTCGTTCTCTCAAGCCTCAAATCAGAGTGTGCTTGCTCTCTATCTTAACAAATCCCCATACCCTCCTCACCAGGTGGCATATAGTCCCTTAGGAAATTTGGAGTGAGATTGGGCATATATGATGTACTAAAAGACACTATTAAAGACATTACTAACAGGGTGCGCATGCACAGGACCTCGGAGGACGATGTGCTCTGAGTGAGCTCCCGCCACCCCGACAAAGACAAACAAGCAAGCATACGACCCGGCGGCGGAGATTGAGACCCAACCAGCTGAAGCCCCAACTTGGTTATGAACCAGATAGTACGTGGGCAGCCAAAGCGGGGACAGCACAAGCAGCCTAAGGGTCAATCTAACATGGCGTCCGGTCGTCCTGACACACACGGCAGCGTGGCAGCTAGATCAGGGAGCGGCACCACTCATGGGGGTAAGATGACTTTCCAAGACCCATTCTCCTCACAATCTTCGGAAGAGGCAGAGGAGATCCAGCAAGGAGAGGCAGCGTCGCCACCACATTCACAGTCCCCTGTCCTCTATACAGGCAGACCAGACTCAGCACACTCCCCAGCCTCCTCCATGGACAGAAATATGGCTGACATCAATGAGGCCTTATTTAGCCAACCTAACCAGGAGGTCCAAGCCCCCCTTCTTGCCCAGCTCCCGCACTACTCTCCTGACGCAGTGTTGCTGGCCAGGTTTTCCACCATGCTTCAGCAGGAGCTCTCTAAGGCTTGCACCATAATAACAACAGATCTTAAGAAGGACATTCATGGCCTTGGGGAATGCTTTGACCTAATAGATACTAAGGTTGATAGCACCATTAAAAAAGTCAATCAAAATGCCAATATGATTACAGATCTTCAGGAAAGGTTAGAGGAGGCCTACACGAAAATAGAAGACTTGGAGAACCGTTCAAGGAGGTATAATGTGCGTGTCCGTGGCCTACCTGAAACACATACTGATTTGGAAAGTGCCATGAGGGACATCATGCGGGAATTGATACCAGATATAGCTCCGCACCAGATGGAAATTGGCCGTATTCATCGCGCACTGGCGGCCCCCAGATCTGATGGCCTCCCACGAGACGTGATAGTAAAACCATATTACTATCGCATTAAAGAAAGACTGATGTTAGCAGCCAGGAATCGACAAGATCTGAAACTTTACGGATCACCTATTCAGTTATTTACCGACCTTGCACCCTCCACTGTGCAAAAGCACAGAAATTTGCGCCCCCTGCTGCAACAACTGGTGGACAAGCAGATTAAGTACTGCTGGTCCTTCCCATTCAGACTTTCTTTCACTTTCAAAGGGAAGTCTCACTCGTTCACCACATTCCAATCGGGAGAAGATCTTCTACTCAACCTGGGGATCATAGTCCGTGATTCCCCGGCTCCGTCCCCCCAGCATCCGGATGGCCGTCAATGCCCTCTCTCACCGCTCTGGCAAGATACCAACCGCTCCCGAACTCGAGGATCTCGCCGGAAAACCTGACCTGATTTAACCCGGCTGATTCCTCCGTGCAATGCAGAACTAAAGTATTGGCTTCTACAGTTAGTCTTATACATGTGCCAAATACTTTATTTTTTCTTCTCTTCTCTGAATTTTTTACTTCATGTCTTTATTTTTTGGTTATAAGCTCCAGTTAGTCAATCTATTTGAGTTACTTCGATGTTTTGGTCTGGGTGGTTACCCATGCCACCCACCTGCGAGACTACGCACCCTCCTTGGAGGATGGTACCCTCGCGTACAATTAACTGGATCATGATTCCGGTTGGGGTTGTCCCCAGTGCCTTAACTGATTTGGCTGTTACTGACCTTAGGGTTGGATCGTTCGGCCTAATAATGTTTCTCTTGCTTCTTTGTTTTTATTCTCACTAATGTATCTCTTTCTTACCTTTTCCTACTCCCTTCCCACTTCTTTCGGTCCTGCACCTCGTTCAACATACCCGATCCACAGATACTTCAGGAGATTGGGGCCTATCTCGATGGATGTGATCAGTACACTGACTGTACAAGGTAAGAGTGCCCTGCCCTACCACAATGGCTACCGCTCATTCCACTGATTACACTATCTTAAGTCATAATGTCCACAGGTTTAATTCCCCAGTCAAAAGGACAAAGGCTTTCCAGTTTTATTATAAACAGAAAGCTGATGTACTTCTATTGCAGGAGACCCACTTTTCAAAGACTTCTGCACCCCGCTATCTCAGTGCTAGATATCCGCAATTCTATTTGGCAGGGGGTGCAGAAAAAAAGGGTGGAGTGGCTGTCTGCTTTTCTAAGCGGACTCCGTTCACACCAATCACAATCATTAAAGACAAGGGGGGTATGTATATCATGACAGTTGGTCGTCTTCATGACCAAGAAATTTCTTTTATTTCATACTATGCCCCAAATACTGACCAGACAGAATTCTTTAGTAGGATGTTTCGGACACTGCTACCTAAGGTAAAAGGACAGGTTATACTGGGGGGAGACAGCAATATCCCTCTTGACAACATCATGGATAAATCTAACCCTTCTGGACCGACTCTTAGATGACCGCCGTCCTGCAGTGGTAAAGTGGCCCGCCTATTTCATTCTCAGGGGTTAATAGACACATGGCTGAAGTTCAATCCATCGGTTAGAGATTACACTTATTACTCTCAAGCCCACCCTACTTATTCCAGGATAGACCACCTCTTAATACGCACTTCTCTACTCCCCTACATACTGAATGTTAAGATACTTAACACCCCCTGGTCGGACCACTCACCAATTAAAATGTCCACCACTGGCCTCTGGTCTAAGGCTAAGCCCTCACCTTGGAGACTCAATATCAGTTTATTAAAAGACCCTGTAATATGTGCAGAAATAGAGCAGGAAATACAAAACTACTTTGAGAGCAATAAATCGTCAGTTGAATCACCAGCGATATTATGGGCGGCGCATAAGGCTACTGTTCGTGGCAAGTTAATACAAACTGTAGCCAGGGCGAAGCGAGTTCAGGATCAGGAAATTATGCATTTGGAGGCCACCTTAGAAGAATTAATGGGCAAACAAGCCAGTCACCCCAAGGTAGATTTAAGACATGCGATAGACAAAGCTAGACTTGCACTTAATCTTAGTTTAACCACGAGTACCGAGAAATATATCAGCTGGTCCAAACACAAATTTTATACTATGGGGGATAAACCAACTACTATGCTAGCGAGAAATTAGTTCCTCGGCCATACTCGCCAGCATTACCCAAACTGCGCCTGTCGACAGGGGCAACCACCCAGAATCCTGATAAGTGCGCAAATTCTACAAATACTATGCCAGGCTGTATAGTAAACCTTCTCATATAATTTTCGTTTTGGATACAAAACAGTTCTCTTAAGGAGTTACGGACCGTGGATAGTATAGATGCTAAATTCATAGAGGGATTCGCTTGGTTCTGAGCTTCCAGCGTGCGCAGCTCATTGAGGAGAGCATTTAATTTAGCCGAACGCGTACGATTTAATTTAGAATTTAGCTTGATAATAGCTCCTCTAATGAATGCCTTGTGGGCGTTCCAGTTAGTAAATGAATTGGTGGCGTTCGGCTCGTTAAAGTGAAAAAACTCCTCTAAATGTTGAGCTAATTCTTTGTGAGAGCTAGGGTCCTGAATCACCAAAGCATTACATCTCCATATACGCGATGGAGCAAAGCTATGTCTCTCCTCTATCTGGATTGTAACTGGGGCATGATCGGCCCATGTTATATCGTGGATAGAGGAGGAGGACACCCTCTGCAAAATCCACCGATCTGCTAAGAATAGATCTATCCTAGAATAGGAGTTGTGCCTAGGGGAGTAATATGTAAAAGATCTTTCATTAGCATGTAGACACCGCCAGATGTCGAATAGTTCCTCTTCAATGAGGAGATCCCGAAAAGAATGGGAATGACCCCTCATTGAAGAGGTAGAGTCCAACTGACCCTCAAAAATTGCATTGAAATCACCAAAAATAAGTACATTCCCAACTCTCACTTGCAAAACCTTTTTAAGCACTTTTCTAAGAAACCTAATTTGGTGCGAGTTGGGCGCGTAAACAGACACTAATGTAACAGGCAAGTTATTAATAGCACATACCAGAATAATATATCGACCTTCTGGATCAAGAAAGGAGTCCTTAAGATCAAAAGAGACAGTATCTCTGATGGCCAGCATAACCCCCCCCCTCTTCTTAGCTGTAAAAGAAGACATGAAAACATGAGGAAAACTTACATGTGAGCATTTTGGGGAGGCCATCTTTTGAAAATGAGTTTCTTGCACTGCTACAACGTCCGCTTTTTGAGAAAGTACTTCTTTTCAAAGAGATCTTCTTTTGGCTGGGTGGTTAAGTCCTCTTGCGTTAATAGAAAGTAACTTAATACCCATTAGTCAGTACCTAGAAAAAAGTGATCTTCGAAGTGGATATACAAATTGAGGATCAATGGAGGATGACGAAACAGCAGTACAAGCTAATTCACTGAAAGGATATGAAAGGTAAACATCACGAACGAGACAATACCAATCATGAGGGTGGACAAAATAGAGTACAACAGTCGCTGGAAAGTAATTGAGGCAGAACAGGACATGGACTGAAGAGATGCTCAAGAAGTTGACTGAAAACAAATTATCCCAGCAGGGGCCGGGTAAATAATACACAAAGAACTTAAGAAAGGGTCCAAAGGACGAGGCAGTTAACTGCCTAAGGTATTGGGGTGCTAGGTACGGTGATAAGTACCACAGGCTCTGGGAAATTCTAAAGAAATGTTGTGAACCTGCCGTTAGGGCTTTAGGTACGCTTAGAAGATTGTTTTCGTTGTGGCATTACTTGCCAATCTGGTTGGACCTTACGTGGTAGCGTATGGTGTTGCAGGACTGGACCGGTGTCAGGTGCAGAGGGTAAAATGTTCCAATTTTTTAGGAGTAGAAGACCGTCTTCCAAAGTGGAGATGAGATGGTTGTTGCCATTGTGTGTAACACTAAGTTTAGCTGGATATTTCCAGCGATAAATCATTTTGCTGTTTCGTAAGGCTTTGGTGAATGTGGACATGTTGCGCCTTTGTTGCAGCGTATGTTGAGACAAGTCTGGCAGCACTTGTAATTTCTTTGCTTGTTCTGGCAAGTTGTCCACTTTACGGAATGCGTCTAGGATCGCTTCTTTGGTTTTAAAGAAATGAACTCTTAGTATGACATCCCTGGGCACTTCCGGTGGTAAAAAGGCTGGTTTGGGCACCCTGTGAATCCTGTCCAAAGTAAGATCCATCGGAGAAAGTGACGGAGCGACCGCCTGAAAGAGATCTCTAGCAAATTGTGGGAGATGTTGAGTAGAAATGGATTCGGGCACCCCCCTCAGTTTCAGATTATTTCTGCGGGAGCGGTCTTCCAGGTCAGCTAATTTCATCTGTAGCCTAATAATGGTTTCATGTTGTGCAGCATGAGAGTCCACCAGAGCATTAAAAGATTGCGTGACATCGCAGACTCGTTCTTCTACTTGGTGGACCCTCTCACCTAGGTCACGTACTTCAGCTCTGCATTGTTGGATGCAAGTTAACATGTCCGATTGAATAGATGACCTTAGAGACATCAACATTTCTTTTAGCGTGACGTCAGATATAGGTTGCCCTGTAGTAGGGAACTGAGCAATTGGATCAGTCTGAGAGGTATTGGTGCCACTGGTAGTAAAGGGTTCACTCACCTCCATATTGAGTGCTGAAAATCTGTTAGGTGATGTGACTTCAGGGTCCAGCCTGGGTCTCGTTTTTGCAGGACTTCTTGTAGATGGGGAGCCACACGATGAGCTGGAGCTGCTCGAACAAGTCTCCTCTGTAGCAGCTGTCGCTACGGCTTCCGACGGAGAAGGATTCGTCTGAGTCAGGACAGCAGGCGCAAGAGATCCGGCATTCAGCGGCGCAGCATGTCTCCCGTCGCCATTTTTTTGTGGCCCGCGGCTCACCGCCGGAAAAAAATCAGGTAGTTTCAGGGATTGCGGAGGAGATTGCAGCTTTCTTCTCATACCGATCAGCGTCCCGGGGTATTCAGCAGCCGTTCTCGTCGAAGACCGGACAGACAGCGCGTCCCTAATGGCCGAAATATCGGCGAATTCCCCAGAGCAGAGCGGAGCTCTTTTTCTATGCGGCCATTACAGTGCGCGGTCGCCACGCCCCCCTGGCTGTATAGTAAACCGACTGGACTTGACACCTCCAAAATTGAACAATTTTTTAGTGACATTCAACTGCCCAAATTATCCCAGGACCACGCTGATCTGATGGATAAGGTGATCACAGAATCTGAAGTCAGTTGGGCAATAAAGTCACTACACCCCAATAAGGCCCCGGGACCTGATGGCTTTCCGGGGTTTTATTACAGGAAATACCAGGATGTGCTTACCCCTTACCTTTGCTCATATTATAATGCCCTGAGACAGGACAATAAGCTTCCTGACTATGAAAATGTAGCTTATATTAATGTGATCCCTAAACCGGGAAAGGACCATGGCAACTGTGCCAACTACCGTCTGATTTCGTTAATTAATGTGGATCTGAAAATATTGACTAAAATCTTAGCGCAGTGAGGCCTTGTACACACGATGTAATTTATCCGATGGAAACGGTCCGACGGACCGTTTCCATCGGATATGTCCGCCGGGCTGTTTGATCCGGTGGCTGTACACACCATCGGATCAAATTCCCCACTGGCAGACAGAGCTGTGACACGGCGGTGACGTTGACGCCGCCACGTCACCACCACGTCACCGCACCAGGAAATAAAACACTTCCGCGCGCATGCGTCGGATCCATTCACAGGATACGACGCATGCGCGGGCAGATATGTCCGCAGGTTAAGCGTACTAACCAGCGGACATATCCGACGGGCAGCTCTCCGGCGGAAAAATTTCAAAGCATGCTTTGAAACTTTTCTGCCGGAGGAATCCGTCCAAAACTGTCCGTTTGCCCCTACAGACGAGCGGATTTTTCAGCTGAAATGGTCCGTCGGACCATTTTCAGCGGATAAATTCCCTCATGTGTATGAGGCCAGACTGAACACCTTCCTTTCGCGATACATCCAATCCCGACCAGGCAGGCTTTGTGCTCAACAGACAAGCATCAGATCAGACACGTAGGCTGATTAATCTAATATCGGGGTTCACTCTAACTGGGATGGCGGTGGGGTGAGGAGAGGGATGTTGCTCTCATTGGACATCCAGAAGGCGTTCAATTCTGTCTCCTGGGACTTTTTATTTGATGTCTTGACTCGTTATGGTTTTGGACATTGCTTTCTGGGCCTATTGAGAGCACTATATGATGCTCCGAGTGCTCTTCTGATGCTTCGGGGATATTCCTCCCAATCTTTTGCGATTAGAAGGGGAACTCAGCAGGGGTGCCCATTGTCTCCGTTATTATTTGCTCTTGTAATTGAGCCGCTAGCGATTAAGATTAGTGTTGCTCACGAATATTCGCATTGCGAATATTCGTTACGAATATTGCATATTCGAGTATTCGTGAATAAATCGAATATCGTGGTGAATATTCGCTATTGCTATTTTTTCAAATTTATTTTTAAAACAGATCACATCCTAGTGATCTCCATCAACGTCTAAAAGCATTGCTGGTATTATTAGAGACCCTGGGCCAAGTAGCTGAGGCGATCCTTTTATGTTGTCGAATATTCGCAATGCGAAGATTCGTATTACGAATATTCGTGAATACTTTCTCTGCCCTTCTGTGTTTTGTGTAAAAAAAAAAAAAAATTAGCTTTAGTTTAGTCATATAAGTTTGTGTAAGTAGAGTTAGTGTTTAGTGCATATTAGTTTAGTAATCCAGGAAATGATCTCCGTTTTCGCGTGTTGACGAGAATTTTGCAATCAATTCCGCATTAGCCAAATTTCGCATTCGCATTAGCGAAATTTCGCATTCGCATTAGCGAAATTTCGCATTCGCATTAGCGAAATTTCGCATTCGCATTAGCGAAATTTCGCAAAATTTTTTTTTTAGAAAATATCACGAATATTCGATATTAACGAATATTTCGCCAATATTCTCCTATATATTCGTGAAATATTGCGAAATCGAATATGGCGTATTCCGCTCATCACTAATTAAGATCTGTTCGAGTCTAGACGTCAAGGGGATTGTTTGCGGGGGGTTATGAGCACAAATGTTTACTTTTTGCTGATGACTTGTTGATGACAATGACAGCACCGATTACCTCCCTGCCCAATCTCTTTGGCATCTTACGGCTGTCCAGAGCTCTGAATCTATCGCTGCCCGAACGTACTCGGACAGCGCTGGAGCAGTTGTACAGCTTTGGGTGGGAACCGGTAGCACTTTCTTATTTGGGGGTCCACCTGACCTCATCTTTTAGGACATTGTATAAGGCCAACTACCCAGCTCTATTTAGGCGGTTGACTGATGACATGGCTAAGTGGCAGATACATCGTCCATCGTGGTTCGGCAGACTCCACTCTGTTAAAATGAATGTACTACCTAGGCTATTATACCTGTTTCGTACACTACCAGTAGCACTAGACCAATCTGATCTCAAAAATTTTCAAAGAACACTGCTCAAATATATGTGGGGGAACAAGAGACCCAGGGTTAATAAAAGCACTTTGTATACACCTAAATCTAGAGGGGGACTAGGTCTACCCGATGTGCAGAAATACTTTTATGCTGCACAACTGGCACAACTGGCCAGATTTCACTCATAGAAGGCCCCAGCTATCTGGATGGCCATGGAAGCATATTCCTGTCGCCCCAGGCCTGTCTCACACATACTATGGCTTACGCCTAAAGAGAGACCGCTAATATTGTGCCCTTCTCTGTCCTTCTCGATGGACTTTTGGGTGCGGGAAACCCTGGCCCATCACTTAAAATCGCCCCATTCTCCCTTGGCTCCACTGTTGGAGAATAGAACATTTGCCCTGGGCCTTGTTCCCTTAGCATTCGAGCGATGGACCAATAAGGGTCTGCTGCGTATAGCCGACCTATATGACTGTAAGGGAATACTAACGGTACAAGTAATGAAGGATAAATATGATATGCCTCCTAGAGAGAGTTATATACAGTATATACTCAGATTGCACACTATATACAGACCTTGGCCCGTAGGAGTGACATACAATCACTCACACCTATGGAACAGTTGTGTAGACAGTATGACAAGATGAAAGGTCATATATCCTCGGTATACATGCTGTTGATGGGAGATTTGAAGAAGCTGGCCTATATGACCCAATGGGAGACAGATCTGCAGATAGACCTGGATCTTGCAGAATGGCACTCAATAGCCACGACGGCATCTCGATCTCTCATCAATACCTCCATAATAGAGGCAAATTATAAGGTCCTTTTCAGATGGTATATGGTGCCTACTAGGCTGGCTACCTTTGGATCTGGCGCATCCCCCCTGTGCTTTAGGTGATGTAGACAGAGAGGCACTGCCCATCATATTTGGTGGACGTGCTCTAAGGTTAAATGGTTCTGGATTAGGATGTATAACTTTATTTACTCACTCACGCAGATCAATTTGCGGAAAACAGAAAAACAAGCACTACTGGGGGGCAGAGTTGCGGATGCCTCGAAATCCACTAGACAACTTATTTCCTTCATATTTATTTTGGCGCGGGTAACAATAGCTAGAAATTGGAAGACTGCAGCTCTCCCATTTGACCAGTTCAAACGGAAACTTACCTGGTTGATGCTAAATGAAAGGTTATCAGCGCTGTCGCAAGACAAGATGGAATTATTAAATAAAGTGAGGGATCCATGGATTTCATACCTTACTAATGACCATAACAGGATCACACCTTAGTATGTCTCTAGTCAGTCTTACGGGTGCAGGACCGAGACCCCCACCCCCCTTCTCTCAGGTATTCTATCACCTTCTTCTTTCCTTTCCTTTGTTTCTTGCCTGTCGTCCTACTCCTTCTCTTACCATTCTATATGTTCAGTATAATTTAAAAGGTTTGTTGTTGGATTTGACAGATGGACTTGTGGTCTGCTCGGCCTAGGGGATGGGCTCCCCCCCTTACTCATCTGGGTGGGGGAGAGCCCCCTAGTGTCGGGGGGCCTCCTGCCATGAGGTCGTGCTCAATGCTGTTTGTTTGTACAACTTGGGCCGTAATATACTGCTCATGCAGGATTAACGTTATATTGTTAAACATATCTTGTGAATGTAACGCATAACTTTGTATACTTGAACATTCTTTAATAAACACCATTGAAACCAAAGATTGTAATTACATGCCCCTGTTAAACAGGAGCAGAAAAAATGGGCCTTGGGTGGTGGTGGTGGTGCCTTAAACCAAAAATATTGTTGAAAGCTAGCATCATCAAGATTGAGGAGGAATATGATAGTCAGCATAGGCAGTCTTCAAGGGATCCGAGATCCATAGCAAATTCAATCAGTTACATCAGCATCAGGTACTTGATAGCTGCTGATACAAGACTGATTCATTTTTATAAATGTGAGACTGTCAACAGAGACTGTGGACAGGTGCACTCTTTGATCCGTTACAAACCCTCCAGCAGCACTGAATGTGTGTTCAGAAAGGATGCTAGGTGCAGGAAAGGCCAGTAACTCAATTGCATATTAAGCAAGTTCTGGCCAGTAGTCTATCCTCAAGTCTCAGTAACCCAGTGGATGCTCTGTTGAAAAGGTCTCCAAGTCTGCTATTGCCCCTAGATATTCCTGCACCATGTAATGCAGATGCTGGCAATGGTTGCTTGAACCGATCAGACCTTGGCACTGAGGACTGAAAAACTCCACTGCTCTTCCTCTGACTGAACGAAGCATCAACAACACGTTGTCCAGCACTAGGAAATTGTAACCTCCCAGGGTCTGGAAATGCGATGCACAAACCTTCTTCGAGGCCTCCTGAAGATGTTTCATCCTCTGCTCCCTCTGTGAAGGCAGAATGAGATCTGCAACCTTACCCTTATAACGTTGATCAAGAATGGTTGCCAGTAATAATCCCTCTCCTTGACACCACAAATCCTGCGATCCTTTCTCCGGCCAGAATCAGGGATGCCACACAGAGTAAGTTTGCAGAGGCATTCAATTCTGAGTCACTAAGGATCACATGATCCGTAACTACCTCCTCCCAGCCATGTACAACTCATTGGGTTTCTGGGGACTAAAAAGGATCCCTTGAAGGCTGCTGCTGAGTGTTATCCTCTACATCCATACTGACACAATCCTCCTCTTCCTCCTCCTCCTCTTCTTCCTGTGTGTTTTGCAGGCTCGCAGGAATGCTATTTGGATAAAGGAGGCCTTGATAGGTAAGCAAGTCCTCTTCCTCCCACTGTTCTGCCTCAAGTGCCCTGTCCATGATTCCACGAAGCGTGTGCTCCAGCAGGAAGACTAGAGGGACATTGTCACTGATGCATGCATTGTCGCTGCTCACCATTATTCTGGCCTCCTCAAATGGTGAAAAGACAGTGCACGCACCCTTGATCAGTAGCCACTGGAGTGATTTAAAAGAAGCCAAGCTCCCCTAACCCTGTCCTGGTGCCATACTCGCACAGGTACTCATTGATGGCCCTCTGCTGTGTGTGCAGCCGCTGCAGCATTGCCAATGTTGAGTTCCACCTGGTGGGCATGTCACAAATGAGGCAGTTGGTGGGCAAGT
This sequence comes from Rana kukunoris, assembly GCA_029574335.1. Taxonomy (NCBI): domain Eukaryota; kingdom Metazoa; phylum Chordata; class Amphibia; order Anura; family Ranidae; genus Rana; species Rana kukunoris. The sequence continues at coordinate 328,395,816 of CM056050.1, read as the reverse complement.
TGCATTCCCTTTGAATGCCAGCCAGCCAAGCACTGGCATTGTATGACTGGCAGAAATGACCACAGACTCTGGCCTGCCTCAGGAGATCCTGTAAGCCTGGGTACCTGCCCAAAACCCACTGCACCACCAAATAATTCAGGATGTCTACCAAACATGGAACATTGGTCTAGTGTCCCTGAAGGAGGGCAGAGAGAAGGTTGGTGCCAATGTCACATACAACCATTCCTGGCTCAAGCTGGTTTGGCATCAACCACCTCTGAGCCTGCCCCTGCAAAGCTGACAGAATCTCTGCCCTAGTGTGGCTCCTGTCCCCTAGGCAGACCAACTCAAGCACAGCATAGCATCTTTTAGCCTGACTGCTTGCTTAGCCCCTTGAACACTTATGGAGGACAAATCAGCAGAAAAGGTCATAGAGGAAGAACCCTGTCCTGCATCCTTTCCCAGCTGCCATCACAGTTACATCACAGTTACACAGTGCACCCCGAAGGAAAGGTAACATCCCTGCCCATGCCTCCTGGAGCATGAGTCAGCGGTAATATGAACCTTACTGCTGATCGCCCTGTCCAACAAGGCCAAAACATTGCCTTCCATATGCCAGTAGAGAGCCAGAATTGTCTTCCGTGAAAAGAACCTGCCAGTAAGGTACAGCACATTCTACAAATTCATGAAAGGGGACAGAGTCTACCAGATAAAAAGACAACAGCTGCTGTGCTAGCAATATGGTTGCTGAGCATGTGGATGGCTGGGACCAAATCTCTTTTTACGGTTCAGCAACTGGGGTAGGGATATTTGCCTGCTAAAACCAGATGGTGGTCTACTGCTAGCAGTATTGCTGCAAAACTTGGGACACCTATTGCTATACCTTCATTCATTTTAGTGCAGGTTTTTGAGAGGACTGGACGTATAGTAGTGTTGAAGAGCCCAAATGAGGAGCAAGAAGTCCGCCTTTTTCTTTGATGCGGGTCTTTCAAGTGCTGTTGCCAACGCACTGCATGGTAGGTCGTCATATGTCTGGTCAAGCATGTGGTGCCCAAGTGGCTGCTGTTCTGGCCACAATTGATCCGCCTTCAGACAGAGGTTGCAAACAGCAATGGTGCGATCTGCTGCACAAGTGTCGAAAAAGGCCCACACCAAGGAAATTTTAAAAGTCAGCGGAGAGTCAGCAGCATCTACGGAGCTCTGCGGTGTGATGCAATAGGGGGGCTGCCCTTAAGCTGCCCCCTAGAGGTCATCCTGCCTCATTGGAGTTGTGCCACCTCTATTCTCTCAGGCACCCAAATACAGTCAGTGACCTTTTTATCCCCTCCCTCCTCGTCACTGGAGCAAACTTGGCAGTATGCTGCAGCTGGGGGAACATGACTGCCAGTTTCTAAAAACCAATCAAAAGGGTGTACATACGTTTGAGAGATATTGTATATACATAGTTTATATTAAAACAAAACATGCAGTGTGTGTGTGGGAGGGGAGGGGGGTGAAGTAGTGTTCTCCAAGGAAGAGGACTCTAAATTGAAAGTGTCGTTTTGTATTAAATAGCCAAGATGTTCTATGAGCATCTGCAAAAATGCCCATGTCCTCTCTTCCAACCTGGACAGGAATTTACAAGCTGTCATAGAAAAATATATAATGCAGTGAAAGAAGTAATCATAGGCATATGCAAGGAACTGGGTAAATAGGGCTGGATAAACTATGTGCATCAGCCTGTGGTATTAATCTTCTAATACAGTTACTGTTACATTGACATAATATTTATCAGCACTATTTATTGTATAATGATACAGTCATTTCAGTTAATATATTGCATTAATCGGTAGATGAAGCTTTGCCCAATAATAGACCAGATTTGATTGCAAAAAATAAATTTATCATAATATTTTTCGTGTTCCTCAAAGGCAGTGATGGAAATCTTGTGAGATAAAACCTTGAGATAAATGCAATAGAATATCATTCCTAAATCACTGTGTTGTTAATGTTTCTAAACTGCAGTGGCAGCAATTTTTGCAGCATTAAGCAATAATTTAATCGGTTGTTACAAGCAGTATTTATTTATTTTTTCCTTATATGCATTAAATCTAAATTCCAGCTTTTGTAAATAACCATATGAAAGCTGAAGTTATCAACTATATTTCATATTGAGACTTGTTCACTAAAGTTATGGAAATTGAAAGGGAGTTGTTGTCCTTTCAGATTTAAAAAAATATCAATTCAACCTGAAGAAATGTAACCCTTCTGCTTAACTAATGTAATCAGCAAGTCAGAGTTCAATGAGCCGAAGGATAAATTGTATAACTAGCTGGGGTAGATGCTTGTGAATATTGACAAGGTGGGTTAAGAACTGTGCATACCAAATTCTACCCACACACATGGTTTAGTCTCTGGATAATGCACAGTCTGGCAACCAAATGATCTTTCTAAGGTGATGGTTGTACTATAGGAGAGGTTGAGAGTTTCACAGATATTTCTGAATCTGGTCTTTTCCTGGGGGAAAACAGTAGCAACCTGGCTGATCAACTTGCCCCTAACAGCTCAGCCAACAGATGTCTGCCAATAGTAAGTTAAATCCTAAAGACATACAGATGTTTCCTAATCAGCTGTAAAAGGCAAGCATTTTCTGATGTCCGAAACCTCCTTAAAGCTGAACTCCAGCTTTCTTTTCACTAGAACTGAGTGGAATGATCAGTCCCAGCATAGATCAGTACCATGTTGCTCTGTTGTCTGCATATCCCATGATATTCTGGGTTTAGTTGTGGCTTTGTTCCATGGGACATTCTGTGTAGCCTGATGTAGACAGAGTCCCTTTCACAGTCACTTCATGCTGCATCTCTAGCCTAAAACACATCACTCTGTAGTCTTTGAGACTGTGCAAACAAATGATGTAGATTCCTTCACAGCTCTGATGGTAGGTGGGATGGAATACATCCTAATTAGCATTGATTCCCACCCAGTCACAAATACAGAAAGAGTCTAAACCTCCCAAATCCCACTTTACAGATCACAACATTATTCAATAAGGAAACCCCTTCATACACAGTCTGTTATTATAGCTAGCTGTGCCGCTGTTGGACAGGATTGGATGAATCACAGTTAGAATCCTGTCCTGCCCAGTTAAATAATGCTGTGAACAGGAAGACTCCCATCCCTCAGATCACTGCTCTCTGTGAACGTAATAACCACTTAAGACCCGGACCATTATGCAGGTAAAGGACCTGGCCATTTTTTTGCGATTCGGCACTGCGTCGCTTTAACTGACAATTGCACGGTCGTGCAACGTGGCTCCCAAACAAAAATTGGCGTCCTTTTTTCCCCCACAAATAGAGCTTTCTTTTGGTGGTATTTGATCACCTCTGCGGTTTTTATTTTTTGCACTATAAACAAAAATAGAGCAACAATTTTGAAAATATATAAAAAAAACATTTATTTTACTCAGTTTAGGCCGATACGTATTCTTCTACCTATTTTTGGTAAAAAAAAAAAAAAATCGCAATAAGCGATGATCTATTGGTTTGTGCAAAATGTATAGCGTTTACAAAATAGGGGATAGTTTAACCACTTAAGGACCTGCTCACGCAGATCTACGTCCTTTTTTTAAAGATGGATATCTCAGTAACGGCAGCAGCTGCTGCCACAACCGACATATACATCTTTAGCATGAGCAGTCCTGTAAACGATAACGGTGGTCTCCGCGGCGGATTCGCCGTGAGATCACCGTTATCGGCGGCGGGAGAGGGGGCCCCCCTCCATCCGCTCTCCCGTGCCCTCCGCCGCTTACCTGAGCTGTCGGTAGCGGCGGAGGCGATCGGGTCCTCTCTTCTGCTGTGTGGGGATGTGAGTGAGGGCAAGATGGCCCCCACCCGTCCCCATAGCATAGCAGGGTGGAAGTGATGTCAAAACATCACTTCCACCCATGCATCTTAAAGCAACAATTTCTTGTCTTTTTGACCCCAGATCTCATATTTAAGAGGACCTGTGATGTGTTTTTCTATTACAAGGGATGTTTACATTCCTTGTAATAGGAATAAAAGTGATCCATCGTATTTGTATTTGTTTTCAGTGTAAAAAATAATAAAATAAATAAAAATAAATAGGAAAATACAATTTTTTTTTAAAGCGCATAGTCCCGACGAGGTCGCGTACAGAAGCGAACGCATACGTGAGTAGCGCCCGCATATGAAAACGGTGTTTCCAACCACACAAGTGAGGTATCACTAGCAATAATTCTAGCCCTAGACCTCCTCTGTAACAAAAAAGATGCAACTTATAGAATTTTTTAAATGTCGCCTATCGAGATTTTTAAGGGTAAAAGTTTGACGCCATTCCACGAGCGGGCGCAATTTTTAAGCGTGACATGTTGGGTATCATTTTACTCGGCCTAATATTATCTTTCAAAATATATTTTAAAAAAATTGTTGTCTTATTTTTTAAACCAAAAAAGTGAATTTTTTTCAAAAAATTTGCGCTTGTAAGACCGCTGCGCAAATACGGTGTGACAAAAAGTATTGCAATGACCGCAAAAAAAAAATGTTTTAGTCTTGTAAATGCCAAATCTGAAAAACACTCAAGGTCCTTAAGTGGATAATGGCATTTTTATTAAGATTTTTTTTTTTTACTACTAATGGCGGCGATCAGCAATTTTTTTGTGACTGCGACATTATGGCGGACACATCGGACACTTTTGACACATTTTTGGGACCATTGTCATTTTCACAGACAAAAATGCTATAAAAATGCACTGATTACTGTGAAAATGACAATGGCAGTGAAGGAGTTAAACACTAGGGGGCTCTAAGGGGTTAAGTTTGCCCTAAGGGAGTTATTCTTACTGTAGGGGGGCGTGGCTGTAGGTGTGATGTCACTCATCGTCGTTCCCTATAACAGGGAACAGACGATCAGTGACACTGCCACAGTGAATAACGGGGAAGGTGTGGTTACACACACCTCTCCCTGTTCTTCAGCTCCTGTGACCCATCGCAGGACACCGGCGGTGATCGGGTCCACGGGTCCCGTTGGCACAGTCATGGAGCTTCGGACCGGGTGGCGAGCTCGTGCTGGCGGCGCGCAACCCACGGCTGGGCTCTTAAAGGCAACGTACCTGTACGTGCCTGTGCCCAGCTGTGCCATTCTGCGTATATCCGCGTTAGGCAGTCCTTAAGTGGTTAATTAACATATGAAGGAAACATCCTCATAACAACCTCCCATATTCCTTCCTCTGTAGACTTGCAGTAAGCCATTATTCTTTGGCATGCTGCAAGACAGGAATGACACAGGAGAAGGTAAAACACATTTATACCTGCTTTGCAGACTGATCTGCATTGGTTGTGTCTGGCAGGCATTAGTGCTCAAGAAGCACACCAGGATTTCCCACCACAACATTTCCAACCACAGCCAGGAAGCAAAGTATCTCAGTCGTGGCATGTGTTCACCTCTAGCCAGTGCCCCTTTAGCTAAAGGGGGAGCAGTCGGCGGGGTAAAACCCTGTGGTTGTGCTGCATTTTTTGATCTAAGGCCCCATTCACATTATGTGTATAGAAGGAGTGTGCATTTCTGTTCACGATAATTTTTGTGTGTTTGGTGTCTTCACATACACTTTACAACAACCAAAGATTTGTATGTGACTAAATTGAGTTTTGTGTGTGTTGTGTGTGCAAACACGATATGCACATTACAAGCCATTTTTTCAACATATAAAGTCCCAACAATCTTTTTATTCATACTATTAGGGATGGAAACATACACTCTACCAATCCTATTAATCTATGCTTTGCTGTCGATTTTTATCAAGTGCCATTAAGGGTTACTTGCAATACTGTTTCAAAAATAGATGTCTCAAGGTTCATGTTTGTGGGCATAATAATTGGTCGTTCATTCTATTTATGATCTTTTTATGTGAGACCAATTTTTTATTTAATGTGTAGATGTGTTATTAACTAGATTTAAATAATCAAACTTAAGTCAATATACAGTAAAAGGAGAGTATGTTAATCAGCAGTTGGTTACACATATGGACTCAGTAGCACAAGTGTTGGCATGGCCGATTCGCCCTATAGGCTCACTATGCAAGCCGCTTAGGGCCCCGCAAAGCTGCGAAGGGCCCCCCAAATTACTAGAGGCCCCGCCTGGTAAAAAGTAATTTTTGCCTCCTCACCCCGCTTCTCAACTCGCTGGCTGCATGGGAGAAGAGGCAAGAAGTCAGCACCCCTTGGTTCTCAATTTATTGTAAGATGTAATTTCCGACAGCAGAACACCCCCTCCCCCCGCTTCTCATTTTTAATGTGCCATGTCATTTTGCTTAGGGCCCCAGGGAGGGCAGGATCGGCACTGAGTGTTGGCCTCAAGAACAACCTAGTTAAGATGTCACACAGAGGTGATTCAGTGGATACTTGTTGTTTTTCCATGTAGGTTACTTGGCCAAAGATAGAGAAATGCAGCAGCTTTGGTAATGGATAAAATCCTGTGTTAAGCTTAGAAGGATTGTAAAAACAGACAATTGTACCACACTTTATAAAAAGAATGATTCATATTCCTCTTTCAGACCTCTAATCTTTTTGATTCTTGTATCCCTTTTTTTACAATCTCATAGGGCGCAATCAAGCTGCAGCAGTGGAGCCGACCAACGCCACACTGAGCCAAGTCCCACCCTCGCCGGATTTGCAGGAAGTGAAAAATGGCACCACATCAGGTCAGGGTCATACAGCACAGCTTCAGGTAATACATGTATGCCTGCATAATTGTAATACATGTTTTTTTTTCCAAATTTCAGGAGGTATTCCTGCAGTTGCTGGAGGATTGGACACCTACAGTGCCCATGTCTTAATACGGGAGATCTATTCCTGCAGGTCCCAAATTGAGGACATAAACATTGCATTAGGGTAGCTTCAAGAGAAAAACCAAGAGGTGGACCGAAAATTAAAGGATCTGATTGATGTGCTGGGGAGGGTTTAAAAAAAAAATAGATGTAGACAAGTATTTCAAACCAAAAATATATTTCTTGACAAAAATAAAAAAGAAATAAAGAATTTATATTAAAATATTTTTTGAAAAAATAAAAATTACACCTTTTGTCGTGTGAAACAATAAATATTTTTTGAAACTCAACAATGTGTGGCTTAGTATTATATCAATGCTGCCTAAAAGAACAAATCTAGACTTGTGGTGTTTACATTGACAATGATGAGTATTTAGTACAGGAAAATAAACATGACACTATTATAACGTAGGAGAAAGCTAGAATGAAGTCAAATTAGAAAAGAATCAAACAAAGAAAAATACTAGAACAGGGGCAGAAAAATTGGGCCTTAGGCACTGGTGGCGGTGCCACAACACTGCAACCCCTCACAGATACTGTAATTGGAGCGCAACAAAGAGCCACATGCTGTCATGATCCATGTCATGGCTTTGGTCACCTGCTGGTGGCACTGTTTCTCCCAGCAACAGGGGTGCAGTTCTGGTGTCCACCAGGGGGTGTCTCCCATGGGATGGACTCCTCTCTAATTGGGATGAACTGCTACAGGTATATAAGCTCGCCCTGCACTACAATCCAGGGCTTCAGTATTTTGCCTGTCAGCCTTGTTCCTGTCTGTTCGGATACCTGTTACCAGTTTGTTTCCTGATTTGCTCCCATTAACCCAGGCTTGTACCTTTGGCTGTTTTCTTCTATCCCTGATCCCGACTTGAACCTTGGACTTGCTTGTCTCTCATGCCTGAATTGCCTGCTATCTACGCTTGGATTTCATGTATATATTCGTTTATTAGTTTGGGTGGCTTGATGGTTGCTGTGTTTGTAGATTGCTGTTTGTTTTGTGGATTTTCTGTTTTTGCATGTGTACCTTTAATTTAATTAAATACATATTGTTTATTTACCTCGGTGCCTATTTTCCTTAGTGCAGCCCACTGACCTGTTAGCTAATATTGGATGCCTGTGTAGACATCCCCTGACACATGCAAAGTATTGCATCAAAAATTGTTGTTAGACGCCCCTGTTGAACAGGGGCAGAAAAATTGGGCCTTAGGCACTGGTGGCGAAGCCCAGAAACAAAAATGTTCTTACTATCTATCAGCAAGATCAGTGAGGAGGAAAAGGATATTCAGTCAGCAGCATAACAGGACAGTCACTCAGCATCAGCATAGGCAGTCTTCAAGGGATCTGACATTTCAAAAAAAATATTCAGTTACATCAGCATCAGGTGCTTGGTAGCTGATGTTGATCCAAGCCTGATTCATTTTTATGAAGGTCAGTCGATCGATGGAGTCGGTAGAGAGGCGCACCCTGTGATCGGTCACAAAGCCACCAGCAGCACTGAATGTGCGTTCTGAAAGAACGCTGGATGCAGGGCAAGCCAGTAGCTCAATTGCGTACTGTGCAAGCTCTGGCCAGTGATCCATCCTCAAAACTCAGTAAGCCAGAGGATTTTTCGGAGGGGAAGGTGTCCAAGTCTGATCTTGCCCCTAGGTATTCACGTACCATGTAAACCAGACGCTGGAACCGGTCATACCTTGGGGCTGCGGACTAAAAAATTGTCTGAACGCATCGGTCAGACGGCCACCTTCTCCACCGCTCCTTCTGTGACTCACCAAAGCCTCAGCAACACGTTGTCCAGGACCAGGATTTGGTAATCCCCCAGGTTCTGGGAACGCGTTCCACAGACCCTTCTGCAAGGCCTCCCGAAGATGTTTCATCTTCTGCTCCCTCTGTGATGGCAAGATAAGCTCTTTAATCTTGTAACGTGGATCAAGGAGAGTTGCCAGCCAGTAATGATCCCTTTCCTTGATACCATGAACACAAGGATCCTTGCGCAGGCTTTGCAGGATCAGGGAGGCCATGCAGCGTAGGTTTGCTGAGGCATTCGGGGCACAGTCCTCTGGGTCACTGAAGACGACAGGATCCGCAGCCACCTCATCCCAGCCACGTAAAAGTCCATGGGTTCCTTGGGACTGTAAGTGATCCATTGAAAACTGCTGCTGCTGATGCTGAGTGCTAGGCTCCACCTCCATGCTCCTGATACAATCATCCTCCTCCTCCACCTTGTCCTCCTCGTCCTCTTCCTGTGTGCTAGATGGGCATGCAGGACCACTGTCTGGATAAAGGGGGCCTTGAGAGGCAAGGAAGTCCTCCTCTTCCTCCCTCTGTTCTGCCTCAAGGGCCCTGTCCATTATTCCATGTAGCGTGTGCTCCAACATGTGAATAAGAGGGACAGTCTCACTGATGCATGCACTGTCACTGCTCACAATCCTCGTGGCCTCCTCAAATGGTGACAGGACAGTACATGCATCCCTGATCAAGGCCCACTGGCGTGGGGAGAAAAAAAACAAGCTCCCCTGACCCAGTTCTGCTGCCATATTGGCACAGGTACTCATTGATGGCCCTCTGCTGCGTGTGCAGCCGCTGCAGCATGGCCAATGTAGAGTTCCATCTGGTGGGCATGTCACAGATTAGCTGGTTCTTGTACAGGTTGTATTCCCTTTGGAGGTCTGTCAGCCAAGCAGTGGCATTATATGACCTTCGTAAATGCACACAGACTTTCCTGGCCTGACTCAGGACATCCTGTAAGCCCGGGTACCTGCCCAAGAACCGCTGCACCACCAAATTCAGAACTTGAGCAAAACAGGGCACATGGGTCAGTTGTCCCTGTCGCAAGGCAGAGAGGAGGTTGGTGCCATTGTTGCTAACCACCATGGAGGAGAGAGGTGTGTCACAACCAGAAGTAGTGTTTTGGAGGTGTGGTGGCGGAACAACCTCCAACACTACTGTACCTTGCCCTGCGTCCTTCCCAGCTGCAAGCAGAGTCACCCAATGCGCCGTGAAAGAGAGGTAACGTCCCTGTCCATGCCTGCTGGACAATGAGTCAGTGGTAATATGCACCTTACCACTGACCTCCCTGTCCAGCGAGGCATGGACATTGCCTTCCACATGGCGGTAGAGAGCCAGAATCGCCTTCCGGCTCTCTACCGCAAGTCCTCACCCTGGCTTTGGCCAATTATGGCTCTCCGTTTTTTGCACGCTGTGATTGGCCAAGCATGCAGGGTCATAGTGCATGTTTGGCTAATCATCAGCATGCAATGCCGCAGTGAATTATGGGCCGTTGCGCGTCACTCGAATTTGGCGCGAACGGCCCGTTTTGTTTGAATTTTATCTAACGTACAAACAGACAATTTTGGAGTCAAACATACGTTCGAATCGAATGTGGAGCTCATCCTTATTCCTTATTCCTCATTCTTATCTTGGGTATCTTGCATTCTATATCTTTCTATAGGGTAGCTATCCTATTGGTTGTTTTAATTTCAACAAGAAAAAATATACAATTTCTGGGGAAATTGTGTGATGTGTTCTTGCCTCCACCAATACTCCTGACTGGAGACGGTGCCCCTGGAGATGTAAATGTGATTTATTAATTTATTGCTGCAAGAGTTAGCTATTGCCATTTTAAGGTGGTGGAAGCCTCAATCCTTAATTATCAATTATCCCCTAGGAAGTTATACTACGATGGTATCTATCCATGAGATGTGTTGAGTCTATGGGATAAGATGACCAGCATTTCGATTCTGGTTGAGAATATATTCGGATTATCCCATTTAGAGCCTATTGCCTAGTACACTAGCGGGCTTTGAGAAAATGGCGTCGGGACGACTTCCGCCGACGCATCGAAAATGGCGGATTGTTTACTTCCGTCGACGACATGGACGTCTTCCGCCGGGTAGCCATGGACGTGGGACTGATACTACTAGTCCAGGTAATAGATATATGGTGCTGCGACGGGACAGCTTAAACATGTGTCCCGGTCCAAGATAGATAATGTCAGGACCGAACTTTGGCTATGACTAAGGGACCCGATGCAATGCTGTGTCTCGTGAATAGGCCTCAACAAAATGGCGGTGCGGAGACTTCCGCAGATGCCGCGAAAATGGCGGATAGTGCATTTCCGCCTACACTATATATATTTGAACAATGTACACTCCAGCAGGTTCCCCAGATGAAAGCAGTTGCCGTAACGCGTAGGGATTAACGGACACCTGGAGTGACGTGAGGATTCGGCAGATACCGTTTGTTTTATAGCTGTTTTATTTTGTCGTTGATGTAAGGAGATTACCTTTATTAAATTGTCACTTGTGTATGATACTACACCATTGGAGTCCTTCCTTCTTCCCTTCTGTTTCTGGAGCTGATTTAGATTCCCTTTTTGATGAGGTTTAACATTATAATGGCCCAGTATACTTAACATGAAGGAATTGGAGTTACCTTAAGCTCATTTGAGGCGGTTATCTTTTAGCAGTGAGGTGAGAGGCCTGTGGGGCTGTGTGTTCCCACGGATTGACACCTGCACGATTACTGTGAACACTGGATGGAACACAGACTGACATTGATGTGCACTATATCACTGATTGCACTTTACTCACTTGTGGACGTTTATTTTTATCTCTATTTTTATCTCTATTTATTTATATATTTTGCACATTTATAATAATTAGTTTTCTTTATCACGTGTTATTTGGTTATTTCTTGGTAGCGCGAGATCGTTTTATCACTACAATGTGAACCAACAGTGTGTCGATCCATTTTGATCCATTGCCTCATCAAAAACTGCCCTATCAAAATGGCCCCATCTTTGGATGGTTGCTATGGACTGATTTCTATGGAATGGTTGCTATGGAGGGTTGCTATGGACTGGCTACTATGGACTGGTTGCTTTGGATGGTTTCTATGGACTGGTTTCTATGGATGGTTGCTATGGACTGGTTGCTATGGACTGGTTGCTATTGACTGGTTGCTATGGAGGGTTGCTATGGACTGGCTGCTATGGACTGGTTGCTTTGGATGGTTTCTATGGACTGGTTGCTATGGATTGATTGCTATGGACTGGTTGCTATGGATGGTTGCTATGGATTGGTTGCTATGGACGGTTTCTATGGACTGGTTGCTATGGATAGTTGCTATATGCAGAGTATGCTAGTATGCAGAAGTTACGCAGAGCCAAAAAAACATACTGGAATATTTCGTTTCATTTTTTCGTTTTCGTTCAGAAAATAAATTTATTTAGTTACTCCCGAAAATCGTTTTGATTTATTTCGTTTTCGTCGGGAAAGTTTTCATCCGAAAAAGACGATTTTCGATGACTTTGTCTAAATAAACAACGGAAATTCGACAAAGCATCGAAAATCGTCGTTCTGAATACGGTGAATATACCTATTCCCTGTATTCAGAACGAGGATTTTAGATGACTTTGTGAAATTGAAAGACGGAAATTCGACAAAGCATCGAAAATCGTCGTTCTGAATACAGTGAATAGGTATTTTCACTGTATTCAGAGCGACAATTTTCGATGACTTTGTGACATTGAAAGACGGAAATTCGACAAAGCATCAAAAATCGTCGTTCTGAATACAGTGAATATACCTATTCACTGTATTCAGAACGACGATTTTCGATGACTTTGTGAAATTGAACGACGGAAATTCGACATAGCATCGAAAATTGTTGGATCTGAACGAAAACGAAAAAAATGCATTTTTTATGTCGGATCTTTCGGTTTTCGTTTCTTGCGCTTTCGTTTTCGTTCGTTAAAACGATAACGAAAATACCAGATTTTCGGACGAAAATGCATTCTAACGAAAACGAATGCACATGTCTAATGTATAGTATGTCTCTGAAATATTAAAAGTGAAGGCACAGTCGCAGTTTATATATTGCCTTTAAAATTTTAGGTTTCCATGCTGTAAATTCAATGGAAGTCAATGGAGGTCAATGGATGGCGTGGGCTGCAAACAAATGGTCGTATTGTGAAAACGCTTAGGACTATCACTTAGCCGTGGACACGTATAGTCGCAGCAGGGATGGCTGAACATTTTGATATAAGATTTGTGTAGGTCGGCTTGAAAATTAGGGAGTGGTCACAGTTTAGAAATCATGTCCTGATTTTTCATTTTTTGACATCCCACACTCTAAGCTTCACCATTCATTCCTATGGAAAAATTTTGCCACAAAAACTACGATATTTCGCGAACGATTAGACAAAATGTTCCACAAAGTAACAGCATACCATTCTGGAACAATCTGCACGTTTTGATATATTACTCGTCTATGTCGTGTAAAAACTGTGGGAGGAGATACATTCCTTGAATTTTTATATATTTTCTCAGTAATAAATAATTAAACAATGATGACGGGGGGGGGGGAGAGTAAAACTAGTATTACTTTAGTAGATATTGCCTGCAATGACAGCGAAAAAAAAAAAGTGCAAAAATGTTCTCTCCATAAATTAAGGGGGAACAAATTTTTCATCCTTTATATAGGGTTGAAAGAGAGCTTAATATCTGCCTACGGCCAAAACACCCTGAATGACCCCGTTCCACATTAGTCTTGGTATCGGAGACTGACCATGGCTGTTGACCTCCTGGGAATCCACCAGGTGCTGTAGGCTTTTGCTTTTCTTCCAGCAGGGGTCACTCTGCTCCATGGCTCTTTTACATAAATTTTTACCCCAACCCCCCCAACCTGTAAGGAGCTCGGTGGCCCCCAGGGGCCCAGATGGCATCCCCCATTTTTTTTCTTCATCAGCATCCAAAGCCCCCCAACCTGTAAGGGCCAGTGGTCCCCAGGAGATTCCATCCAGGCCCCTGGGGACCACCAGGCCCCTTACAGGTCAGGGGGCTTTGGGTGCTGATGATCAAAAAATAAATAAAAATAAATGGGGGATGCAATTTGTGCCCCTGGGGACCAGGGAGGGGTCGGGAGTGCCGAAGAGGGACTCAAGAAGAGAAGGATCTAGCTGCTCTGTGCAATACCACTGCAACAGAGCAGGTAAGTATGACATGTTTTTTTTTTTTTAACCACTTAAGGACCAAGCCTTATTTTCAGATTTGGCGTTTACAAGATTAAAACATTTTGTTTTTGCTAGACAATTACTTAAAACCCCCAAACATTATAAATATTTTTTCTAATACCCTAGGGAATAAAATGGCGGTCATTGCAATACTTTTTGTCACACCGTATTTGTGCGGCGGTCTTACAAGCGCACTTTTTTTGGAAAAAAAACACTTTTTTGTTTTAAAAAATAAGACAACAGTAAAGTTAGCCCAATTTGTTTTAATATATTGTGAAAGATAATGTTACGCCGAGTAAAATTATACCCAATGTGGGAGATTAGCTCGTGGGGATCACCTTTTCTGAATCACAGTCCGCAAGCAGGCACTTTCTTTTAAGTCTGGCGGGTGCCAGATTTTATTTACAAAATGGTTTGCAGGTCAAAAATAAACAAAACAGTAAATTAAATCCTTGCCGTCCGGCACTGAACTAAACAAAAGGATCTCCTCTCTATACAGTGCGGGGCTGGTCCCCACCACCCCCAAAATAACAATAAAGCAAAGCTTTTCTTGCAGTTACTTTCAATAGAGCCCCTCACACTCAGGTTCCCTCCTGAGTCTCCAAAAAAACAGAGCCCTGTTGTGTTCTCTTCCTGATCTTTTAAAGTCCAGCTGACTGTGGACTCCAGTGGACCCAAACATCTGGACCGGAACCCTAGCGAGGTCCAGAGGCTGTAAAACCTGGACCGGATTCCGGTTCAGTCCCTCATAATGGAACGAATGCGAGGTGAAATGTACCTATTATCATGTATCGCATACCGTCACACCATGTCACGCTTCAAAATTGCGTCCGCTCGTGGAATGGCGTCAAACTTTTACCCCTTAAAAATCTCCATAGGCGACGTTAAAAAAATTCTATAGGTTGCATCTTTTCAGCTACAGTGGAGGTCTAGGGCTAGAATTATTGCTCTCACTCTATCGATCGCAGTGATACCTCACTTGTGTGGTTTGAACACCGTTTTCATATGCGGGCGCTACTCACGTATGCGTTCGCTTCTGTGCGTTAGCTCGACGGAGCGCTTTAAAAAAAACATTTTTTTTTGTTTTCTTATTTATTTTTATTTATTGTATTAATTTTTACAAAAAAATAATAAAATGGATCACTTTTATTCATTTTACAAGGAATGTAAACATCCCTTGTAATAGAAAAAAGCATGACAGGTCCTCTTAAATATGAGATCTGGGGTCAAAAATGTTGTCATTTGAAAAAATTACATTTAAAAAAATGTTGCTTTAAGAAGCATTGGCAGGACTGACGTTTTGACGTCACTTCTGCCCTGCTATGCTATGGGGACGGGTGGGGGCATGTCAGGGAAATGGCCATGGAAGTACTGGCAATCTTGCCAGTAGAAGAAATGGCCACCAGAGGCACATCATGTGACAGGTGGATCTTCCTGCTGGTCTATAAAAGGCTGATATTGTCTGGTCCAAATTGCTGGATTGTCATCAGGTTTCCTGTGGCTCCTGCTTATCCTGAATCTCTGGCTGACCCCTGGCTTACGTCTGAACCTGTGACTCTGTTTATCTTCTCGCATCTGACCCCGGCTTGGCTGACTACTCTATATCTTCTGCTCCTGTGTATGACCCGGCTTGTTCTTGTACATTCCTTTGGACTGATTCCTGTGTATGTATGACCCTTGGCCTGGCTCCAGACTTCGTTCTTGGTTTACCTATGGTACCGCACCTAAACCCTTCCCTGTACGGCTACTGAGTCCGCTCTTCCAGCACACCCCAGCTACCTTGCCTGCATCTACCTAGTCAGCAGCAGTACTGGCAATCCGTGCATCTTTGGGCCCCGCACTCCCTGTCTCATTCCCAGGGGTGCGGTGCACATAGCCGCAAGGGGCGCCCTCTCAGTAATCCGGCCTCACACCAGAGACTTGATAGGGCCATCTTGCCCTCACTCGTATCCCAGTTGAGCAGGGGAGAGGACACGATCGCCTCCGCCGCTACCAACGGCTCCGGTAAGCGGCGGAAGGCACGGGAGATCGGCGGGACCACTGTTATCATTGACAGGACTGCTCACTGAAGAGATGGATATCTCGGTTGTTACAGAGACATCCATATTAAAAAAAATTACGTATATACACAATAATTAAAACCATCCCTCCCTCCAGGGGCTCCCCCACAACAATCACCTCCCTCCCTCTCTCCAGGCCCTGTGATCACGTCTCTCCAGGGGACCCCCCTCAATGATCACCTCCCTCCCTCTCTCTGGGGGCCTCCCTCAATGATCACCTCCCTTCCTCTAGGGGGGCCCACACTGTGCACCCCCTCCCCCCAGGGTACCCACACAACACACAGCCCCTCCCCCCAGGAGATCTCACCTGATGAAGATGGTTTCCCCCGTACTGTACTGTCCCACCAGTAGCACCATGGGTCAGTTCTGGATATTGGCCTCCTCCGGGGCCGGAGAATGGAATTCATGGAAGCGGTAATGTTCCTCCAGAGGTAGCAGCTTCCCGGTGTACAGATCCTGCAGGCCGCCCTTCACCGTCTGGTGAACATCCTGCGGCTGACGGCCGGAGCCGCTCTCCTTCCCCATCCAGCTGAACATGTCCTGTCCTTCCCTAACCGAGTGTTCTTCGTGACAGTTGACCGCCACTCTCCGGCATGGACTGCGAGCACTTCCTTGTTATCCACGGTGTACAGGATCTGCCTATCACCATACAGAGACACGTCACCTGAGCCCTAACCCCGCCCTGCACTGCACCGAGCTGCCAATCACACGTCATGCCATCCCGCACCTATCGGGCGGCGACTCATTGGGACATCTAGTGGTGATCGGAGGAGCAGCAGGAGCTCCTGAACCTACCCTCTCATCACTGTCTTCCCGCAATGGTGGCATTCATCAGATCTGACACTGATTAGAACACAGAGTAATGTGACATTCACCAGATATTCCACCTGGTGCATGTGGATATGTGGATGTTTGGTGAATGTCACAGTCACTCTGTATGTCTTCCCCAAAAATGGTCTTAGAACCTTCAGCAATTCCAGAATCCATTAATCTGAATGCTGCATACCTCCAGCCCCCACCCAACCACCTTCACATTCATAGACACTCAGCTTATTAAAAAAAACTGCAAGTTTACCCCACTGACGGTCCTGAGGCTTTTATTTTACATTTTTCACACACGTTCAGCACTTTTTGCTAGAAAATTATTTAGAATGCCCAAATATTTTATATTTTCTGAAAGCAGAGGACCTGGAGAATGAAATGATGGCATTTACAAATTGTTATTTTTTCCAAAACATTTTATTAATTTTCAAAAAAATAAATAAATAAAGTACACATTAAAAAAAAGAAAAGGGAGTCCAATATGTAATGATATCAATTATCCTGATCTTTTCCTAATTCCTTCTATTGCCCATCACCAGTACAACTCTGACCACTAAGTTCCTATATACTTCATTCATTGTTCATTTCTTGTCTGATTCCAGAGGGATATGTTCTATTTGCTCATAGAGAACACTTTAAAAAAAAAACACTTCCATACAGGGACTAGGCTAGAGTTGTTGCTGCCGCTCCAACGCATGCGGCGATACCTCACATGTGTGGTTTAAACGGCGTTTACATATGTGGGCGGGACTTACGCGTGTGTTAGCTTCTGAGCGCGAGCTACCGGGGATAGGGGCGTTAATTTTTTTTATTTTTTATTGTACTCAATTTATTTTATTTTTACACTTTTTTTACATTTTCTTGATCACTTTTATTCCTATTACAAGGAATGTAAACATCCCTTGTAATAGGAATGGTTTGTGACAGGTACTCTTTATGGAGAGATGCGGGATCAATAAGACCCCACATCTCTCCCCAAGGCTGGAAAGCATTAGATTGTGAAAAAAAATTCACAGATCTAATGCTTTCAGCCGCGATTGCAGCTGTGTTTACATTCCGGTACCTGGGCGTGACGTCATAACATCGTGCCCGGACCTCCGATGATCATAGAGATGACTGGTGACCATCTGGTGCCCCTGGAGATGTAAATGTGATCCAACAGTGTGTCGATCCATTTCGATCCATTGCCCTATCAAAAACTGCCCATAAAAAAACTACCCCATCAAAACAGCCCCATCAAAACTGGTTGCTATGGACTGGTTGCTATGGACTGGTTGCTATGGACTGGTTGCTTTGGATGGTTGCTATGGACTGATTTCTATGGAGGGTTGCTATGGACTGGTTGCTATGGAATGGTTGCTATGGACTGGCTGCTATGGACTGGTTGCTTTGGATGGTTTCTATGGATGGTTGCTATGGACTGGTTTCTATTGACTGGTTGCTATGGACTGGTTGCTATGGATGGTTTCTATGGACTGGTTGCTATAGAAGGTTGCTATGGACTGGTTGCTATGGATTGGTTGCTATGGATTGGTTGCTATAGATGGTTTCTATGGACTGGTTGCTATGGACTGGTTGTATGCTAGTATGCAGAAGTTACACAGAGCCAAAAAAACATAGCCAAATTCCATCAGCCTTGTGTGGGAGGAGCCAGAATCCCCTCACAGCTGTGTGTGAGGAGTTATTTACCTCAGCGTCTCCTAGGAAACCAATGTTTGTTTATATGCAAGCCCTCTCTAAACACAGACCATAAATTCTGTCTTTTTTTGAATACCTGTCCTTTTCAGACGGTTGTATTTTAATAACTATAATTCGTACAGCGAATATCTTAATATTGTGTGAATCACAAGACTCAGACCTACATTTTGATGTATAGTATGTCTCTGAAATATTAAAATTAAAGGCACAGTCACAGTTTATATATTGCCTTTAAAATTTTAGGTTTCCAGGCTTTAAATTCAATGGAAGTCAATGGAGGTCAATGGATGGCGTGGGTTGCAAACAAATGGTCGTATTGTGAAAACACTTAGGACTATAACTTAGCCGTGTAGTGGCAGCAGGGATAGCTGAACGTTTTGATATAAGATTTGTGTAGGTCGGCTTAAAAATGAGGGAGTGGTCACAGTTTAAAAATCATGTCCTGATTTTTCATTTTTTTACATCCCACACTCACGCTTCACCATTCATTCCTATGGGAAAATGTTGTCACAAAAACGACAATATTTTGCGAACGATTCGGCGAAATGTTCCACAAAGTAATAGCACACCATTCTGGAATAATCCGCACGTTTCGATATATTACTCGTCTATGTCATGTAAAAACTGTGGGAGGAGATACCGTTTAAAATTTGGCTATAATAATAATAATATATATGTGAGAGAACAATAAGTGATCTTGCTATGCAAGAACACTTAATTACTTTACCTACCTCCTCCTTTCTTCATTGTCTGATCACTAGCTCACTGCCTTTCACTGTTCACTATTACTATAATTTATATGTTTTACAGATGCCATTTGGGCTCCTACCTACCTATTAACCAATGAAAGGGCTACTCTTTAACCCTTTGTTTCGAACTTCTGGACTGTCCTGCCGCCATTCTATTACCGCCTCAGCTTCCCGGAGGTCTGTATGTTGTCCCCTGGTGCTCTTCATCATTTACAACAATAGCTACTATTTTTTATCATTGTACATTACAACCTACAGGTATGAGTGCTAGGATTAGACATGTTGTGTTCCCTCTCTTTCTGTGTGAGTTAATTACCATTAACCAATAATTAATTCATTACTTATTTATTATAGATGACCCCAATTACTGCTCCTGATGAGTGGATATTACTCCATGAAACGTGTCGAGCCTCATTATCCATTGATGTGATATCACAGCAATCATGAAGTCACCATGGGTTTTACTGATAAGTTTGAGTCATTAATCAATGCTTTTCCAATGTACTACCCTCATATGTTCAACATTTGGGTACATTACTGACATCTATGAGAATCATGGGCTACTATGCACTTTATGGAACAAGTGGTTACCATGTTTGATATGATTTACCAATCATTTTATACCATACCCGGTATCAGGGGCGGACTGACAACTCATGGGGCCCCCAGGCAATAGAAGATTATGGGGCCCCTGGGCTTACAGATGGCCACCACGCCAGGAGGCAGTGCAGAGGCGGGGCAGCTAAAATATTGGTATTTTCTCATCAAAAGCATGTCGGTTTCGGACATACTGTATCAGGAACAGATGTAAAAAAAAAACGTAGATTTTTACATACTGTCCCTGGTCTTACTCAGCCTGGCAACCCTGATGGGGCCCCCTAGTGGCATGGGGCCCTCGGGCAGTGTCCGAGTGACTCAATGGTCAGTCCGCCCCTGCCCGGTATTGTTTTATTGATGTATTATGAATGTCATTTTATGTACTATGCTCAATGATGTAACTATTAAAATGTTGTGTCTGCCTTATTGATTGACTCATCCTGCCCCAGTGTTTTGTTTCATGTAAAGTCCTATTGCCCCTGCCCTATCCCTTCCCTGTCCCCATTACCATTTTTTCTTCAAATGTTTTCAACCAAGACAAATTACTTTCTCTATGTTAAAAACAACGAGATCAGAGCAGAAAACCATGTCCATGTGATCAGTCTTATAATTGTGTGCCCTTTATAGCTAGAATAGCATATTTCTTGTCCAAGAGATGGTTTGCAAGGTTACACTTCCTGCTGTACAGCACTCTGTTTACTGCAGAGAGGAATGGAGTGATTGGTAAGAGCAGAATTCCAATACTCTCTTTCACCACCCACATGAAGGCCCAGAAACACCCACAGTAACCCTAGGTCACACCCACATCCCAGAACTGGTACAATTGACTCCCATAGCCCGCCCTGAAACTACAGAGACTCAAAGGATCATAGGATCATAGTATCAAGACTAGAGAGTGAAGGAAACAGGAAGTCAGAAATTTGATTTTCAACCAGGAAAAGGAGTGACATCAGAGACGCAGAAACTTGCTTTATACAGCTAATGGAGGTAAGTTGCACATAATCTGAAACTATGGTTGTGATTCATTTACATGCACAATGCATCTGTTGTTTTGGGAAGGAAAATCTGGAGTTCTTCTTTAAAATGTAACTCAACTTTTGTTGAGAAAAAAAAAAAAAACATTCCCTGCTGTGTGATCTACAGGTGTATGTACATTACAAGGATTATAACAACCTCTGTTGCAGATTCCTACCTTTTGTTAATCTGAAGAAATCACTGTTTGGTCCTCTGTGCTGAGTGGGTCTAATGGGAGTGGTTTCATAATTATGAGTTCTAACGAGAAAAGCTGATGGGCCTGCATTCCTTTAGGCGTGTTCCTATTGGGAGTATTTCACCAAAAATGACATTTTTGTTGCAGGGGATGTCTAAAATCTGACTTATATCTTTTTAGATATATTTTCAGGAAATTACAGTGACTGTAGATTGAAGAGGAAAGGTAATTTTTAATAACCTTTAATTACAATATGACTCGTGTTGCAATTTTATACGCTATATTATTTTTTCTTTATTTGCTATTTTTTTTCCCCAGGAAAGTGGAGTTACCCTTTAAGCACTTGCTATTAATGCATAGTGCTAGAGATAACAGTTGGAGCCTCAAAGTCATATACATTTTAAAGTGAACCTACGTTTTCCTCATACCAAAAAGATGCAGCCTGTTCCAGGCTCTGAGCCTAGAATGGCTAAAAGCAGGGAAGCAACTGCAAATCTTCAATTCCATAATTGAATGAATGAATGAAGAACTTATATAGCGCAGCACATGCAAAGTAAATCGCCTCTGGGCGCTTGTTGTTCCTGTCTCCTTTGAGATCAAAAGAGATGAGTCTTAATCTTTCTCCTGAAGACTAAGTAGTTCTCCTCCAGCCGAATTCTGGCTGGTAAGGCGTTCCATAGTCTGGGACCTTGGACAGCGAATCTCCTGTCTCCTTTGGACTTGTATCTGGCTTTCGGTATCTGAAGCCGATTTTGATTGGTGGATCGTAGAATACGATTGGGATTGTAAACTTTTAATTTTTCGCATAGATAATGGGGAGCATTCCCATGGATACATCTATGCGTTAGACAGAGCGCTTTAAAGGTGATTTGTATTTAAAATGCAAATACTATATAACAGAGTATGTTAAAGTTCAATTGTATGCGTAGTTAAAACCTAGTTTTGGATAATTCAGAGAATGGCAAGAAGTAGGGTTGTCCCGATACCACTTTTTTAGGTCCGAATACAAGTACGGATACTTTTTTTCAAGTAGTCACCGATACCGAATACCGATACTTTTTTTAAATGTCATGTGACAGTGACAAAAGATCTAAAGTAAACTCTAGTCTAAAGTATTACAAAATCAAATTATTTACAATTTACATAAATTGATCAATATCTTTTACATGAATAACATTAATATTTAATTATTTAGAAATTACTTAAAATACAGAGCTTGTACTTTAGGAAGTTGTATTCTATGTGACTCCATTTTGAGTGACACAGAAAGAAATAACATGCAATGCAGTGCACTGACTGAGAACTTCTGGCAGTGGCAAGGCAACAAACTACACATTGCTTGCCTCTGTGTGCACTACTGTATTACAATTTACTAGACACTCGGTATTCTATTCAATTCATTTAGTTATATTATATATCACTGTCTCACTCTCAAGTGTCTACAATTCTAGATTTTATCTTACTTGCTCGGCGAGGGCTGGCGAGGGCTGACTGCTGCTATGAAGTTCGTCCTGGTCCTGCTCTCCGCCCGCTCTCCTCCCCCTCCACGCCCACTCTCCTCCCTCTCTCCTCCTTTCATAATTTAGCAGCACGAGGCGAGGAGGAAAACAAACAACTATTGGCTGCTCTTTGGCGCTCTCTCCACCCCTCAGCTGCTGCTGCTCTCCGCCCCCAGTATGCACGCTCGAGCGAGGGGAGTTAAAAAAACGGCACATAGACATACCTCTGATGTTTGCCGCCGCTCTATCCAGTGTCCACCCCTTGTCAGCTGCCACTATTACGCTACTTACTAGGAACACGGGGTTACATACACAGTACCAGTGCAACCAATTAGGATGTCGCTGCCGCTCGCTCCACCTCCTTCTAAACTGCCGCAACCAATTAGGATGATCGCTCGCCAGTCCCCACCCCTTCTAAGCTCCCGTTCTAACACTCAGCAGCCTGCTAGTTGAAAAAAAAAAAGTATTCTATTTTGGTATCGGCGGTATTTGCGGGAGTACGAATACTCCCGCAAATACTCGGTATCGGTCCCGATACCGATACCGGTATCGGTATCGGGACGACCCTAGTAAGAAACCCAGATAAGCTTTGTTTGCTGTTTGTGTTCTTGCTGGTGAGATTCGCCCTTTCTGCTTGTCCTGGTGACCATCGTCACTGGAACAGAAAGTTCTGGAAAATCCAACATTTTAAAGAAGTCATTCTGAAAAGAGATAAGGTGAAATCTTCCAATGGCGCACCTATTCCTGTGACAACTAATAGGGGGATTCCCTTGATTTTAGAGAGAATTTCCTTCACTTCTCCCCAATAATATTACGATTTGTTGACTTCCATCATCCAATTATGTGCAATGAAAAATGCTGTGTTATTTTTTCCTTCACTACATTCACAGTTTGTGCAAATTCCCTTGGAAAATGCAACTTCCCTTTGAAATTTCACAGCATACAGTATTTACCTTTAAAGGAGAAGTATGGGGTTGGGAAAAAAAGGTATACTCACCTAGGTGGATGCAGCATCAATCCAATGTGGTATCTGTCCCCTGCCGGCTCTGCACTGAGAACTGAGCAATCAAACACCACTGATTTTATGCAATCAAAAAAAACTTGAAGAAACCAAATGTATATCTCATCTGTAGCTGCTGCTTAAAATCACCCAATCCACAGTGTGTACAAAATACATCCAACAAATATAATCAACATACAAAAACATAAAACAAATCCAATCCAAAGTCCGTGCCAGAAAAAAAGTTTAATAAAGTGCTCCAAGAAAAAAGTTAATTTCATAATTGACCTTTCTTCAACCAAAGTTCTCCATGCTCTAATATAAACAGATAAAGTGCTGAAGTGCTCTAAAATTCTCATGCTGTGTTATCGAAACACAATGAAACAAGAAGCCTTGATTTGGTTGTTACATTTTATTTTCCAACTAACATCTGAGTAAAAGCATTAAGGGGTTGATTTAACTGCTTAATGACCGCCGCATGTAAATATATGTCCACAGAATGGCACGTACAGGCAGATAGACGTGCTGGCACGTCCCTGCCTTCCCGCGGGTCGGGGGTCCGATCGAGACCCCCTCCATTACATGCGGCGGTCGGTAAGCCTCTGGGACCAATCTGGGATGAGGGGGCGGTTATTCGTTTCAGTCTGCCCCCTCGCGATCGCTCCCAACGAATCCGCTTCCCCCCCGCTGCCCGCCCTCTGCCTGTGTATTTTAAACACAGGCAGAGGAAGTGATGTCACCTCTCCTCTCTGCGGTATTTTCAATCCGGCGAGAGGAGCGAAGACATCACAAGTAAGTTGCACAACACTACACTGACACCAGTACACATAGGCACACTTAACCCCTTCAGATTTTTCTTATAACAAAAAGTAGAAAATTTCATTTTTCTCAAAATTTTCGGTCTTTTTTTCATTTATATTGCAAAAAATAAAAATCGCAGAGACAATCAAATACCATAAAAAGAAAGCTCTATTTGTGGGAAGAAAAGGACGCAAATTTTGTTTGGGAGCCACGTTGCAAGACCGCACAATTGTCTGTTAAAGCGACACAGTGCTGAATTGTAAAGACACCATTGGGCATTTAGCAACATATTGGTCCGGGGCTTAAGTGGTTAATAAAGGAAAATAGGCTAAAGCTGTGTACACACAACCATTTTAAATGTCCTAGAAAAAACGTTTTTTTTCAACGTGATTCTTGTCAAGCCTGCCTTGCATACACACGATCGTGAAAAAAAAATGTTTGAGCAAAGCGCGGTGACGAACAACACGAACGATGGCACTATAAAGGGGAAGTTCCATTCAGATGGCACTACCCCTTGGTGCTGCTTTTGCTGATTTCGTGTTAGTAAAAACTTTAGTGAGAGACGATTCGCACATTTCAGTCTTTGTGCTTTTCAGTCTATTACAGCGTGACGAATGTGCTATCTCCATTACAAATGCTAGTTTTACCAGAACGAGTGCTCCCATCTCATAACTTGCTTCTGAGCATGCACGTTTGTTTCACATCGTTAAATCCTACACAACGTAAAAAACGACGCAAAAATTTAGAGTATGTTCTAAATTTTTAATGCCCATTTTTTACGTCAAGAAAAATGCTCTGGAGCCTACACACGATCGTTTTTAATGACCATTTTAAAAAATTGCATTTTTCACGTTATGAAAAACGGTTGTGTGTACGCGACATAAGAGGAGTTGCCTCAGAACTTAGTGAATGTGGCAAAATTTCACTTTGCAAAAAGTATCCAATAAAGTGCAAGGAAACAAAAATACTGTGGGACACTTGCTGAATATGATTGAATGATGGAAGTCAGCAGAACATCACCTTATTCAGTAAGATCTGGGGAAAATTATTTTGCCAAGTGCAACTTTCCTTGCAAAGTGAACAGCTTATTTGCAT
This sequence comes from Rana kukunoris, assembly GCA_029574335.1. Taxonomy (NCBI): domain Eukaryota; kingdom Metazoa; phylum Chordata; class Amphibia; order Anura; family Ranidae; genus Rana; species Rana kukunoris. The sequence continues at coordinate 328,370,477 of CM056050.1, read as the reverse complement.
TTAGTAAAACAAGATGTCTGAAAAATAGATTTGTTTTAAATAGTCTGCATTGCCTGGAAATAGCAGTTTAGCTAAATTTGAATCTGACCGGTAGTTTTTAGGCAATATTTTAGGCAATATTAAATTAAAATTTAATCCATGAGACCTAGTGTGTGTTTAGAATTTGGAAGAAAAGATCATTGCTCAGTTACAATCAATGGGCCAGATTCAGGAACACTTGCGCTGGAGTATTTTGATATGCGCCGCGTAACTGTGATGATGCGCCGTCGTTTCTATGTGCCCGTACCCACCAAACTAGATGCGCCCAATAAAGGGTCATTTGCGACCGGCGGAACGTTCCGACGCCAGAGTATCGTCAGCGCTTAATTTCGCTGGGCGCATCAGTCGCGCCTATTGATTTCCCCTGCAAATATGCAAATGAGGGATTTTTCCCAATTCACGAACGGATTAGCACCATACGCTGGCTACATGCGCCGCGCGTATCTCGTCCGTCCGGCGCAAAGTTATTTCTACAAAAGGCTGCTTTATCTTTACTCCAGACGGTCACAGGTCAGCAGGAGAGCAGCTACAGCAGCGTTACCGACGATAAGAGCTAGCTGTGCACCCCCACTTGCAGGACAACACCTCTGTCCATGCTTGTCTGTCAAATTTTACAGCCATGGAGGAAGACATCATAGGTCTCCATAGCCGAGATGATGGCTGACAGCTCCTGGCCATTAAAGTTCAGCTTTCTCCTGTGTGTTTGCGGGGAACGGGAGCAGCCATCTCAGAACAAAAGTAACATCACTGCGGGGAGGGGGAGCAGGATATACTTTAGTGCCGGAATGGCGCTTCTACGGGCGCATTTAAACGCCCAACGGAAGGCATTGCGCTGACGTTTCCCGTGAAGTGGTGCCGACGGAAGTTGTGAGCATGCGCACAAAGGGGGCGAGTGGAGCCTCACTCACTGCGCATGCTCCGTGGTTGATGCGCTGAACGTAAGCCTCTGCGCTGGGCTCCGCCCATCATTTACATATGATCACACCCACTTCCCCTTGCGTCGGGTTACGCCAGCGCATTACCGTTACTCTGGCGCAAGTTTACGCGCAACTGCTATGTGAATAACAGTACTTGCGCCGAAAGGGTCTTCAGAGTAACGTAAATGAGAAGCGTTACTCCAGAGGAAAGATACTCTCATCTACCTGAATCTGGCCCAATATATATATATTTTTTTTACAATCAATATGTTTTTACACTGTGTCTAGGATTTATGTTTGCACTAGGCTTAAAGCATTAAGCTGTTTTATTCTGTGTTTAATAATGAGTCCTGATTAAATAGAACAGGGAAATTTACTATAGCCTATATATATCCTTTGCTTAGCTCCTACGACAGTACTAAGTGAACACAAGTGCCAATTCAAAAACATTATTGCTCCACTGGGCTTAGCAAAGTTCAGGCATGTACATAAATGTGGACGGGTGTACTTTATAAACCAAATGTTCTTTTTATTCCCAATCCAGCACTTCTTTGTCAGAATGCAAGTTGGCAATATATGCTGGTATATAGCCATATCATCTCTGCCTGTATACATTGTAGTCACATTAACTTAGCTACAAGGACCATTTATAGAACAGGACAAGAATGACTTTACTTTTCCTTGCTATAAGGCAATTTTTGGAGCTCAGAAAAAGATTGCAGTTTTGTATGTGTACTTTGACTCGAAATCCAAGATGCATTACTAAAGTGGTTAAAGTTTTATTTAAGAATCGGCACCATTCTGTTTAATTCTGTTTGAGTTCTCCTATGATTTTACTTCCTTCTAAAGGGCATATCCTGAGGATTTACAAGTAAAATAAGTCTAAGAGACTGGTATGACATTTAGATAATATTTACTAATGAGTGTTGTTACATAATTGACAGTATACATTATTCTATTTTTGCAACTCGCTATTCTAGTAGATATATAACATTTTAAAAGTTTCCTTTAAAAAAATTACCAAAATCAGCCTGAAGTTTATGATTTACAATTTTGATATAGTATAGCACTCAAAGGTTTAAATAAATAAAGATACTTCAATCACAATGTTTGAAATAAAACATTTTGACTATATAGATGATATAAAATTGAACAAAGAAAATTGGAGCAGATGTTGACTTGTTGCTAATATCAACCAAAGCTTTTCATATGTTTCTTTTTTTAACACAAACTTGAACCAATGTATATGTAACTATTGAAACCAGCCTCAGTTTTGATAAAAGTAGCATCTTCTGTATTATATAAAATCAACTTTAGCCTTTTCTAATGTTTTCTTCTTTCTATCTTTACATACTATTATCAGACACGTGTAAAGATGTTGATATATGTGCAGGTAAGGCTTCATAAGCCTACTGTTTTCGACAGACCCAGAACACACCTAAAGCTGTGTACACACGGTTTGTGCGATCGTGTGTGCGCGGCATAAGTGATTGGAAAGAGGCCTAACCACTTACTGTATTTCTTTTCGTAAAAAAAAATAGAACAAGGGAACAAGCTGCATCCCAGGAGACGGGGCCACCCGTACCCCCCCCCCCCCCTGTGGCCGCCAGATCCTCACCCAAGCCCATGCAGAGAGGGGCTTCCTCCCCTCCTGATGATCCTTCTCATCAAATATGTGTAAGGAAATGCAACAAAAATCCTCCATGACAGAGGGTCACCTCAGGTATGCCAAGAGACACGATGGAAAGGAGAGAAAGAAAAGGAGAAGATATGAGAGGTTAGAAGAGAAGTATCGACACAGACTATCCATGTGGGGAACCAACAGTCAAATCTCCCAATTGTATCCCAGGTATGAGAGAGATATTTCTGTAAGTGGCCCAGGGTTCCCAAATGATGGTGAATTTCTCCGTTCTATCATTGAATTTAGCTACTATTTGTTCCTGTACCATGATCCAGGAGACTTTCCTCCTGAACCCTTGAAAGGAGACGGTAGGTTTCTTCCAGGCTTTGGCGATGGTCAATTTAGCACCTAGCAGTAGGAAGAACGCCAGTGCCTGTGAGTGTTTGGATAAGTTCGAGATACGATGGTTAAGTAGTGCTACATTAGGATGAGGGGCTATCATTATCCCTATCACCGAACCAGTAGTACGGAATGCCTTCCGCCAAAACTGTCTTATGCGAGGACAGGTCCAAAAAACGTGCAGCATGGTGCCTTCAAGTTTACAGCCTCTAAAGCAGACTGGCGAGGTTCCTGAGTAAATTTTTGCCAGCCTGGAAGGAACATAGTACCATCTCAACAGTACTTTAAGGCTAGCCTCGATGAGGGAGACATTGAGTATACCTTTATATGCTCTAATAGAAGCACCGAACCACACTGCAGGGTCCCACGAGCCGCCCACGTCTTCCTCCCAGGCTCGAGCATAGGCCGGCTTGTCCGTCTTTGTCATCAACGCAGTATAGATCAATGAGATTCCTCCCCTCTGATCCACCGCGTCCGCACACCACTGTTCATAGGGGGTAATGGAGGGGGGCAGAGGTTTTTTGATGCAGATGAAGTGCAGGAAGTGTGAGATTTGAGAGAACCTAAAAAGCTCTGTGTCAGGCATGTCTAGTGTCTTCCTGCAATGTGAAAGGGAGAGAGGGCCTGTTTGATTGAAAAAGTGCCCGATCCGATATAGACCCTTATCCGTCCACCATTTAAAAGCAACTACAGTGGTTGCCGCCGAGATTGTGTTTCCAGCACGACAGCATCACGCTGAATCTCTGCGACAGAGTGCCGACATCTCGCACTCGCTGGAATAGTAAAAGCAATTCTACATGTGGGCGGCGTTTGTTATGAATCCTGAGGGAACTCCCCGCCGGATATTAAATAAAAATCCGGCATGGGTTCCCCCTCAGGAGCATACCGAGCCCTTAGGTCTGTTATGGGTTGTAAGGAGACGCCCCTACGCCGAAAAAACGGCGTATGGGTTCCCCCACAATCCATACCAGACCCGTATCCAAAGCACGCCGACCGGCCGGTCAGGAGCGGAGTGGGGGCGAGCGAGCGCCCCCCCCCCCCTCCTGAGCCATACCGGGCAGCATGCCCTCAACATGGGGGGGTCAGGTGCTCTGGGGCAGGGGGGCGAACTGCGGCCCCCCCACCCCAGAGCACCCTGTCCCCATGTTGATGAGGACAGGGCCCCTTCCCGACAACCCTGGCCGTTGGTTGTCGGGGTATGCGGGCGGGAGGCTGATCGGAATCTGGGAGCCCCCTTTAATAAGGGGGCCCCCAGATACCGGCCCCCCACCCTAAGTGAATGAGTATGGGGTGGGGTCTTCTCCGCTCTTCGGGGGTCTTCTCCTGCTCTCCGGGGGTCTTCTCCGCTCTCCGGGGGTCTTCTCCGCTCTTCTTCCGCTCTCCGGGGGTCTTCTCCGCTTTCCGTGGGTCTTCTCCGCTCTCCGGGGGTCTTCTTCTTCGGGACTGGCCGCCGCTATCTTCGTGTGTTAGCTCAATTACTAGCGGCGGCCAGTCCGGTCTTCCGTGACGTCTTCTTCTTCTTCCCTCTTCTTCTCCAGATGTTGACTCGACGACTCCTCGCGCTGTTCTGCCGGGCACGCGACTCGCAGCGACTTATATAGGCCTATCTTGTGACGTCGCAATCCCATCATGCTCCGGTAGGTATTTGGCCGGTCTGCATTTAGGTTCGCAACTCAATAGGTAATTAACGGTATGTAATGGGACTGCCTGTCTTTCCATAGATAACCAATCTGGTTTAGGGCCCCTTGAAAAGGCTATCGATATTTGAGCCAATTGAGCAGCCTGGTAATAGCTCCACAAGCTCGGGAGGCCCAATTCACCCTGCGTTCTTAGTCGAACGAGTACACCTGAGGGACACCTGCACCACTTCTTACCCCAAACAAAGCGAACTATCCCTGACTGTAACCTACAGAGGACTTTTTTTGGGAACGGATTGGGAGAGAATGAAATAAGTATAAAAGGCGTGGAAGAAGGGTCATTTTGACCGCGTGTATCCTGCCCAACCAGGATAGTCCCGCCCTGGACCACCTCTCCATGTCACCCTGACACCTAAGGATCATAGGAGGATAATTAGTTTTGAAGAGGTTGTTGATATCAGGTGTCAGTTTGATACCCAAATAAGGAATGTGTGTGGGAGCTAGGGATGAGCCGAACATACCCGCGTTCGGTTCGCACCAGAACGTTCGAACAGACTGCAGGTTCGCGCGAACATTTAGAACCCCATTGAAGTCTATGGGTCTCGAACGTTCGAATTCAAAAACGATCATTTTAAAGACCAATATTCAATCCAATGTTGGAAAACGTCTTTCAGAACCCGGGTCTTGCCCCAGGGAACATGTATCAATGGAAAAAAGAGTTTTAAAAACGCCCGTTTTTTCCGGAGCATCCATTTTAATGATGCTTAAAGTGAAAAAAAAAATGAAAAATTCCTTTAAATATCACACCTGCTGGCTGTGTATAGTAGTGGCATGTGTTTATAAATGTCCCTGCACAACATGAGAGTACTATAAGAAAAAAATAATTTAATACTGCTTCCGCATGTGCTGTGTGGCAACAATATGTCGAATATTTTAGCGGTGGTGGGGGGCCATTATTGTTTTGTAAAAGAAACATTTTTGAAAAAAGGGCACCCCTCAAACATACTGTAATTGGAGCACAACAAGAAGCCACGTGCAAAGTATTGCATCAAAAATTGTTATTAGGCGCACCTGTTAAACAGGGGCTGAAAAATTGTGCCTAATGCCGCGTACACACGATCACTTTATGTGATGAAAAAAAAAACGACGTTTTCTGTGAATTAAAAAATGAAGTTTTTGAAAATTCACTTTTCAAATACGATGTTGCCTACACACCATCGTTTTTTCACAAAAAGCGAGGTTACATTCACCACTCTTTTCCATAACTAGCTTCTGGGCATGCGTGGGTTGAAAAACGTCGTTTTAAACGAAGTTTTTTGCTACACACGGTGACTTTTTGTGAAACAAAAAACTACGTTTTGAAAAACGACACATAAAATTGAAGCATGCTTCAATTTTTTTTGTCGTTTTTTACAAGACATAAAACAACGTTTTCCCCTACACACGGTCAATGAAATTTACTTTTTTTAAAACGTCATTTTTTTTCATTACATAAAGTGTTCGTGTGTACGCGGAATTAGGCACAGCACAACACTGCAACCCCTCACAATAACTCTAATTGGAGCACAACAAAGAGCCATGTGCAAAGTATTGCATCAACAATTTTTATTAAGCGCCCCTGTTAAACAGGGGCTGAAAAATTGTGCACTGGTGGCGGAGCCCAGAAACACAACATTTCTTACTAGCTATCAGCAAGAAAAGTGAGGAGGACAAGGATATTCCATCAGCAGCATAACAGGACAGTCACTCAGCATCAGCATATGCAGTCTCAAAGGGATCCGACATTTCAACAAAAAAATATTATTCAGTAACATCAGCATCAGGTGCTTGGTAGCTGGTGTTGATCCAAGCCTGATTCATTTTGATGAAGGTCAGTCGATCAACAGAGTCGGTGGAGAGGCGCACCCTGTGATCGATCACAAAGCCTCCAGCAGCACTGAATGTGCATTCTGAAAGAACACTGGATGCAGGGCAAGCCAGTAGCTCAATTGCGTACTGTGCAAGGATTTTCAGTGGGGAAGTTGTCCAAGTCGGATCCTGCCCCTAGGTATTCCTGGACCATGTAAACCAGACGCTGGCGATGGTTGCTGGAACCGGTCAGACCTTGGGGCTGCGGACTAAAAAATTGTCTGAATGCATCGGTCAAACGACCACCTTCTCTACCGCTCCTTCTGTGACTCACCGAAGCCTCAGCAAGACGTCGTCCAGAGCCAGGTTTTGGTAATCTCCCCGGTTCTGGGAACACATTGCACAGACCCTTCTGCAAGGCCTCCCGCAGAAGTTTCATCTTCTGCTCCCTCTGCGATGGCAACATAAGGTCCGCAACCTTACTCTTGTAACGTGGATCAAGGAGAGTTGCCAGCCAGTAATGATCCCTCTCCTTGATAGCACGTACATGAGGATCCTTACGCAGGCTTTGCAGGATCAGGGAGGCCATGCAGCGTAGGTTTGCAGAGGCATTCGGGGCACAGTCCTCTGGGTCACTGAGGATGACAGGATCCACAGGCACCTCATCTCAGCCACGTAAAAGTCCACGTGTTCCTTGGGACTGTAAATGATCCCTTGAAGACTTCTGCTGCTGCTGATCATGCTCCACCTCCATGCTACTGATACAATCATCCCCCTCCTCCTCATCCTCTTCCTGTGTGCTAGGTGGGAAAGCAGGTACTCATTGATGGTCCGCTGCTGCATGTGCAGCCGCTGCAGCATGGCCAACGTAGAGTTCCATCTGGTGGGCATGTCACAGATTAGGCGGTTCTTGGGCAGGTTGTATTCCCTTTGGAGGTCTGTCAGCCGAGCAGTGGCATTATATGACCTCTGGAAATGCACACAGTCTTTCCTGGCCTGCTTCAGGACATCCTGTAAGCCCGGGTACCTGCCCAAGAACCGCTGCACCACCAAATTCAGGACATGCACAAAACAGGGTACATGGGTGAGTTTTCCCTGTCGCAGGGCAGAGAGGAGGTTGGTGCTATTATCGCTGACCACCATTCCAGGTTTCAGCTGGCGGTGCATCAACCACCTCTGAGCCTGACCCTGCAGAGCTGACAAAACCTCTTCCCCAGTGTGGCTCCTGTCTCACAAGCACACCAGCTCTAGCACCGCATGGCATCTCTTGGCCTGCATTCCTGCGTAGCCCCTCGTACGCCTACGGAGCACGGCTGGTTCAGAGAAAACATCACCATAGGAAGAGGCCACAGAGGGAGAAGAAGAGGAGGGGTGGAGGAGAGAGGTGTGTCACAACCAGTAGTAGTGTTTTGGAGGCGTGGTGGCGGAACAACCTCCAAAACTACTGTACCCTACCCTGCGTCCTTCCCAGCTGCCAGCAGAGTCACCCAATGTGCCGTAAAAGACAGGTAACGTCCCTGTTCATGCCTGCTGGACCATGACTCAGCGGTAAGATGCACCTTACCACTGACCGCCCTGTCCAGCGAGGCATGGACATTGCCTTCCACATGCCGGTAGAGAGCCGGATTCGCCTTCCGTGAGAAAAAGTGGCGTTTGGGTACTTGCTACTGAGGTACTGCACATTCCACAAACTCACGGAAGGGGGCAGAATCTAACAACTGAAAAGGTAGCAGATGAAGTGCTAGCAATTTCTCTAAGCTAGCATTCAACCGCTGGGCATGTGGATGGCTGGGAGAGTACTTCTTTCGGCGCTGCAGCAGCTGGGGCAGGGAAATTTGTCTGGTACTATCAGTAGATTGCCCGCATGTACTACTACTACTAGGTTGTGACACACCTAATTCTACACCTTCACTGCAGGCTTCAGAGAGGACTAGGGGCTAGTGGGTTTGGAGGTCCGAGACGGGCAAGTGGAGGTACGCTTTTGTCTTTGGTGTGGGTCTTTCTGGTGTGCTTGCCAACGAGCTGCATGGCACGTCGACATATGTCTGGACAAGCATGTGGTACCCAGGCGGGTGATGTTTTGGCCACGTGAGATACGCTTGCGACATATGTTGCAAATAGCAAAGGTACGATCTGATGGACATGTTTCAAAAAAGGCCCACACCAAAGAACTTTTGCTGTACCGTTCAGACACAGCAGTGCCATGCACAAGCGTAGATGTGCGCTGTAATGCAGTTGGTGTGCCCTTAAGCTGACCCCTGGAGGGCATCCTGTCTCTTTGGAGATGTGCCTGTGCCTCGTCCTCCTCCTCTTCCTCCTTCTCCTCCTCTCTCCTATCAGGCACCCAGGTAGAGTCAGTGACCTCATCATCCCCTCCCTCCTCATCACTGTCAAAAACCTGGCAGTATGCTCCAGCTGGGGGAACATCACTGCCAGATTGCTGTTCCTCTCGGCCACCCCCTCTCCCTGGGCTCACATCAATGCCTTCCTCTATCTGTGTTCCATCATCGGAGCCTTCAAAACGCTGCGCATCTTCATGTTGCATGTACCCAACACTGCGTTGAAACATTTCGGGGGACTCCTCAGGAGGACACGGTGGGACTAGGGAAGGATTGTGTGATGCCATTGTGCACAAGGAAGAGGATGCCTTGGCAGCTGCTTTGCCAGATAAACTAAGCTCAGCCTGGGTGAGAGAGGATGAGGAGGATGAGGACGGCTTGGTCATCCACTCTACTAATTTCTCTGCATGTTGAGGCTCAACACGGCCAGCTCCCGAAAACAATGACGCGCGTGTCAGACGGCCACGTCCTGAAAAGGATGCACCGTGTCCACCACCAAACGTTGACTCTAGATGCAGAGCCTGCTTGCCATTGTGACTCTCTGCCTTTCTTTGTTGTCATTCCAGACATTTTATTAGCTTGCCCAGGACGAATTAAACAGCACCTGTCCAGTAAGAGCAACTGCGTTTATGGGCAAAAACACAGCAAACGTGCAGTAAGATCGACTGCGTTTATGGGCAAAAACACAGCAAACGTATAGTAAGATTGACTGAGTTTATGGCCAAAAACACTGCAAACGTGCAGTATGATCGACTGCGTTTATGGGCAAACACGGCAAACGTGCAGTATGATCGACTGCGTTTATGGGCAAAAACACAGCAAACTTATAGTAAGATCGACTGAGTTTATAGGCAAAAACACAGCAAACTTATAGTAAGATTGACTGCGTTTATGGGCAAAAACACAGCAAACGTGCAGTAAGATTGACTGAGTTTATGGCCAAAAACACTGCAAACGTGCAGTATGATCGACTGCGTTTATGGGCAAACACAGCAAACGTGCAGTAAGATCGACTGAGTTTATGGGCAAAAACACAGCAAACTTATAGTAAGATCGACTGCGTTTATGGGCAAAAACACAGCAAACGTGCAGTATGATCGACTGAGTTTATGGGAAAAAACATAGCAAACGTGCAACTTGCAGTATGATCGACTGCGTTTATGGGCAAAAACAGCAAATGTGTAGTATGATCGACTGCGTTTATGGGCAAAAACACAGCAAACGTGCAGTATGATCGACTGTGTTTATGGGCAAAAACACAGCAAACGTGCAGTATGATCGACTGTGTTTATGGGCAAACACAGAAAACGTGCAGTATGATCGACTGCGTTTATGGGCAAAAGCACAGCAAACGTGCAGTATGATCGACTGTGTTTATGGGCAAAAACACAGCAAACGTATAGTAAGATCGACTGAGTTTATGGGCAAAAACACAGCAAACGTGCAACGTGCAGTATATTCGACTGCGTTTATGGGCAAAAACACAGCAAACTTATAGTAAGATCGACTGAGTTTGTGGGCAAAACTTAGCAAACTTATAGTAAGATCGACTGCGTTTATGGGCAAAAACACAGCAAATGTGCAGTATGATCGACTGTGTTTATGGGCAAAAACACAGCAAACTTATAGTAAAATCGACTGAGATTATGGGCAAAAACACAGCAAACGTGCAGTATGATCGACTGCGTTTATGGGCAAAAACACAGCACACTTATAGTAAGATCGACTGAGTTTATGGGCAAAAACAGCAAATGTGCAGTATGATCGACTGCGTTTATGGGCAAAAACACAGCAAACGTGCAGTATGATCAACTGCGTTTATGGGCAAAAACACAGCAAACGTGCAGTATGATCGACTGCGTTTTTGGTCAAAAACACAGCAAACGTATAGTAAGATCGACTGAGCTTATGGGCAAAAACACAGCAAACTTATAGAAAGATCGACTGCGTTTATGGGCAAACACAGCAAACGTGCAGTATGATTTAAAGTAGAGCCTCTAGGGTAGTTATAGATAGATATAGAAATAAAAAGTACCATCATCCTGGAAATTCGATATAGAAATATTGGGTCTAAGTCCCCAAACCTAGGACCAAACAAAAAAGGGGGGGGGGGGCACAGTTGGACTATTGCGGTACATGTAGAATTGGATAAGAAGATTACTAAATAAGGGTAAAATAATTTTTATTAAATACAAAAAAGAGAAAACACAATACAGAGCTTAAAATGGTGACGACCATACATAACGCCAGTATAATAATCCCGGTGGGGAACAATATAATGCGTTGGGGGTCATGACAATCTTGACCGGTTTCGCGGTATTGACCGCTTCATCAGAAGTATGTCTACAATTAGGTTAAAAAACAAATGGTTATACATAAATTAAGAATACAAAATTTAAATGGGGAGAGGGGGCTCAGCTGCTTACCTAGGTGTATACCGCAGAGGAGGATCACCGAACGAGGTCCCATGTAGAGGCCAGAGGGCAAAAACATGGGGATGGATATACTGGACAGGTATGTAAAGTGAAAAATAATAATAATTAATATAGGCGGGGCCTGGTCTTGGGAGAAAGGGGGAAGGGGGAGGGGATTAACCATCGGTGGGCTTGCCAGGGATGGCAAAACCTAACCTGGAGCTGACGAGGGATAGCAAGCAGCTGAGCCCTAATGAAGGGAATACTTACAATTAACTAATTGCCGACCGCCCGCCGTCATATTACTGCGGGACGGTGGCACTGCTACGCGGGAGCACGTAGCTCTACGTCCTCCCTTTAGCAGCTTGTCCGGCGGGTACGATCGCCGCCGGGCACCCGCAATTGCTCGTTACAGAGCGGGGAAAGGGAGGTATGTGTGTAAACACATACCTCTCGTTTCTGTCAGCGGGGGAAACGCTGATCTTCTGTCCATACAATGTATGGACAGAAGATCAGTGATTTCCCCTAGTGAGGCCACCCCCCCCCCATACAGTTAGAACACCAGGACCACACTTAACCCCTTCCCTGCCCCCTAGTGTTTACCCCTTTACTGCCAATGGCATTTTTATAGTAATACAATGCATTTTTATAGCATTGATCGCTATAAAAATGCCAATGGTCCCAAAAAGTGTCCGATGTGTCCGCCATAATATCGCAGTACCGAAAAAAAAACACTGATCACCGCCATTACTAGTAAAAAAAATTTATAATAAAAATGCCATAAAACGACCCCCTTTTTTGTAAACGCTATAAATTTTGCGCAAACCAGTTAATAAACGCTAATTGCAATTTTTTTTAACGATTAATCTTTAACTTTTTTGATCAATCAAAATCTTTTTGATCGATTAATTTTTATGGATTGGTACTCACCTCTCCGCCGGGTTCTGGGCCTTCAGGGAGTTCCATTGGAGATCCGGTAATGTCATGGACACTGGCAGGGCTTGCCGTGTCCATCTTAGGGGCTCCTTTGCTGTGCCTTCATATCTGAATGCCGGCAGGACCTTACTATCTGCCACACACAAGGGCTGTTACACCCTCTATCAACCTGGGATTCTACAGCCATCCACTGGGAGTTGTGATAGTTCCCTTCATGGGAAATTTACATGCCAACGACTGATGTTAACATCTCCTCATCTGGATTCAGCATCAGGTATCATTGTACACATTTTTATACCAGTATCATACTTAGCTACATGTTTTTATGACTGCTTTTGGTACTCTTTGGTATTACTCGCACCATTTTTACAGTTTATGTAGCTACATCGATTTTATCTCCAGTGCAATTTTTATTTTGTTACCTACTTGGTAACACTTGCTACTTAGACTATAAAGATTTTAATGCTATTCCCATCGAGCGCTGCCTTTATGTGTTTTTTGTATCCTGCTATCCATTTTTCCAGTGGTTGGAAGCTGCACTGGAAATCAGCCTGCAAGGAGATCAGCTAAAAGTAGTTGAATCTGTATGTGCGTTATAATTAATCGAAATTAGTCGATTAATCGATAAAAAAAAAAAACGATTAATCGTACACAAAAATTTTGATCAGTAACAGCCCTAAAGAATATGTATCGGCCTAAACTGAGGAAAAAAAATGTTTTTTTATATCTTTTTGGGGATTTTTATTATAGCAAAATGTAAAAAATATTGAATTTTTTTCAAAATAGTCGCTCTATTTTTGTTTAGAGCGCAAAAAATAAAAACCGCAGAGATGATCAAATACCACCAAAAGAAAGCTCTATTTGTGGGAAAAAAAAGGACGTCAATTTTGTTTGGGAGCCACGTCGCACGACCGCGCAATTGTCAGTTAAATCAACGCAGTGCCGAATCACAAAAAGTGCTCTGGTCTTTGGACAGCAATATGGTCCGGGGCTAAAGTGGTTAAATAACATAAGAGATAAAATAAACAATTTAAAAGGAGAATACAATAGTTAAACTTAGCATATAAATACAGTACACATTGTATGATGGTGCCTCATGGATAATGGACACCAGGGTGAACCAACAAAACAAATCTTGAGTGCTATAGGCATATGTGGGCAAGAACTTATAATGGTGGCATACTATAACCCATAGCGGCAACCGCTAGCCATAAGGGATAGCCCAAATGGGGGCAGAGGATTAGAGTTTGAGGTGGTGGGGAAAAAAAGGGAAATGCTCAATGTGTCCTCGCAATGATAATTGGTGTTGGGCAAACTGAGCATGGGTCTGAAGGGGTTAACGTTATCTAATCCAGTTTGATGGTGGTCAAACAATGGGTATATAGGACAAGCAGAAACCTAGGGCCAGATTCTCAGAGGCGTTACGACGGAGTATCTCAGATACCCCGTCGTATCGCCTTTTTTTTTGGCTCGTATCTATGCGTGTGATGCTGAGCATCACTTTTGCATAGATACGCTTCTACATCCGACAAGCGTAATACAATTACACTTTCGGATCGTAGATGTAATGACAACTCCGGCCACTAGGTGGCCTTTACGTTGTTTTTTCATTTGCATATGCAAATGAAGTAGTACGCCGATTCTCGATCGCTTTTACGCCGCCCCGTCGTCGCCTACGTCGTTTTCGTCCGCGTAAGGTTACCCCAGCTTCTATGTGGGAGTAACCTTACGAGGTCCCGTCGGATGCCGTCGTGTCCCGTCGGATGCCATGTTAAGTATGGCCTCGGGACCGCGTCGTGTTGTGCGTCGTTTACGTCGTTTGCGTACGTCGATTCTCAATGGGGCTGGCGTACGCTGCGATTACGTCGTTTACATTGAGAAAATGTGACGTCCTTTGGAGCATGCGCACTGGGCTTTTCCCCCGGCCGGCGCATGCGCAGTTCGTTCGACGCGGGGGCGCGCTTAATTTAAATACAAGCCGCCCCATTTGAATTGCGCGGGTTTACGCTGCGCGATTTACGCGACGTAAGCGAAACCTCGGGAGCAAGTGCTTAGAGAATCAAGCACTTGCTCCAGCAAGCAGCGGCGGCGTAGTGTAACTGGCTTACGCTACGCCGCCGGAATTCTATGAGAATCTGGCCCCTAAACTACAGATATTACCACAGCAACTCGCAATTAAAGTCGCTTGAGTCGCACCGTAAGACGTAATAACATGCTTAAAATTGGGTTAATATGAAGTACATATAGAGGCTACTGCTCAGAAAAAATCAGGGGAGAGTTAGATGGGTGGGGTGCAAGAAAAACGCATGCCACCCCATGGGGGCCCCAGGTGTGTTATCCACCTAATCAATATGATTTAAAGTAAGAGCCTCTAGGGTAGTTATAGATAGATATAGAAATCAAAAGTACCATCATCCTGGAAATTCGATATAGAAACATTGGCCCAGATTCACAGAGCAATTACGCCTGCGTAACAGGAGATGCGCGGCGTAAGTCTAAATGTGCGCTTGCGTTTCGATGCACGGCATCCCCAAAACGAGATACGCAAGAAATCTACTTTTTTTTCTCTTCCTCTCAGTCATACTCTGACCAAAAATCACTCCCAGTCAACAAAAAACACTCACAAAAACAAGCACGACCAATCAAGCAAGAAAACAAACAAACAGAAAAATATCAAACAAAATATCTCACAAACACTTATCAAAAATCACTCACAAAAACAAACACGACCAATCAAGCAAGAAAACAAACAAACAGAAAAATAACAAACAAAATATCTCACAAACACTTATCAAAAATCACTTTCAAAGATCTTCTAACAAACAGTAGATCACACAGTACACAAATCTGACAAATACAAATCACAACGCAACTAACAACGGAACAAAAGCACCTTGCTGTATAGGGAGGGATACAAAGGGATGTACTTTTGCAATGGAAGTGCGTTTGTGTGTGTCTATTTATGCTGTCTGCGTAGTTCATGATTTTGCCCTAGTCCATTTCCAATTTCACTGATTGCGCCGTTCCCGAGTAGTGAGCATGCGCACAGAGGTGCTGACATGGTCTGCTTCAAGCGTGCATGCGCGAGCCGGCCGGCCCTTCATTTGCATGGGGTCATGGCTCATTTCAATGTAACACGCCCATGTCCTTCCCAATTTGTATTACTCCGCCTTGCGCCTCAGAAATAACGTTGCGCAGGCGCTATTTTCTGCGTAAAAGCGACGAGAATAGGGTGATTGCGCGGCTACATTGCGCAAGTCTAACGTAAAGGCGGTGCGCTACGCCGGTCCAATAATGCGCAGATGTACCTGAATCTGGCCCACTGGGTCTAAGGTCCCCAAACCTAGGACCAAACAAAAAAGGGGGGGCACAGTTGGACTATTGCGGTACATGTAGAATTGGATAACAAGATTACTAAATAAGGGTAAAACAATTTTTATTAAATACAAAAAAGAGAAAACACAATACAGAGCTTAAAATGGTGACAACCATACATAACGCCAGTATAATAATCCCGGTGGGGAACAATATAATGCGTTGGGGGTCATGACAATCTTGACCGGTTTCGCGGTATTGACCGCTTCATCAGAAGTATGTCTACAATTAGGTTAAAAAACAAATGGTTATACATAAATTAAGAATACAAAATTTAAATGGGGAGAGGGGGCTCAGCTGCTTACCTAGGTGTATACCGCAGAGGAGGATCACCGAATGAGGTCCCATGTAGAGGCCAGAGGGCAAAAACATGGGGATGGATCTACTAGACAGGTATGTAAAGTGAAAAATAATAATAATTAATATAGGCGGGGCCTGGTCTTGGGAGAAAGGGGGGAAGGGGGGGGGAGATTAGTGCAAGACCACGCGTGTTAACTATAAGTGATAAAAGAGTGAAAAAGTGAATGAAGTGGGGATGTGGATGGAGGACTGGGGAGAGGGGGAAAAGGAGAGGGGAGGGGGAAAAGTAAAGGGAAAGGAAGGAAGGGGAAAGGGGTGGGAAAATAAGTGGGGGGGGCTGGAGGGGTGGTGAGAGAAGAGGAGGGGGGAGAGAGGGGGGGAAGAAGGAAAGGAAAGGAAGAGATAAGGGTGGGGGAAGGAGGGGGGGGGGGAAGGGGGAGAAGAGAAGAGGGGGGAGGTGGTGGGAGGGATGGGGGGGTATATGTACCTAATGCAAAGAAGGATGGTGATTCATAGAAGGTGGACATGGAGCTTGGACATGTGCTGATAACATATGTTGAGTTGGTGAAACATCCTCAACGGTAGTGAGTACGTATGAAGGAGGGGTGGCGTCACGGTAATGATGCCAGCCACTAACACCTAAAAGAAAAAACTTGTATAATAAAGGATTATGATCCGTGGAAGGGGAAAGGGGGGAGAGGGTGGGAGGGGAACGGGGGGAGGTGGGGGGAGGGGAGGGCGACCAGGACAGGTATGAACAGACAGCTATATGCAAGTTAATGGGTGGCTTACTGTGGATTAGGTAGATCACACAGTGATCCCGAGAATCGGCATCCCTTTCGCTGTCAGTAGAAGCATCCACATGGGGTGTGCCTTAAATAGCCCCAGAGACACACGAGAGGACGTAAGGACGCAGGTGCGCAGCGTCTATCCATCCCTGTGACGTGCGCCTGATGGATGGCGTACGACATGTGTCAGGGTCCTGCGATGTGGGGGCGGGAACCCAAACAGGAAACCAAGTGAACGGTTACAGCCCCGGGGGCGGGGCTGTTGACCTCACCAGGGTGATTAACCATCGGTGGACTTGCCAGGGATGGCAAAACCTAACCTGGAGCTGACAGGGGATAGCAAGCAGCTGAGCCCTAATGAAGGGAATAATTACAATTAAATAACATAAGAGATAATTAAACAATTTAAAAGGAGAATACAATAGTTAAACGTAGCATATAAATACAGTATACATTGTATGATGGTGCCTCATGGATAATGGACACCAGGGTGAACCAACAAAACAAATCTTGAGTGCTATCGGCATATGTGGGCAAGAACTTATAATGGTGGCATACTTTAACCCATAGCGGCAACCGCTAGCCATAAGGGATAGCCCAAATGGGGGCAGAGGATTAGAGTTCGAGGTGGTGGGGTCCTGTTTGGTCCTAGGTTTGGGGACCTTAGACCCAATGTTTCTATATCAAACGTGCAGTATAATCGACTGCG
This sequence comes from Rana kukunoris, assembly GCA_029574335.1. NCBI lineage: Eukaryota > Metazoa > Chordata > Amphibia > Anura > Ranidae > Rana > Rana kukunoris. The sequence continues at coordinate 328,353,155 of CM056050.1, read as the reverse complement.
TTTATGGGCAAAAACACAGCAAACGTATAGTAAGATCGACTGAGTTTATGGCCAAAAACACAGCAAACGTGCAGTATGATCGACTGCGTTTATGGGCAAACACAGCAAACGTGCAGTTTGATCGACTGTGTTTACGGGCAAACACAGCAAACGTGCAGTATGATTGACTGTGTTTATGGGCAAAAACATAGCAAACGTACAGTATGATCTACTGCATTTATGGGCAAAAACACAGCAAACGTATAGTAAGATCGACTGAGTTTATGGGCAAAAACACAGCAAATGTGCAGTATGATCGACTGCGTTTATGGGCAAAAACACAGCAAATTTATAGTAAGATCGACTAAGTTTATGGGCAAAAACAGCAAATGTGCAGTATGATCAACTGCGTTTATGGGCAAACACAGCAAGCGTACAGTATGATCGACTGCGTTTATGGGCAAAAACACAGCAAACTTATAGTAAGATCGACTGAGTTTATGGGCAAAAACACAGCAAACATGCAACGTGCAGTATGATCGACTGCGTTTATGGGCAAAAACACAGCAAACTTATAGTAAGATCGACTGAGTTTACAGGCAAAAACAGCAAATGTGCAGTCTGATCAACTGTGTTTATGGGCAAAAACACAGCAAACGTGCAGTATGATCGACTGCGTTTATGGGCAAACACAGCAAACGTGCAGTATGATCGACTGCGTTTATGGGCAAAAACACAGCAAACGTATAGTAAGATCGACTGAGTATATGGGCAAAAACACAGCAAACTTATAGTAAGATTCACTGCGTTTATGGGCAAAAACACAGCAAATGTGCAGTATGATCGACTGCGTTTATGGGCAAAAACACAGCAAACTTATAGTAAGATCGACTAAGTTTATGGGCAAAAACAGCAAATGTGCAGTATGATCAACTGCGTTTATGGGCAAACACAGCAAGCGTACAGTATGATCGACTGCGTTTATGGGCAAAAACACAGCAAACTTATAGTAAGATCGACTGAGTTTATGGGCAAAAACACAGCAAACATGCAACGTGCAGTATGATCGACTGCGTTTATGGGCAAAAACACAGCAAACTTATAGTAAGATCGACTGAGTTTACGGGCAAAAACAGCAAATGTGCAGTATGATCAACTGCGTTTATGGGCAAAAACACAGTAAATGTGCAGTATGATCGACTGCGTTTATGGGCAAACACAGCAAACGTGCAGTATGATCGACTGCGTTTATGGGCAAAAACACAGCAAACGTATAGTAAGATCGACTGCGTTTATGGACAAAAACACAGCAAACGTGCAGTATGATCGACTGTGTTTATGGGCAAACACAGCAAATGTGCAGTATGATCGACTGCTTTTATGGGCAAAAACACAGCAAACGTATAGTAAGATCGACTGAGTTTATGGCCAAGAACACAGCAAACGTGCAGTATGATCAACTGCGTTTATGGGCAAAAACAGCAAACGTGCAGTATGATCGACTACGTTTATGGGCAAAAACACAGCACACGTGCAGTATGATCAACTGCGTTTATGGGCAAAAACACATCAAACGTGCAGTACGATCGACTGCGTTTATGGGCAAAAACACAGCAAACGTATAGTAAGATCGACTGAGTTTATGGCCAAAAACTGCAAACGTGCAGTATGATCGACTAAGTTTATGGGCAAAAACACAGCAAACTTATAGTAAGATCGACTGAGTTTATGGCCAAAAACACAGCAAACGTGCAACGTGCAGTATGATCGACTGCGTTTATGGGCAAAAACACAGCAAACTTATAGTAAGATCGACTGAGTTTATGGGCAAAAACACAGCAAACATGCAACGTGCAGTATGATCGACTGCGTTTATGGGCAAAAACACAGCAAACTTATAGTAAGATCGACTGAGTTTACAGGCAAAAACAGCAAATGTGCAGTATGATCAACTGCGTTTATGGGCAAAAACACAGCAAACGTGCAGTATGATCGACTGCGTTTATGGGCAAACACAGCAAACGTGCAGTATGATCGACTGCGTTTATGGGCAAAAACACAGCAAACGTATAGTAAGATCGACTGAGTATATGGGCAAAAACACAGCAAACTTATAGTAAGATTCACTGCGTTTATGGGCAAAAACACAGCAAATGTGCAGTATGATCGACTGCGTTTATGGGCAAAAACACAGCAAACTTATAGTAAGATCGACTAAGTTTATGGGCAAAAACAGCAAATGTGCAGTATGATCAACTGCGTTTATGGGCAAACACAGCAAGCGTACAGTATGATCGACTGCGTTCATGGGCAAAAACACAGCAAACTTATAGTAAGATCGACTGAGTTTATGGGCAAAAACACAGCAAACATGCAACGTGCAGTATGATCGACTGCGTTTATGGGCAAAAACACAGCGAACTTATAGTAAGATCGACTGAGTTTACGGGCAAAAACAGCAAATGTGCAGTATGATCAACTGCGTTTATGGGCAAAAACACAGCAAATGTGCAGTATGATCGACTGCATTTATGGGCAAACACAGCAAACGTGCAGTATGATCGACTGTGTTTATGGGCAAAAACACAGCAAACGTATAGTAAGATCGACTGAGTATATGGGCAAAAACACAGCAAACTTATAGTAAGATCGACTGCGTTTATGGACAAAAACACAGCAAACGTGCAGTATGATCGACTGTGTTTATGGGCAAACACAGCAAATGTGCAGTATGATCGACTGCTTTTATGGGCAAAAACACAGCAAACGTATAGTAAGATCGACTGAGTTTATGGCCAAGAACACAGCAAACGTGCAGTATGATCAACTGCGTTTATGGGCAAAAACAGCAAACGTGCAGTATGATCGACTACGTTTATGGGCAAAAACACAGCACATGTGCAGTATGATCGACTGCGTTTATGGGCAAAAACACATCAAACGTGCAGTATGATCGACTGCGTTTATGGGCAAAAACACAGCAAACGTATAGTAAGATCGACTGAGTTTATGGCCAAAAACTGCAAACGTGCAGTATGATCGACTAAGTTTATGGGCAAAAACACAGCAAACTTATAGTAAGATCGACTGAGTTTATGGCCAAAAACACAGCAAACGTGCAACGTGCAGTATGATCAACTGCGTTTATGGGCAAAAACACAGCAAACTTATAGTAAGATCGACTGAGTTTATGGGCAAAAACACAAACGTGCAACATGATCGAATGCGTTTATGGGCAAAAACACAGCAAACTTATAGTAAGATCGACTGAGTTTGTGGGCAAAAACACAGCAAACATGCAGTATGATCGGCTGCGTTTATGGGCAAAAACACAGCAAACGTATAGTACAGCACAATCTCCTGCCTGACAAATACTAATAGCAGATCTAGCTAAGCTATACAGTGTATAAATATATGTACAACTCCTAAGGATGTATATATATTCTCTACACACTGTAAATTTAACTATATTGACTACTAGCCTTCCTGCTCTATCTATCTATCTATCTATCTATCTATCTATCTATCTATCTATCTATCTATCTATCTATCTATCTATCTATCTATCTAGTAGAAAAGACACTGTGGGCCAGATTCACATAGATTGGCCGACAGCATAGCGTAAGCCATTTACACTACGCCGCCGCAACTTAACAGAGCAAGTGCCGTATTGCCAAAGCACTTGCTACGTAAGTTGTGGTTGCGCAGTGTTAATGGCCTGGCGTAAGGTCGCGTAATTCAAAGGGGGCGGCTTGTATTTAAATTAAGCGCGCCCCCGCCTCAAAAATAGCCCAGTGCGCATGCCCCAGCTCACGTCGGAAAACGTGAATAAAACCGACATCAGTGTTGTTTACGTAAATCCCTATTCGCGAACGCCTTAGTAAATGACGGAAACTATGGAAAAAGACGACGCTGTCCCGACGCCATACTTAACATGGCATACGATGGAACTTCGTAAGGTTACCCCTCATATAGCAGGGGTAACCTTACGCTTACGGAAACAACGTAAACGACGACGGGGTGGCGTAAAAACGTTCGGGAATCGGCGTATTAGGCTCATTTGCATAGGCAAATGAGAAATCAACGTAAAGGCCACCTAGCGGCCAGCGAAGTCATTACATCTACGATCCGACGGTGTAAGTGTTTTACACCTGTCAGATCTTCACTGTATCTATGCGTAAATGATACCCAGTAAAAAAAAACAGAGATACGACGGTGTTTCCTGCGATACACCGTCGTATCTCTTTTGAGAATCTGTCCCACAGTCTCTATCTCTCTCTCTCTCTAACTGACTGTCTGTCTGACTTCTCTGTAACAAAGCCGGAACACACTACATGAGGCCGTCCGGGAGGCTGCCTTTTATAGTGTGGGGCGTGTGCTAAAGCCCTGAGCCATAATTGGCCAAAGCACCCAGGCTTTGGCCAATTATGGCTCTTTGTTTTCTGGGCGCTGTGATTGGCCAAGCATGCAGGGTCATGGTGCATGCTTGGCCACTCATCAGCGCGCAACGCCGCAGTGAATTATGGGCCGTTGCGCGTCATTCAAATTTTGTTGCAAACGACCCGTTTTGTTCGTTTTTCGACGAACGATCGAACATGCGTTCATATCGAACACGAAGCTCATCCCTAGTGGGAGCCCACGAAAATGCAAAATAGTTGGTAAATGGGGCAAAAAGGTCCGGAGGAACCGATATATTCAACGCGAGCGATTTGTCCATGTTAACCTTTAGACCAGACGCTTCACTGAAGACCCAACGTAAGGATTACGGGTGCGGAAGTCAAGGGGGAGGTGACAAAAAGGAGGCGATCATCCGCATACAGGGTGCATTTATGTTCCTGTGACCCGCAAGTCACCCCTTAAATATCGGGGTTCGACCGTAGCGCCACTGCCAGTGTCTCTATAGCTACCGCAAATAGGAGTGGGGAGAGTGGGCATCCCTGTCTGGTCCCCCGGCCTATAGAGAAAGAGTCTAAATATCTGCCCATCAAGCGAATCTGCGCAGTGGGGCATGAATAGAGGGAATTGATGAGATTAAGAAAGTTAGGGCTGAAGCCCCATCTCCCCAGGACATCAGACAGGTATGCCCAGTCTATAGAATCGAAAGCTTTATGTAAGTCTATGGAAAGTAAGAAACCCTTTTGTGGGGACCCCCCGTCCCATCCCGACTTGAGCAGGGAAACAATGTCAATAGCGCGCCGGATCTGATCCGGGCCCTGTCTCCCAGGGATGAAGCCCACCTTGTCCTTATGGACATACTCGCCAATGAAACCCGACAATCTGTTCGCCATTATTTTGGTCATAATCTTAACATCATTGTTAATTAGTGATATAGGGCGATAATTGCCCACCTCGCTAGAGTCCTTATCCGGCTTCGGGATCACTGAGATGTAAGCAGAGTTTAAATCTGCATTCAAGGTGGCTCCGTACCGGAGACAGTTAAACAGTCTTGTCAGATGGGGGGCCAGGCTGGTGCTAAATTTCTTGTAGTAACCAGTGGAGAAACCATCTGGTCCCGGGGAGGAACCTAATTTAAGGGTCTTAATGGTATTTAAAATGTCCTCCTGCGTGAACGGACTCTCCAGGAGATCACTGTGGTCTTTGGTCAGCATGGGCAAAGGGAGATCATCTAAAAATGTATTTCGCACCGAGTGAGGGGGGGTGCGGTTAGGACTATATAAGTCAGAGTAAAAATGTAAGAAAGCGTCCATTATCTTGGAAGGGTTCTGAGTCAGCTCCCCCGTGGCTACCCAAAGTTTAGGGAAGGCAAGAGTGCGCTGTTTGGGGTTCAGTTTCGTGGCTAGCCTGGCTCCCACCCTGTCCGTTTGTGCGTAAAATCTACCCCCCGTCCAAGGTGTTGTTCCGCTGCTGTGGTCAGGGAAAGAATCAGGAGGGCCCGGGCCTTGTCTAAATTCTCTAGAGATTCGGGGGTGGGGTGGGTCCTGTGAGCCCTGGCTAGTTTCCGAAAGTCCTCTATAAGTTTACGCGTTGTCGCATTGTGTTCAGCTTTAAGCCTAGACGACATCTGGATTAGTTTCCCCCTGATGACCGGCTTGTGCACCGCCCAGACGGAAATGGGGGAGACCTCACTCGTAGCATTATGCAGGAAATATTCATTAAAGGACTCGTCCAATAAGAAGCATTGCACTGGGTCGCTTAATAGAGACTCCCGTAAGCGCCAACGAGGAGGGCCACCTGACGCCGTGGGTCAATTTGTTATCAAAGTGACCATGGAATGGTCAGAGAGGAAGGACTCCACAATCTTGGAACTTTTATTGAGAGGGATCAGCGATGCGCGAACGAAAATGTGGTCAATCCTAGCAAAGGAGTTGTGGAGTCCCGAAAAGTACATATAATCTTTGGTGCGCGGATTGCATTCCCTCCAAATGTCGACTAGGCCTGCCGAGTTAAGCAGTTTAGCTATGCTGACACTCTGTTTAGTTGGGCGCTTAGGTTTTGAGGAACCGTTTGCTAATTTGTCAAGGGCGAAATCGAAGGCAATGTTCGAGTCCCCGCCAATAACAACCGTACCTTTAAGGCGGTTTTGTAGCTTATCTAGCAATGATTCAAAAAATATCGATATGCCCAAAGACCAGAATGTAGCGACCCTGAGGATCTATAATAGTCTCAGTTTGTGATAGGTTGATATTTCTAGCAGAACACACCACAACCCCTTTGGTTTTGTTTTCTGCAGATGCCAAAAAAAATTGAGGAAAGTGTTGATGGAGGAACTTGGGAGTAAAGGTGGACGGGAAGTGGGTCTCCTGCAGTAAGAGAACGTCTGCGTGCATGGTGGTATAAAGTTGCAGGAGCTTCCTGCGTTTGACCGGGGAATTGAGGCCTTGAGTGTTGAGTGAGTTGGCGGGGGGCAGTGTGTATTAGTCATGGGTCAGGGTGTAGTGTACTGCGCAGTGGTTCTGTAACTTACCCGGATCGAGAGGGGAGCATACCAGGAGCGTTCTGAAGAGGCGGAGAAACCATGGCCCGGAACCCGGGAGTGGAGACCATACACAGCCTAGGAGCCTGTGGACACCTGGAGCTGTATGAGCAAGAGGAGAAGTACCAAGAGGGAAAGAGAAAGGAGAGAAAGAAAAGAAGAGGACATCATTACATACCTGAGGTGACAATGGGACTAAAATAACAAAACGTAACAGTACTCGGGGGACCCCCGACCCCCTCCCCCTCCTGGGGAGGAGTGGACTAGCCATCCCCAACCCCAAAACCTAAAGGAACCGAGAGTCCCTGGTGTCAGGGAACGCGGAAACGGAACATAAGGCACTGAAAGTGCCTCTGAACCAATGGAGGAGCATTAAGTCCACCACAACCCCACCCCCCTGTTGAAAGCAAAACTGAAGGTCTCAAAGAAACCCACGCTCCCGTATTTACTGAGCGCTCTTTAGCAAAAAGGGGAAAATGCAGTATAATAAGTGAAGACCCTCCGACCCCCCTACCGGGATGGGGAGCCAGAGAGCCGACAGAATCCCTCGTGCAGGAGTTACACTATCCTACAATATTATTGAGAGTAATATACCAAACAGAGCCGAGGGAAAAAACTGTAAATTCCAGTTAGAACACTGTTCCGCATAGGTCAAAACCCAACCCTCAACCCCCAGGAAGAGGAGACCGCCTAGCGGCTCTAAACATGTAACAAATAAGCAGTAAACTCTAACAGAACCTCTGACCAGAACCTGTATGATAAGCTAGGCAAAAAAAAACAAAAAACTAAAGAAATTAAAACATTTAGCCCCTGACTGCAGGGCAGCTGCTAACATGCCCGTCTGGAGCCAGGGACAGGAACCTCCTTCCCCATCCCTTCCCCGTCCCAGTCCAGGTCGCCCCTATCAGCAGGGGCATATTATGAAAAAAGAGACAAAAATTAGCCCGATCTAACATGAGCCATCTTCGCCCGGAGAGCAAGGGCAAGCCCCAAAAATGGTCCAGGGAAGGCAGACCAGTCCCAGTCCAAGTCCCGAAACCAAGAACAAAAATAGGACCCAACAATTGGAAACCAAACAAAAAGGTGGGTAGAATGTTCACGTCGTCAGATTCTCCTTAGAACATTTGGAACCGTGTTTCAGCCAGGTCTGCTGCAGCGGATTCGCTGGTGGTGGCCACTTTGATGATGTGGGGGTACCTCTATTAGCCAGTGCCGGAGGTGGGCCCAGTTGGACCCGCCCAAGTTGGGCCAGGAGACGCTCCCCACGAACGAGGAGAAGCCAAAGCTCTTGGTTTTGTAGGAGAAGTTCAGGCGAAGAGGGAAGGACCATCTTTAAGTAATTCCTCTGTCCATCAGGACCTGGAGCAACGATTTAAGCGCACGCCTCCTCTGAATTGTATATGGAGATAGGTCCGCAAAAATTTTGATCTTGTGCCCATGGAGGGTGATATTATCAAGCGATCTGGTTAATTTTAAGCACTGCTTGGTCCGCCTTCTGCTCAATACTGTCCATACTAATTCCAATCTGTTGCAGATCCGCATGTATAGAGGAGGTAATCTGTGCTGCATTCAGAGCCAGACTTTTAGACAGCATCTGTGAAAAAGCAGACATCATAGAAAGAAAGTCTGTGGGTGTAGGGCTTCCTCCTGTCCTCACTGAGAGCAACAGGCCTGTGTAAGGATCCATCATGGGGGTAGTGGGCAGGGCCGGTACAAGGTAGGGGCGGGAGGAGCGAGTGCCCCTGGCGCTACCATTTTATGCAGGAGGGGGGCGCAATCAGCCGCAGCCGCCACAACAGTTCATTGTGGCAGTGAGTGAGTTTCATAGACAGTGCAGTGGCACAAACTGTGTGCCGACTGGCTGCCGACGAGTGCGCTCCTTGCTCGTGCTCCCTTTCCTCCTGTGCGTTTCCTCACCCCCCCCATGGAGGATGCATTTGGTTGATTCCACCGGCGTGCGCCGTGTGACGTCTCGCCGCTCACGCCGGAGGCGAGGTGAGAGAGGGAGGACTCGCGCAGGGAGCTGTGTCGGCGCGTTCTGAAGGAAGAACAAGTCCTGAGGAGCCTGCTGCAGTGCTGCGCCTGCCTACAGTTTCTAGTGCTGATCTGATCTGGTCTGAAGAACACAGTGACAACACTACTGTGTAAAAAGTAAGAAAATAATGAAATTACTGTATTGGGGGGAGGGAGGGGGTTATTAGACTGAGATGAACATAATTTTTTTAATAAAACATAGTTTAAAAAATGCTTTTGTATCATTTTGAGCTTGCCTTCTCTGTAAAAAAACATTAATTGCAGCCTCACTGTGCCACCAAACGCAACCACTGTGCCATCACATGCAGCCACTCTGTGCCCACCAAACGCAGCCACCGTGCCACACATGCAGCCATTCTGTGCCCACCAAACGCAACCACTGTGCCATCACATGCAGAAACTCTGTGCCCACCAAACGCAGCCACCGTGCCACACATGCAGCCATTCTGTGCCCACCAAACGCAGCCACTGTGCCATCACATGCAGCCACTCTGTGCCCATAACACGCAGCCACTGTGCCACCAAACGCAGCCACTGTGCCATCACATGCAGCCACTGTGCCAACACACAGAGCCAATGTACCATACATGTTCGCCACTGTGCAATCACATGCAGCCACTGTGCCCATCACACGCAGCCACTGTGCCACCAAACGCAGCCACTGTGCCATCACATGCAGCCACTGTGCTAACACACGCAGCCACTGTGCCATCAATTGTCGCCACTGTGCCATCACATGCAGCCACTGTGCCATCACATGCAGCCACTGTGCCATCACATGCAGCCACTCTGTGCCCATCTAACGCAGCCACTGTGCCATAAATTGTCGCCACTGTGCCCATTAAACGCAGCCATTGTGCCATCACATGCAGCCACTGTGCCATCAATTGTCGCCACTGTGCCATCACATGCAGCCACTGTGCCCATCACACGCAGCCACTGTGCCCATCACACGCAGCCACTGTGCTATCACATGCAGCCATTGTGCCATCACACATAGCCACTGTGCCAACAAACATCAGCCACTGTGCCACTCGTCAATTGTCGCCACTGTGCCCATAAAACGCAGCCACTGTGCCCATCAATTGTTGCCACTGTGCCCAAACACAGCCACTGTGCCAATCACACGCAGCCACTGTGCCCATCAAATGCAGCCACTGTAACCATCAATTGTTGCCAGTTTGCCCCACTGTGCCCATCAATTGCCGCCAGCGTGCTGCCAGTTTGCCTGATCAATTGCCACCAGTGTGTTGGTGAAGGAGGCTGACTGAGGTGAGCAGCACTTTGTTAATGAAAAATTGCAAATAAAAAAAAAGTGTTTGTGTTATTTTGAGGCCATGCTTGCCTTCTCTGACTAGCAAAAAAAAAAAAAAGAACATCAATTGCAGCCTCACTATGCCACCAAACCCAGCCACTGTGCCATGACATGCAGCCACTGTGCCAACACACACAGCCACTGTGTCATCAATTGTCGCCAATGTGCCCATCAAACGCAGCCACTGTGCCCATCACACGCAGCCACTGTGCCCATCAAACACAGCCACTGTGCCCATAAAACGCAGCCACTGTGCCCATCACACGCACCCACTCAGCTGTGCCCATCACACACAGCCACCGTGCCCATCACACGCAGCCACCGTGCCCATCACACGCAGCCACCATGCCCAACAAACGCAGCCACTGTGCCCATCAAACGCAGCCACTGTGCCCATCAAGGTGGCTGTGTTTGATGGCACAGTGGCTGCGTTTAATGGTCACACTGGCAGCAATTGATAGGGCAAACTGGCAGCACACTGGCAGCAATTGATGGGCACACTATCAGAACACACGGGCGGCAATTGATGGGGCAAACTGGCAACAATGGTAACCATCAATTATTGCCAGTTTGCCCCATCAATTGCCGCCAGTGTGCCCAACAATTGTCGCCAGTATGCTGCCAGTGTGCCCATCAATAACCACCAGTGTGCCCCATCAATTGCCACTGGTGTGCTGCCAGTTAGCCCTATCAAATGCCGCCAGTGTGCCCCCTCACCCGGAATTTACCTTTCTCTATCAAATCTGTTGCTTCAGCCAATCAGGTGACCGATAAGGGGGGACAGTCCTTTGTTCTATTGCTTTAAGTATATTCTTGTTTTGAAACAACATTGATTCATTCTTAAAAACAGGGGGGGGGCGCAGTTTGTCATCTTCGCCCTGGGCACCAAATGGCCTTGTCCCAGCCCTGGTAGTGGGACAGCCCGCTCCCATTCTACCCAGTAAGGATTCTGTGGAGGTCGGGGAGCTGTCCGGCAGCAGCGGGGGGTATTCGGTACCTGGAGAATGTAGTGGAGCCAGGTCCTGGTCGGCTTTGGATTCGTCTGCAGGATTCGATGCGGGTGAGCCTTGTGTAGCCGCCGCCATCTTGGCAGAGCTGAGGGGGCCGGGAGCATCTGGCATCTGGCTTGATAGGTCTCTCCTGACCAGCGGGGGTGACATCCGCCTGCTCCTGAGGGTATCCCCTACTCGAATATCCCGGTGGACGGGCCAGTGGTGCGCTCTGTAAGCTCCGGGGGCTAACGTTGGGCCGTGGTGGAGCGGAGCTCTAGCAGCCGGTGGCCATCTTGGGAGCTGCTGCGCATGCGCCTCCCAGATAAGTTTAAATAAAATGTTATTCTAGTGATAATGGAAAAACATGGGTGGTGGATAAGAATACAGTGAAATGCTAAATCTTTGCCTGCCAAAAGGCACAAACCTACTGTGTATTACAGCAAATTCAAGTCCTGCACCTGGCTTACTATATCTGTTTTGGATGTTAAAGTGGTTGTAAACCCATTACAACCACTTTAACCTACAGGTAAGCCTCATGGGGTTCACTGCTCCAGGGAGGTCCCAAATGCAACCACGGATAGGCCCAGGTAAATATGGGTGCTGGCAATGCACTAGGCAATGGAAAATAGCAGGAAACGGATGGACGGCCACACACCAAAGAACTCTTGAGTTGTCTTTATTGAAGAAACATGAGCAAACACCGCAAATACACAGCAAGAATAATATACAGTCGAAGAATTTCACACTTGGTCAGTGCTTATTCATTCATGAATAAGCACTGACCAAGTGTGAAACGCGTTGGCTGTTTATTATTCTTGCTGTGTATTTGCGGTGTTTGCTCATGTTTCTTCAATAAAGACAACTCAAGAGTTCTTTGGCGTGCGGCCGTCCATCCGTTTCCTGTTATTTTCCATTACAGGTAAGCCTAGATTAAGGCTTACCTGTAGGTGCAACAAATATCTCCCAAACCTAAAAGGTTTAGAAGATATTTGCAGAAATAGCGTCACCGATGTCTACGCAGGCGCACTGAGCGTGCCACTTCTGATGGCGATCATGCCGTTAGTCACGGCACCTACGCGCATGCACCCACGTGACATCATCGCTGCTCCAGCCAGTCACAGCGCCGGAGCAGCAATACCCGGAAGTCATCATGGTAGCGACAGAGGAGGTGACCGAGGACCGCTGCAAGGACTTCAACCTCAGGTAAGTAATTCATAATAAGCTAGTATGCTATGCATTGAAATCATTAGATGGTTTAACTCATTAGCATTACTAAAATCAAAAAAATCATCTTTAACCTCGGTTTCCACTAGATGCAGTGCGAATTAGCTGCAAATTCTGCACCGCATCAAAATTGGCTGTTCATGCGAACCGATTGCGGACTGTATGTTAAACTAATCGGTTTACAAAATGCAGTGCGATTTTCAGAACACCCATGAAATCTGATTCTTGCATGGACAAAAAAAAAGGTCCTGCACGAGTTTGGTGCGAAGGTGGTGAGATTTGAGCCATACAAATCCATGGCAAAAATCACACTTCAAAGACACCACATGTAATTATCACAGGAATGTGCTGCGATTCCTGTGTGACTTGCATGCGGTGTCCCCCACCGCATGAGTGTGAACTCGGGCTTAGTGGTAACTTCCTTTAAACAACAGGAAAGAAATTCAATCAATAAATTAGACTGTTACGTCTTTTTTGTTGAAAAGTTTTGAGAATGTAGTTCAAAAACAAATACCCATTTCTTTTGTGAGTTGCCTTCAATGGTACCTTTGTACTATGTGTACATGTCATAGTGTTGGCTTATCTACAGTACAAACTCAAAATGTGTTGTGTATTGATGCTGCTGCCTGTCTTTTAAAGGCTTTGGGGGAAATTTACTAAAAGTTGTGCATCAGATTCTGTGTGCATCGGTTTTGATAAATCTCCCCCTTTGGCTCAATGCTACTCGATTCTATGTTGATTAATTAGGTAAAGATATTATTTTAAGACTTAAACTTAGGGGGCCAGGTTCAGAAAGAATTGTCTAACTTTCGGCGGGCGTAGCGTATCTCATATACACTATGCCACCTTAACTTAGAGCGACAGGTACCGTATTCAGAAAGAACTTGCCCCCTAAGTTACGGCGGCGTAGTGTAATTGGGCCGGCGTAAGCGCGCGTAATTCAAAGTAGCCAGGCAGTGGGCGTGTTGTAGCAAAATGAGCCGTGACCCCATGCAAATGAGGGTCCGAACGAACGGCGCATGTGCCGTCCGTGGACGTATCCCAGTGCACATGCTCCAAAATTACGTCGCAAATACTCAATGCTTTCGACGTGAACGTAACTTACGCACAGCCCTATTCGTGTACTACTTACGCAAACGTACAATTCAACGCTGTTCCGACGTCCATGCTTAACATTGCCTGCGCCTCATATAGCAGGGGTAACTTTACGCCTGTCGAACGCCTTACGTAAACAATGTATATCAATACGCCGGGCGCAACTACTCTCGTGAATCGGCGTATCTAGCTCACTTGCATATTTTTAATGTGAACGCCGAATGCGTCCAGCGTAACTATGCGCCCACGATACGCCGGCGTAGGTAAGTTACGTCGGACGGCTGAAGCCATGTTTTCCGGCGTATCTTGCTTTCTGTATCGGCGTAAAGATGTGACGGCGCACATTTGAAATTACGGCGGCGTATCAGGAGATACGCCGGCGTACTTTCTTTCTGAATCTGGCCCAGGATTTGCTGATCACACTTGAATAAGGAATGAAATGCTCAGCAGACCAGGGTTACAGGAGTCATCAGCAGTAGGCACAGTTTACCAAATAGACACATCAGAATCCTGGATAGAATTATTTGTGTTGCGTAATCTCAACTGGTAGTCTAAAGTGTGTTCTGCAGTTAATTGTATGGTGTTGGAAGCAAGCAGAAAAAGCAGAACCTAGATAAGCTAAGTACAGGAACATAGTTTGTCAAACACACCGAACAGTCAGGAAATTAGGACAAGCCAAGGTCAATAAAGACAGAACAAACGCCCAGGCAAATTACTGAGTCAGAAGCCAAATTGTGGTCATTGGTCAGAGAACAAGCTATGTCATAACCAACAAAGCAGGTATCACGAACTCAGGAACAAAAGGGCCAGCTATTTAACAGAATGTTTCGGAAGCTGCCAGCAATTTTATAGTGATTTATTTATATAACCGGAGAGCCCAGTTAATCCAGAGCAGTGCCAGGGCACAATAAACCTAAAAAGGACAGAAGGAGAGCTAATTTCATCAGAGACAATAATGCTGGCTGAGCTTAATGGTATAAATTAAGACTGTGTATTAAAAGTCAAATTCTATACAGGACGATTTCTTCAGATTATCCTGTAGAGTTGTGTGCATTTAGTGATTTTAGTTTGTTTTCTCAACAAACCTTCAAGAAAGAAGTCAGGTTCCCTGTGCCCCAGCTTATCACATGGACTTCAGCAACATGAGAGCTGTGACTTGACAGTGCCATCTAGTGAAATCTAGACACCAATGTTGTCAATCTGCCAGATATACTCAACCGCTGGGTTATAAGCAAATACAAACCTTTTGCAAATTTGCTATAAGGTAAAAAAAAAAAAAAAAATGCATTAATTTGTCCATACAACAGTACACAATTCCGACGCATATAATTCCACGCATGCTCGGAATCAAGCAGAAGAGCCGCTCTGGCTATAGAGCTTAATTTTTCTCTGCTAGTTGTACGTGTTGTACGTCACCATGTTCTTGATGTTCGAAAATTTCTGACAACCAGGTTTTTTTTCAGCAGGAACGTGGGCGAACGCAGTTCCGGCACCTCCAGCAATGAATGTATGTAAAGGCAAGGAGTATTGGGGTGTGCTGGGAGGTCTATTCAGGCTGGCTGCTAGGGGATCTATCGTCGCCAGTGGGAATCTACTTTTGTGTGAAAGTCTATTGTTGCTGGGGGGGCAATTGTTGCCGGGTGGGATCTAGTATTGATGGAGAGGTCTATTGTTGCTGGCTCCTGGATGCTGGCTGCTGGGAGATCTGTTGTTGCTGCCGGGGGTCTATTACAGCTGGTGTGTTATTTTGTTGCCGTGGTCCATTGTTGCTTGGAAGGGGTCTATTGTTGTTTGGAGGAATTTTTGTTGCTGGGGGGAAATATATTGTTGCTTGGATAGGATTTATTGTTTCTCACTGCAGGGGATCTATTTTGGTGTCTTTCTTGTTATGAATAAAAAATTCAGTGCAAATCACTTAGTAGCACAAAATGATACTTAGGTCTGTATTCTCTAAAAGGGGCGGTACTGGGAGGTGGGTAACATGTAGAACCAGAGGAGAGAGCAGAAACAAAGGGTTACTCCAAATAGGGGAGTTCCTGCGCCTATTCTCCGAGAAAAAAAAGCTCTGCCGACAACATTTGTGTGACCGTGTGTATGCAAGACAAGTTTGAGCCAACATCCATCGGAAAAAAATCCATGGTTTTGTTGTCAGAATGTTCGATCGTGTGTACGCGAACTAGAGATCTATGCTGGTTGTATTTGGTTACCTGCAGGTAAGCACCATAGCCTGTGTGGGGAGGGCAGCTTCATATGACCCCCCTATAACAGGGTACCTAAATCAAAACTTTTGGATTGACAGTAATCTGTGTGATTTGCATTATCCATTGCTTTTCTTTCCTTACTATGCAGTTTAATTTGCAAGTCCCTTTTATTGTAAAGTTTCTTTTAGTAATAGCATAATATGTCTCTGCCTTCCATTCTGTTTAGTATGCTCTGTGTCTGATGCCAATGTAGGAAATGATAGACTTTCTCAATAAATGCTGCTAGTCACTGCAAACATTAGGTCCTGATATATGAACGTTTGATGGCTGTTCAGAGTGTCAGTAGATTGAGGGACCTACTCGTGGGCAGCAGATAGCTTTAGTAAAGGGAAATATTTATTTTAATCTTGTTTTCTTACAGTCTACCCATTAACTGATATGCTATGCTGGAACATAGACTTCATTTAACCATTTCAACCCACAGACATTCAGCAAACACCTGTACCAGGCATCTGATTTGCTATGTTTAGAAGACAGTGTGGCAGAAGTGGAGGGGGTGCAGTCTACGAAAACTACAGTAAATTAGATGTCAGACTACAGTCAAAGGCACACAAAGCAAGCAAAGACTGGAGGAGTACAAAGGAGAAGGGGACAGTTTGCCCATTATGCACCAGTACACCTAAAAACAATTGCAAAACGAGTCTACTAGTAGTTTGCATCTGGGTATACTGACCCAAACTGAGTGAACTGTACATATAGAGTTTACTATTCCACCCCAGGCCACAGTCTGTGTTAATTATCCAGAAATCTTTTTTTTTTTTAATCATATTCTTTATTAATTGTCTTCATTATTACAAAAAGAACAGGTTACATCCAGTGTATTCCATGTAGTTAACATTTCTTATCTCACATATATAATAAACAACCATTTAATTTTCCCCTGTAAATTCTTTCTCGCATCTACTCTCCAACCAAAATTGAATAATCTTTTTGGAGTATAATACGTCCTGTGTATCACCTTCAAAAATTAAAACTTTTGTGCGGGCGAGACTGTCACCATATGTCCTCTCTCCAATATCTTCCTCCATTCCCCATCTGTTATAGTCCCCAGATCTTCCTCCCATTTCACCCTGCTTTTAAGCTGTTCTGAACCCCCTATACTCCCTTTGCACCTATATGAATACATTTCCAAGATAAAACCCCCCTTCTCCCTCCTACCGCCCAATTCTTGGGAGACAGGAGATCTATCCCATAATGGTCCCTCCCCATCAAACTGAGCATTTAGAGTGTAACGGAATGAACCGTGACAACCAGAGACTTTGGAAGGATGAGAGATACTCCTGTGCCAGCGCCACTAAAAACTCCTGGTTGTAAGTCCACCCTGTGCCCTTTTGGGCGTAGGGTGGCTAATAAAATCAGGTATTACATGAGATGGGACATTATTGATACTTTATATGGCAGGATACTGAGATATTAAGGTGTTCCTACTTGACATCTGTTACACAGGAGAGGGACATTACAAGCTGTAGGCTTATTCAATGCAAAGACATCTGCTTTTAAAATGCTAAGTGATCCGGCTTGTGAAAGACATTTCATTGTGTAGAGGTGTTAATCCAGGTCTGCTCCAAAGACCTTTTCATTGTGTGATAAAACTGTTTAAAGCCCTGTGTTAATGTCTCTCTTCAGATGTATTGAATTAGCATGTCAATTGTATTTTATTTGAATTCTATTGATAAAGGAATGTGATAGATCTCGTCAGTATCAGTGCCGAAATGTCTGCTAGAGAATTAGCCCAGTGTATGATTAGGGGGGTGGAGATTGCATTGTCCTGTGATTAACTTTAACATGCTGTACTAGATATATAATCAAGCTAAGAAACCAATAAAGTATTCATTCATTTTGGAAACCAGAGAGAACAAAGCTTGTGTCTCGTCTTTATTCTGGGAAATGGAATGGATCATGTATGCAGGATTGTCACAGTGTGTCGGATAAGCTTGTCGTGGTTGGATGGAAGGTCGTAAACGGTGGTGACCATTACATAGAGCATGTCTGATTTGGAGATATCTATAAAACGTGTGATTGGGCACATCGTATTCCTCTCTTAGAGCGGCAAATGTTTTTAGGGTCCTTTCTTTATATAGCTGAGCCAATCTAACTATCCCTTTTGCTGTCCACTCCTTAATTTCCCCAACTGTCTTCAACTCCGGGAGGTTCCTGTTATTCCACAGGGGCGCATGTTCTGTCATGCCTCCCTGACCACCAATCGATCTTGCTGCTTTCCATACTTTGATAACCATCTTGACTGTTGGGGTTTTATTAATAAATTAATTAGCCTCCAGCACATCTATAACTGTTTTGTGAGGTGCCCCTTGGATCATTAAACCTCCGTTTACATCACTTCCTGGCTCTCATCTTCCTCCTATATGCTGCAATTGTGCTGCCAGAAAGTAGCAGCGTGGGTGTGGTGTTGACATACCCCCTTCACTTAATGGTTAACAAACGATAACGAAAGCGCAAGAAACGAAAACCGAAAGATCCGAAATAAAAAATGCTTTATTTTCGTTTTCGTTGCGGTAAATATTTGATATAAAGAGATTCGACATGACGCTAACTGAATACAGTGAATAGCAATCTGTCTATCTAACCTGATATTACACACACATATGGTTCTTTTCGACATTATAGAGAAAAGATTTGACATCATAGGGAAAAGATTCGACATCATAGGGAAAAAATTGACACCATAGGGAAAAGATTCGACATCATAGGGAAAAGATTAGACACTATAGAAATAATAGATTCAACATTATACAGACAGAATAGATTCGGCATCCACATTATAGAGAGATTATAGATTCTTACTAGTCATACAACATTAGAATTCTTGTAGGCGGAATATTCAACCGGAAATGTACGATTCGGCATAAAGTTTCGATGTTCGGTCGAATATTCTTTGACCGTTCGACACCATTCGACAGAAACCAAGTATAATATCTGGATTTTCAGACGAAAGCTATTCCCCAACGAATTTTGGGAGTAACTAAATAAATTTATTTTCCGGACGAAAACGAAATTACGAAACAAAATATTTCAGTCTGCACATGTCTACTGAGTAGTCATTGTTGACTCTTATTCCTGCACTGGGGTCATTACTCATTATACAATATTTTAATCCACCTGATAAATTTAGAACCAAACCCAAAAACTTCCAACACATGCTAGATATAGCCCCATTTCAAGCTATCAAAGGCTTTAACCACATCTAAAGCCATTACTGCTCTTGTACCATTGTTCTCTGTTGGCATTTGCAGGTAAAGAAATACCCTCCTGATGTTCATGCTAGTTGATCTCCCTTGAATAAATCCCGTTTTATCCTGATGTATTAGTCTAGCGGCTATTTTGTTTACTCTACCTGCCATTATTTTAGCCAACATTTTAGCATCTGCGTAAAGTAGGTAGATGGGGCGATATGATGCAGTCTCTAGTGGATCCTTCCCCTCCTTGTGCAGTACTATTATTGTAGCTTCAGTCATTGAGGTGGGTAACCTTCCATCGCCCAATTCAGTACTTTAATAAGTTCTGGTTGTAGCACTTTCCCATAATATTTGTAAGTCTCCACCAGAAGCCCGTCTGGTCCTGGGGACTTCTGATTAGCCATCTCAGTGACTGCTAGCTGTACCTCTTCAAGAGTTATTAGGGCCTCCATTTGCTCTTTCTCTATCACGTAAGGGTTGGTAATTCTAAATTCTCAAAGAACCCTTCCAATTCCTTCTCCCCGCCCCCCTTGTGACTTGTATAACTTGTCATAGTATTCTCTGAATGTGTCTGTGATAACTGCCACCTGTGTCGAAATATCTCCATTACGTGTTTTAATCACGGGTACAGTGGAGGGAGAGGAATTTGGTTCTTACTAAGTGGACCAACATTCTCCCGACACTTTCCCCCTCCCCACATGCCACTTGTTTTTTAAATAATCTCTTATTCTCTGATTTTCTTATTATTTCAACTTTATATTCCTGTTGCTTATTCAGCCATATTCTTTGTTTCTCCGGTGTTGAGTTTTCAATATATTCTTTTCTGTATTCTCTAGTTCTTTCCCAATCCTGTTCTCCCATTCCTTTGATACCTTTTTGATTTTTTGCCACTTGTCGAATACATAATCCCCTAAGGAATGCTTTCAATGCATCCCACATCACCCCCCTCGTCACAGTTCCTTCATTGAACTTTATAAACTCTTTTAATTTTGACGACATCTCCTTGGGATCCCCCATTAATTCAAACCACAGCGGACTTATTTTCCATACCCTGACCGGCTTACTCCCCTCCAGATTTACAGTTGTTTATCACCAAAGAATGGTTCGATATCCCTCTGGGTTGATATGCTACTTCCCTGATTATTTGAGATGCTTCCACATTGCCCAGGACTAAATCTATCCTGGACAATGTGGAGTAGGAGCTAGAGCAACAGGAATACTGAAGCTCCTCTGGGTTTCTCACTCTCCATATATCAAATAGCCCCACCTCCTGTAAGAACTGATATAGCCGACTCTCTGATACATTCTGTACACTTTCCCTTGGAAATCTATCCCATTTTTTATTTATTACCTCATTAAAATCCTCCATTGCGATTACAGGTATCCCAGTTTTGTCCTTTATAAAATCCATTAATTTGTACATTACATCTAATTTAAATGGTGGGGGAATGTATATATTTGCAAGAACATATTCTCTGTTTTCTATTACACAGTAAAGGAAGACATATTGCCCCTCCTCATCAATACTGACCCGCTTTCATGTGATCACCACTCTCCTTTTCACCAGAACCGCCACACCCCTTGAATAAGAGGTATGGACCGAGTGATACTGGTATTGAAATTTCCTGTTCTGAAATTGTTTCTTAATTTCCTTGGTGTAGTGTGTCTTCTGCAAGCAGATCAGTTCCACCTCGTATGTATCCAGCGTGTCAAATACTGCTGCTCTTTTGGTGGGCGTACCCATACCCCGGACATACCAAGATCCTATTTTCTGTCTTTTACCCTAAAATAAATCACCTTTATATAAGTTCTACCAATCAGGATAATCGTATGCCTCCTAGCAGCAGAAAGGGGAGAAGGAGAAAAAAAGAAAAAAAAAGAAAAGGAGAATTCTCTCTTTACACCCCTAAGTACACATGTGCTCCTAATTTTCTTATTAATTTTCTTGTTCACTACAGAAGGGAAAAAGTGCTGTATGAAATATACCCTTAATTTTTCCCCAGATACCATCTAGTGTGCTTGTGTATTTTATCATTGCATTCTATACCACCTTTTTTTTTACATGTATTATCTGTGTTGATCTACCTTTAATAAATATTTGGAATATCTGCGTATGTGTATATGTTACCCTTGGTGTATTAAAATCCTTCTTTATACCCTGTAATTCCCCCCTTTGGTGACTTACCCTCCCACCTCCCTTACTACTCTCCCTCCCTCCTCCCCTCCCCCTTCCTACACCTTCCTAGGTAAACCCTGATTTTTTTTTGTGATCGGTCCATCTATCCCCACTCTCACTCCCACCCGCCCCCACCCATCCTCCTCCCCCCTATCTTCCCCCAACTTGTATCTCATTTCAATCCACTCTTCACCCATACCTCTCCCTCACTCTGTATGTGTCCCCCTCTTCCCCAGCCTCATGACACATCACACTCCTTCCCTTTTAACTTCTCCTATGCTCCTTTGATAATCTAATTGTCCCTTCATTCTGTTGATAGCTGATCTTTTTTGTCCTCCAACCATGTCATCGCTCCTTCTGAGGTGTCAAAAAAGAGTGTCCTGCCCAGTGCGACCACTCGTAGTCGCGCTGGATATAATAGAGCATATGTGAGATTACATTTTTGCATTTTGCATTTGACGCCTCTAAAACTTGCCCTCCGCTTCTGCAGAAGGGGCGAAAAATCCGGGTACAGTGAAACCCTTGATCCATCAAAAAAATATACCCCATCTCTCTACCTGTCTTCAACAATGTTTCTTTATCCCTGTAATTTAAGAATTTCATTAGCATTGATTGAGGGCGTCCTCCAGGTGGAGGCGGTTTAAACAGGACTCTGTGCTCTCTTTCTATCAAAAATGATTGTGAGAAACTCTCTCTTCCAAAGAGCTTTATGAGCCAGTTTTCCAAAAACTCTATTGGATTAGACCCTTCACATTTTTCCGTAAGGCCCACCAGTCTCACATTGTCCCTCCGAAGTCTGTTTTCCATTTCATCCCTTTTTCATAAAACTTGCTCATTTGAACTTTCATCATTTTAAGATCTTGTTTTACTGGGTGCAATTCATCCTCTGTTTGAGATATCCTCCCCTCCGCTTCTGTTATCCTCTCATTTGTTTTCTGAAGCTCCTGTCGCACCAAGACCAGCTCCTCTTTGATGCCCCTCATCTGGTCACACAGTACACCCAGTGACTGTTTGCATTCGTTGACCCCCAAGAGTACATCTTTTAACATAGAGCTGTCTTCTGTAGGAGAGGCTGATTCTAGGTCTATCTCAACCCTTGTATCGGCCATAGCTATATTTTTGTTTATGACATTTTTAGTTGCAGTGGCCACCATTTGTACTTGACTCTTCCTGTCCGTCGCTATTTTAGCCTGGGCCTGGCCCTGCACCCCCCCTTTGGTTGGGGTGTGGTCTGATGTATGTGCATATTTTTCTAATTTGGCTGCTACTGTACTAGCTGGGCCACCCTTATCTTTATCCTTCGCAGATCGCAAAAGATTGTGGACCTGACATAGCAACTTCTGACAAAATCCCCCCCCCAAAAAAAGGGGGGGAAGTAAAGAAGAGAGAGGGGGTTTCTGGCCCCCTTTCAAACAGAGCGGGGATACCAATGGTGGTCTGCAATAGCTACGGGGATATAGAAATGCTGGAAATGATGAAAACGACGAAACAAAAGCATCCAGTTCCTTTGTCCAAGATCTTTTTCCAAAAAAAAGGGCAAAATGGAATATAAAAAGAAGATGAAAATATTTTTTCTTGTCCACTCACACATACTTAACCACTTGACCACTGGGCACTTAAACCCCCTTAATAACCAGACCAATTTTCAGCTTTCGGTGCTTTCACATTTTGAATGACAATAACTCAGTCATACAACACTGTAACCAAATGACATTTCTGTGCTTTTTTCCCCACAAATAGAGCTTTCTTTTGGTGGTATTTGATCACCTCTGCGGTTTTATTTTTTTTTGCTATAAATGAAAAAAGAACAAAAATTTTGAAAAAAAAATAGTTTTCTTCATTTTTATTATAAAATGTTGCAAAAAATACATTTTTCTTCATAAATTTGGCCTAAAATGTATACTGCTACATATCTTTGGTAACAAAACTAAAACATTTTGATATTATTTAGTCTGGGTGAAAGTTATAGGGTCTACAAGCTATGGTACCAATTACTGAAAATTGATCAATTTGATTATACCTGATGTACTGACAGCCTCTCTCATTTATTGAGACCCTAACATGCCAGAAAACTACAAAAAAACAAAAACAAATGACCCCTTTTTGGAAAGAAGACATTCCAAGGTATTTAGAAAGAGGCATGGTGAGTTTTTTGAAGTTGACATTTTTTCCCACAATTCTTTGCAAAATCAAGATTTTGTTTTTTTAACAACATTTTCATATTAGCAGGTTATTTTTCACACACAGCATATGCATACCACAAATTACACCCCAAAACACATTCTGCTATTCCTCCCAAGTATGGCGATACCACATGTGTGAGACTTTTACACAGCGTGGCCACATACAGAGGCCCAACATGCAGGGAGCACCATCAGGCGTTCTGGAACACCCAGACCAATTCTGACATTTCTCTCCTACATGGAAAAATCATCATTTATTTGCTAGAAAATTACATAGAACCCCAAAACATTATATATGCTTGTTTAGCAAAGACCCTAGAGAATACAATGGCGTTGCAACTTTTTATCGCGCATGGTATTTGCACAGCAATTTTTCGAACAGTTTTTTTTGGGAAATAAAACAGTTTTGTGCTTTTTTTAAAAAAAACATTAAAGTTAGCCCAATGTTTTTACATAGTATGAAAGATGAACGTACGCCGAGTAAATAGATACCCAACATGTCACCCTTCAAAATTGTGCACACTCGTGAAATGGTGCCAAACTTCGCTACTTAAAAATCCCCATAGGTGACGCTTTAAATGTTTTTATTGGTTACATCTTTTTAGTTGGAGAAGAGGTCTAGGGACAAAATTATTGCTCTCGCTCTAACGTTCGCAGCGATACCTCACATGTGTGGTTTGAACACCGTTTTCATATTTGGGCGGGACTTGGGTGCATGTTCACTTCTGTATATGAGCACATGGGTACAGGGGCGCTTTACATTTTTTTTTTTTTATTGTTAATTTTACTTTATTTATTTGAGTTTGACACATTTTTCCCCAAAAATAAATGTTTTTATCACTTTTATTCTTAATACAAGGAATGTAAACATCCCTTGTAATAGGAGTATAGAATGACAGGTCCTCTTTACAGTGAGATATGGGGTCAATAAGACCCCACATCTCACCTCTAGGCTGGGAAGCCTGAAAAAAAAAGAAAAACGATCCTGGCTTCGATCGTAGCGGTGAGTCGGAAGAAGCTCCGGAGGGCGAAGGAAGTGGGGACATCTCCTTTCGCCTCCCGTAAGAACGATCAAGAGGCGGAACCATGATCGTTCTTATGGTGTAGAGAATTGCCGGCTGAAAAAGATGATATCTGAATGATGCCTGTAGCTGCACCCATCATTCAGATATCCCTGCAAAAAGTCAAGGACGTCATATGACGTGGGCGGGATGTGGTTAAAACACATTTTTTTCCCAGAGTATTTCCCGAGTATTGCAGAGTATTGGCCGGGGTATTGCAAAGTATTGGCCAGGATATTGCAAAGTATTGGCCGGGTATTGCAGAGTATTGTGTGGGGGTATTGCAGAGTATTGTGTGGGGGGTATTGCAGAGTATTGTGTCGGGGGTATTGCAGAGTATTGTGTCGGGGGTATTGCAGAGTATTGTGCCGGGGGTATTGCAGAGTATTGTGCCGGGGGTATTGCAGAGTATTGTGCGGGGGCATTGCAGAGTATTGTGCGGGGCTATTGCAGAGTATTGTGCGGGGCTATTGCAGAGTATTGTTTAGAGTACTGCGCAAGGAGTACTGCAGAGTATTGCGCAAGGAGTACTGCAGAGTATTGCGCAGGGAGTACTGCAGAGTACTGCCCGGGGTATTGCAGAGTACTGCCCGGGGTATTGCAGAGTATTGCGCAGGGGGTATTGCAGAGTATAGCGCAGGGGGTACTGCAGAGTATTGCGTAAGGGGTATTGCAGAGTATTGCACCGGGGTATTGCAGAGTATTGTGCAGGGAAATAAGAGTATTGCAGGGATGGCTGAGCAGGGATGGATGGATCTGTGACTGCATTAGTCACAGATCCAGCCACAGCGCTGCTGACACCCGCGCTTCCCCTCTCACACTGTAGCGATCGGTTCAAATGACGCTGGTTTGTTTACATGTGATCGCGCCGTCATTGGACGGAGTGATCATGTGGTAAACGGGCGCTATCAGAGGCAATTTACCACGTTCTGTGATCCGCCGGGTCACGAGCATTCCCATGTGTGCTCCCCTGGGGGCGCGCGGGAGTGCGACTCTGGGAGGACGTTATATAACGTCCTCCCAGAGTTAAGGAACCACCCTGCAGCTGTTATTTTACGGCCTGCAGTGGTTAAGTGGTTAAAATGCAGCCCCCCTCCTAAAACATACATACAATGCAGCCCATCTTCATCACAAATACATACAATGCAACACCACTTCACCTCACACATACATTCCTACATGCAATGCAGTCCCCTCCCTCACACATACATACAATGCAGCCCCAATTCATCACACATGCATACAATTCCGCTCTCTTCATTCCTTGCACGCACATACAATGCAGCCCCTATTCCTCACACATACTGTACATACCGTGCAGCCCCCCTTCCTTACACATACATACACAGCAGCCTCCACCTCCTTCCTCATATATATATATATATATATATATATATATATATATACACACACAGTACAGACCAAAAGTTTGGACACACCTTCTCATTCCAAGAGTTTTATTTATTTTCATAACTATGAAAATTGTAGATTCACACTGAAGGCAACAAAACTATGAATTAACACATGTGGAATTATATATATAACAAAAAAGTGTGAAACAACTGAAAATATGTCATATTCTAGGTTCTTCAAAGTAGCCACCTTTTGCTTTGATTACTGCTTTGCACACTCTTGGCATTCTCTTGATGAGCTTCAAGAGGTAGTCACCTGAAATGGTCTTCCAACAGTCTTGAAGGAGTTCCCAGAGATGCTTAGCACTTGTTGGCCCTTTTGCCTTCACTCTGCAGTCCAGCTCACCCCAAACCGTCTCGATTGGGTTCAGGTCCGGTGACTGTGGAGGCCAGGTCATCTGACGCAGCACCCCATCACTCTCCTTCTTGGTTAAATAGCCCTTACACAGCCTGGAGGTGTGTTTGGGGTCATTGTCCTGTTGAAAAATAAATGATGGTCCAACTAATTGCAAACCTGATGGAATAGCATGCCGCTGCAAGATCCTGTGGTAGCCATGCTGGTTCAGTATGCCTTCAATTTTGAATAAATCCCCAACAGTGTCACCAGCAAAGCACTCCCACACCATCACACCTCCTCCTCCATGCTTCACGGTGGGAACCAGGCTTTTCTGCGTCGCACAAAGACATGGTGGTTGGAACAAAAGATCTCACATTTGGACTCATCAGACCAAAGCACAGATTTCCACTGGTCTAATGTCCATTCCTTGTGTTCTTTAGCCCAAACAAGTCACTTCTGCTTGTTGCCTTTCTTTAGCAGTGGTTTTCTAGCAGATATTCTACCATGAAGGCCTGATTCACACAGTCTCCTCTTAACAGTCGTTCTAGAGATGTGTCTGCTGCAAAAGGTGTCTACTTTGAAGAAACTAGAATATGACATATATTTTCAGTTGTTTCACACTTTTTTGTTATGTACTGTATATAATTCCATAATAGTTTTGATGCCTCCAGTGTAACTCTACAATTTTAGATGAAAATTAGTCATGAAAATAAAGAAAACTCTTGGAATGAGAAGGCGTGTCCAAACTTTTGGTCTGCACTATATATATATATATATATATATATATATATATATATATATATATATATATATATATATATACACAATGCAACACCCTTCTCATGCATACATACAATGCAGCTCCAATTCCTCGCAACATACATACAATGCAGGTCCCCTTCATCACAAATACAGTGCATGCCAACTCTCTAATGCAGTTCCTCTCCTCCATGCACCCAATAGGGCCCCTCACCACAGTGCTCTTGAGGATGAAGCTGCCAGTGGGGATTGTAATCTGTGGGTGGCACAGTAAAAGCCAGTTGGGGCAGTGTCACAGAAGTGGTCGGAAAGCTTGGGCAGGATGCAGCTCACCAAGCGGTGCCCCCTATATAAATTGGGCCTGGGGCAGCTTCCCCACTACTCCTGTCACTCCTTTCTGTGCATTAGCACTATGAACTTAAACCAAATGATTACATATTATGAGGGTGTGCCCATGATGCCCATGATGCTCTAGGCTCACAGAAGTGGGCTGAATTACCCTGGATGTATTTTAACCTGGAACAGCAATGGCAGGAGCGTGAATCCATATGTCTTAAGGGTAAAGTGTCAGAGAGTGTGTTTTGTTTACTCCTAATCCTGTTTCTATGGACTGGTTGCTATGGACTGGTTGCTATATGCAGAGTATGCTATTACTAAGTTACGCAGAGCAAACAAAAAAACAGAGCCAATTCACCTTACAGCTGTGAGGGAGGAACTAGAATCCCCTCACAGCTGTGTATGAGGAGTTATTCTCCTCAGCATTTCCTTGTTTATATGCAGGCTCTCTAAGCACAGATAATACTTGCTTGCTTTTTTTTAATACTTGTCCTTCAATTGGTTGTATGTCTCTGAAATATTAAAATTGAAGGCACAGTCACAGTTTAAATATTGCCCTTCAAATTTTAGGTGTCTAGACTGTAATTTCAATGGAAGTCAATGGAGGTCAATGGATGGCGTGAGTTGCAAACAAATGGTCATATTGTGAAAACGATCAGGATGATGGCTTAGCCGTTGACACATGTAGTGGCAGCAGGGATAGCTGAATGTTTTGATATAAGATCTGTGTAGGTCAGCTTGAAAATGAGGGAGTGGTCACAGTTTAGAAATCATGTCATCCCACACTCTAGCTTCACCATTCGTTCCTATGGGACACATTTCGCAACAAAAATTACGATATTTCGCGAATGATTCTGCGAAACGTTCCACAAAGTAATAGCACACCATTCGGGAACAATCCGCACGTTTCGATATATTACTCGTCTATGTAGTGTAACAACTGTGGGAGGAGATACCGTTTAAAATTTGGCTATAATAAGAATAATAATATATATGTGAGAGAACAATAAGTGATCTTGCTATGCAAGAACACTTAATTACAGCTCATGTCTGCAACTATATTTACTTGAGCTATACTGCCTCTCATATGCAAATAGTATTATATCTACAATATTCACCTCAAGTATGCTACTATAATTACCTGAGCTATATTGCCTCTCATACGCAAGTAAAATTACTCAACTAAACTACCTGTCATATGCAAGTAAGAGTTATTACTACAACTTCTAATTACTACAAGCTCGACATAAGTACAAATCCACATAGGCCTTGTCCTAATTGTTTGCTCTATCTTTTCTATGCTAGGAGTTGATGCTATTTAATGGCATCTCCCCTAGTGGCCTAATACATCTCTACATGCTAAGGTTGATATGATGTACAGAACCCCCAAACTCCTGTTAGGAGTAATGCCTGGGGTCCCTTACTGATAATCACCTGCATGTAGCGGTGTATTGGTATAGTGACCTTGAACTATAATTTTAAACGCTAAGCTTTGGTCGCATGTTGTAATGTGTCCATGCTTAGTAGCTCAATGCATTTCATTATGAGACACAAAGATGATGTATAGATCCCCCAAACTCTGGTTGCGAGGAGTGACGCCTGGGGCCAAATACTGAGTTGTCGCATAGAGAATCGCATTAAAATCCTTGCTAACCCCAGTTGTGGTTCACTCCATTCACCAGTGCTGTTACACATTGTCCATTTGGTTTCAGCTCCTTGGGTGGGAAGACATTACTAAAGCATTTCTTGTCTGATGGGTGATGCGGGGTTGGAGACGTGTTAACCATTCTCCTGATCCTCGGTGCCCAGTTTCCCTCCAGATCCTCTCCGGTATCCTTTCCCTGTAGCTGTCCGTGTGCTCCTCTATGTTTGAGACCCTTCTTTTTTAAGTGGCCACCCCTGGGTGTCTGTAACGAGTGATCGCGGGTGCCCGGCGCCGGGACGAGCGGGGGCACACACCCCTATTGGCTGCTAAGTGAGGTGACGTATAGCTACGTGCTCTCGCCCAGCAGAGCCGACCTGCCGCCGTATAACTGCGGCGGCTGGTCGGCAAGCAGTTAAAGTATATGCTAGATTTAACGGGGCTGTAAACCCTTGTGGTTTTTCACCTTAATACATTCTAATCATTAAGACG
This sequence comes from Rana kukunoris, assembly GCA_029574335.1. NCBI lineage: Eukaryota > Metazoa > Chordata > Amphibia > Anura > Ranidae > Rana > Rana kukunoris. The sequence continues at coordinate 328,323,729 of CM056050.1, read as the reverse complement.
AAAAACCATCTCTCATCCTGCAGCACCCAGACCCTCTGTTTTACTTACCTGATCCGGGGATGAGCACACTAGCTTGTGTCCTGATTAGATTGATTGATAGCAGCGCAGCCATTGGCTCCCATTGCTATCAATCAAATCCAATGATGCTGGTGCCGGGGGACGGGGTCTAGTCCTGCTTTCTGTGTCAATAGACAAGGGTTAAGTAACCCTTTAACTCACTTTTGTAAAAAGCAAGCGTGCATTTTAACAGGTTGAATTTTCTGGTTGACACTGGATTATTTATGCAATAGGATTTTGCATGGTATTGATTCCCTGTGTGTTCTAGTCATGCCGATGTTGAAGAAAAGGTTGTTACTATCTGTTCAGTAAATAGGATATTCTACATGCCCCCCCTGGTTTGTGAGACTTGTTTTTTGGCAGTTTCTCTTTCTTTCTGAAAACTTTTCTTGAAATCCTGTCACAGTACCTTCTCACAGGCTCTTTACTATCACAGCTGGCTGTCCTTAGTCTGCAGATCTGAAATGGTGTCCTCTTTGGCTGATATACAGCACTGTGATGTGGGACACCTGTGAAAGCAGAATGTAGCCTGAGAAGCACCATGCAGAAAATAGAAGCTCATTCCCTTTATGAATGTTTTACTGCCGCATAAAACCACTTGGAAATATGTGTCTGAGCAAGATGTAGTCACAGAATACTAAAGTGTAGCTGCTGCAGCCCCTTGTGCAGTGTCTTCTGCTCGTGTTCATAGCGATTAGCAGTGAATGACTGGACTTACTTCACACCTTTTGTAACAGGAAAAAATTGAATTGTATACATTGTGCCGGTAGATGCTCACAGAATTGTATCTTGGGCTAAGCTGTGGTACATTTAGGCCTCCTTCACACAGGCATTTAACTGCATACAATGGATTTAAGTGGCAAGATGAGCCCAGGCTCCCTAACCATATGTAACTACTGGTCATTAGTGATCGGCTCGGGCATGTTCGGATCGAACCCGCCAGGAAGCCGTAACTGTATATTGGCAATTATAGGCAGTGAGGCATTTCCCGACTGGCAGCTTGCACATACACATGCTGCCTATGATTGGCGGTGTGCAGCGCCGGCTTCCTGGCGGGTTCGATCCAAAGACACCCAAGCCCATTCTTACTGGTCCTGTGAACAACTACGGCTCCTCTCATTACTGTCCCTTTGTTCGCATACACCTGTCATCCCAACCACAAGAAACCTCAACTCAACCTGAAACAAAGGAACTGCACAAAATGACAGTACAACTCATTCCTATGACCATATGCCATTGTACACATATAACTGTGGATACATGGATGCCTTCCTGCACATTGCTGTTTACCCCAAATACATTGCCCGTGTCATGGGGTGCGGTGGATTCTGTGTCATTGAAGAGTGACAGTTAACTAAACAGGTGTAACTAAATGCAGTACAGAATCACAAGGCTGGAATGCAATTAGCAAGGCTTGAGGTCAGGGCAGACTGCTGGCAAGCTTGATCAGTGGAGGTCAGGGCAGGCATCAGACTCCAGAAAGAATCTGTGACACGTCCAAGTCAAAAATGAGAAATTAAAAAATGAAGTACCCAGACATATAGCAAGAAAGATACACTCTTGATCAGGCACTGACTAAATATCGTCTATTTAAAAGAGAAGTTCAGGAATTCCTTTTTTCAAAGAATTATACTTACCTAGGTGGATGCAGCCTTGGTATGATGCTGCATCTGCCCCCCCCCCCCCCCACTGGCTCTAAGGCTGAGAACCAACCAATCAATTACCACTGGTCGCTCAGTTCTCATACTGTAGTTCAGTGAGCAGAGAGCTGGTGACTGTCAATCACTGCTGCCTGCTCTGCCCTCCCTTGCTAAGAGGCTGATCCAAGTACCGGTCCAGGGTTGTGGTTGGATCCTGACTTTATTGTTTCAATCTTGCTCCAGCTTGGACTGGCTCTATGACATCAGCAGAGAGCAGACTTCAGCTGAAAATGGGTCACAGTATTGCAGAACAAACTGCACTCCTGTGATCCACAGGAGAAGTACAGCCAAATTAGCTTTCTCTCACCTCATAGACAATGAACAGTCATTTGCGTTGTTTTGTTTTTGTTTATTGGGAATATAACTTGGTTGGAGGAAAGGGAATATGGGGTGCCCATAGAACAAGTTGCTTTGCCATCATATTTAGGCCCCGTACACACAAGCAAATAGATTTGTTCAAATCGGTCGGATCGACCGATTTGAACAAATCTGTCTGCTGGCCGTTTTGGTTTGATCGCTGTACACACGATCAAACCAAAATCCCTGCCAGCAGACAGCGCGGTGATGTGGCAGTGACGTTGACACCGCCACGTCACCGCACCAGGAAGTAAATTACTTCCGCGCATGCGTCGAATCCATTCGACGCATGTGAAAGAAGATATGTCTGCTGGTTAGCGTACTAACCAGCAGACATATCAGGCGGACGGATTCCCAGCCGACAGATTTTAAAGCATGCTTTAAAATCTGTCGGCTGGCCAAATCCGTCTGCTCGCCCTACACACGATCTAATCTGTCTGCTGGGACGATCGGGCCGACCGTTTCCAGCAGATAGATTTGATTGTGTGTACGCGGCCTTAGATAAATTGGTTTAGCCTTGAAGAACTGATGTTCTTCTTACATTTACAGTCTCTTCCCCTGCATAACACCATGCAGACTATTGCTCCTCTTCCTTTACATTAACTCCTGCAGACTGTTGTTCCCAGGACTTCTACCCCCCTGCACAAAACATCCACTGTAAAACAATTACATCCTGTCCCCTCACCTTCATTATGACACTAAGAGATCACTAAGAGACACTTATTAAGAGATCACTCTGAATAATCCCAGATGCTGGCTGTATTTGCTGTGTGTTTACTAGGCCAAAGGCCTGCAGTACCCCTCCTAGGACACTGAGTAATTTAACAACTTGTACTTGTTGGTGGACTACTGACCCCAGCTAGCCCAACTTGCAAATCCTGCAGCCGCATCGATTTGACACAATTCCCACAGTCTCTCCTCTGATCCAGGACTCCTCATCTATGACCGTGTAAAGATGAGGACTTCATCCATGACCGTGTAAGATGATAATCACCTCCTGCCACTGTGTACAGTATATTAGTCCATTCTCCACTTCTCTCAGCCAACAACTCCCTCCAGTGAGCTGTTATCTCAGCTTATATGGGAGGCCCGCCCCCTAAAATACCACCGTGGCCGTGATGATTGGTCAGGGCTCCTCACGCAAGCTGCCTGTCACTCCAGCCCTGGCTCTCTTCCAGAACAATCCACCGAAAGCAGGGGAGGCACCCAAGTACTGAAGGTGGTCACTCCCACTGCTACACTAACCACTCCCTGCCCCCATATTAAAACAAGCAGGCCTAGCCTGAAGCATAGGCCTGCCTAAATTGACCTGTGCTGACAGTTTTACCTCACAAAAATCCTACATTAGCACCTACCTATGGTAGAGTGTGCTACATTAGCAAACATGGAATACTTGATATGTGCAATGGTAGTACAGAAAACCAGCCCCAAACCTCCTCTTCTGGGGCCCCCCTCCAGCAGTCCAGGCCCCTCATTTTTTCTGTGTGCCACCATAGCAAGCCACTTCCTATGGTGGCACGGCACACAAGCATCTCTTCCGATCCAGGATATATGTGTCTATTGACACACACAGTAGCTTGGTCCCACTCCCTGCTCCCTCCTCACACAATTTGATTGACAGCAGCAGGAGCCTCTGTCCTGTTAATGCAGGTTGAGAGATGAGAGAGTTGCTGAAAATAGGCACAGCACTGATTTGCTAAATGTTTAGGGATTGAGGAGGGGGGGATTAAAATACTAAGAATTTATTTTTACTTTAACGTAGGAGATGCATTAGGGTATAACATTCTAGGCTTAACAACCACTTTAGGTATTTATTACCTATTTGTATAGGATGTTACATATTTTTTTAAACTCACTTTAATACTATGAAACTTTAGGACCCGTTTTGAAACTGAAGGCAGTACCAAACAACAAAATACATAAAATAAAATAATTGTTTTTTTTTTTTTTTTATTCACTTAAAGTGGAAATAAACCCTCTTTATAAAAAAAAAAACCTGCAAGACAAAGGCATAATAAGCTAGTATGCATAACTCAGATCGAAGCCCACGCAGTAGTCCTCGTCTCCCTCTCCGGCCGCCGAAATGTTGTCCTGGAGTTACTTACAGGTATCGCAGCTCCAGTGATGTGATTTGCCAGGGCCGTGATGACGCATGCGCGTGGGAGTCACCAGTAACGGCATGGAGACTTCAGCAAGGGCACATAGGTGCCATTGCTTCAGTTTTCCCCAGTGCGCATGCGCATGGTGAGCAGGGAGCAGAAGGCTAGAGCCGAAGTTGGGCTGAACAGAGATGTGGACATTAGGCTGAAAAAAAGCCCTGCTGCTGTATGTACTAAAATATAAGTACAGTAAATACAACTTATCTAACACATGTCCAGAAACTCCCTAAAGTGTTTGTAAAGGTTCATTTTTTTTTTTTTAAACTAACAAACATTTGCAAAAGCGTTTGACACAGTTCTCCACACATGGCTAATGTGTAAGGTAAAGTCTACCAGCTTGGAAATATCAGTTTGTAAATGGATAGAATATTCATACTCTGAATGGTCTAAGGTTATCAGTAGTGTACCCCAAGGTTCAGTGTTCGGACCCTTACTTTTTTAATATATTTATAAATTGCTCAGCAGAATGCTTTAAAAAAAGGCCTGGATTGTTTTCTGAATGTGCATAATATACAGTAACTGGATACTAACATTTATAGGTAAAGTTGATTCCCCTTTTATTGGTTGAGCTAGATGGATTTGTGTCTGCTCTCAACCAGGCTACCTATGTAACTATGTAAAATGTCATTCTTACCTGCTCTGTGCAATGGTTTTGCACAGAGCAGCCCTGATTCTCCTCTTCTCGGGCCTACTAAAGACGCTCCTGACCCATCCCCCTACTGAGTGCTCCAAAAGATAGCTGCTTGCTCTGGGGGCACTCTTTCATGTTTGCTCCCAAGTGAACTCTGTGTCTGAGACACGTGGAGCACAGCTTGACCCCATCCCCTGCTCCCTCCTCACTGGCAGTGATCGACAGCAGGTAGAGCTATTGGCCAATGAGGAGGCAGAGACCCAGAAGAGCTTCTGCTCTCGTGCACATTGCTGGATCTGGATGGATTGGTATGGGGGGGGGGGCGCTGGGGGATCTGCACACTAACGTTTGTTTTGCCTTCATGCATAGAATGCACAAAGGTAAAAAAAAACTTTGGCCTTTAGAACTACTTTAAACAATTTTTCTTAAGGTGCCAAGGTAGAGTGCCAAAGTTGATGTGCCTACAGGCTCCAGTGACAGGATTCCACCCGAATGGTGACAAATTATCATTTTATTTACCTATGCTGTAAGATTGATGAAGGCTGTCATTGGTGGCCTCCTTCTTAGAATGGTTAATGCCTGGTTTTCTCTGGTTGTAGTATTTTCTTAGACAGACACTTACTTAAAAACAAACTTAAAAATAATAAGTCTGTAAGAAATTTCTGCCTGCATATTAAAGAATAAACTCACCTTTGTAGCATGTTACATGTTACGCCCACATTCAGGGTGTAACATGTTACAATGATGCACCTGCCCGCACCCCCCCCCCCCAGTCCATCTTTGATATAACGGGGAGGGATCCTGTCACAACTTAAAAACAAACAATGTGTGGGGCTCTGACCACACAGCTGCGTCATTCATTTAGTTTCTATACAACAGTTTGACAGCCAATTATCTAGCATTTTCTGAAGAGAGTGGACAATGCCATTGTACATAATTCTCTCACTGAAAAACACAATTAAAGTGGTTCTAAAGGTTTGAGGTTTAAAAAAATGTCCTAAGGTAAAAAGCATTCTGGGTGCAGCTTCTCCCAGTCCTCCCTTATACTTACCTGAGCCCCATCTCGAGCCAGCAATGTGCATGAGAGCTGCGGCTCTCCAGGGTCTCTCTCCTCTTTTTGGAGAGAGTGGAGGGTGGGGGTATTTTTGCCTGTACACAATTTCATGATGAAAGTCAGCAGAACTTCCCCATATACATTAAGGTTTGGGTAAAGTTCCCTTGCAAAGTGCAACTTTGACAACATATTTTCAGAAATAATGGAATTCATAAATATAACTGGCAAGAAAAGAAACCCAGACAGTGAAAACTTAGTAGGTCGGTGAAGAAAAACCCCTTTACACTGGTGGCCAGTGGAACAAATTTTCCCTATTGGTGGTCACTGGGAAGGATGGTCCCTACAATATTGTTCAAGGGAGTATTTATAGATAGCTTATTTGAAAGGCAGAAATTACTCACTGCCCACCAAACTCCTAGCAACCTTTGAAGAATCTAGGGTTCCATTAAACCCGGATTGATAATGACTGCTTTAAAATAAGCTTGTTTCAAGAAAACAGTTGAATGAAACAGCAGTACCTATCAGTATAACCAAGAAACTGCTAAGTTAATGCAAGTGTTTGACTTCTGGAATATTACTGAAATACCATTTGATTGTTGATATTTCACTTGGTACTTTTAGCAAATCTGCAGAGCTGTGCTTACCTTTCAGACTAATGTTCTTTTTGACGAAAGTGCTCAAAATCAAGCCTATTTGACTCTGGAGGGAAAGAAGCGATAACTCCTGAAAAATCATTTACTATATTTGACTGGAAACCCAATAAAAAAGGTATCAGTAAATACCTATTTGTCATCTGCATCCAAAAAGCTGTGAATTTAATATAGTATCACCCTATCCCTCCACTTTTATATTGCTGATCCGCAGCTCTTTCAATTTTCCATTTAAGATGTAGCAAGCATGGCAATGGCTCCTGTGGAATATAAAGTTTAGCTATTGCATTTCCTCAAGGGTTTTTCACATAAAACACTGATCTGCCTGTCTAGTAATTTACAAGTTCCCTGTACTTTATAAGGAATCATACAGTATATAGCCAGATTACAACACTTGATAGGAATACTACTTCATTAATGAAACAGTATAAAAAGCACTACAAATTCCTTACCTTATTAAATGACATATGCAGTATCATAAGCTTGGTTTACCGGTGGTGGGGTTGTTGTATGGGCAGTTCCAAATCCCTGTTTTTAAAGGGAAACAATAGTCCTGTTTATCATTTTATTAGATATACATTTGGGGCCAGATTCACATACACTTAATATTGCGCTGCGTAATCGAAATACTCTACGCTGCCGTATTTTACCAGGCTCTACACCGAGTTCTGGTAGATTTTTGCCCATACGCTACGGCGGCGTAGTCTATTTCTCGCCGCGTAATCGAAATACGCGATTAGGGGGCGTGAAGCATTTAAATTAAGCACGTCCCCGCGGCGATCGAACTGCGCATGCTCCGTTCAGAAATTTCCCGCCGTGCATTGCGCGAAATCACGTTGTTACGTCATTCGTTGTTTGAGTAGCGTCGTTTACGAACATTCCTATTCCCGGACGACTTACGTAAAAAATAATAAAAGACATTGGAAAACGTAGAAATTCGACGCGGGAACGACGGCCATACTTAACATGGGCTGTCTAATATTAGAGCAGCAAAAAGCTGGTATAGTGTTACGCAAAAAAAAGATGACTAAAGGTGCCGTAAGAGATTGCGATTGAAGATCGTAATTTCGGGGATCGCCGGCAAAAGCTCATTTGCATACCCCGACGCGGAAAACGACGGGAAGTCCACCCAGTGGCCGCAATTTTATTGCAGCGTAGATCCGAAGGCGTACGAACACATAATCCAGTCGAATTAAAGCCCGCAGCCGTCTATTCATGGTTTGAGGTTTTCGACTAGCTAAAAAACGTGCGTAATTTGAAATTACTCCAGTCTAACACTAGTTAGACAGGAGTAAGGGCTCTGTGAATCTGGCCCTTGGTATTTATCAGCACACTGTATATATAATTATCTATGTGTGTTAGTGTTTTAACCACTTGAGGACCAAGCCTCTTTTTGAGATTTGGTGTTTACAAGTTAAAATATTTTTTTTTGCAAAAAAATTACTTAGATCCGCCAAAAATTATATATATTTTTTTTTTTTCCTAACACCCTAGCGAATAAAATAGTGTTTTTTGCAATACTTTCTGTCTCAGTGTATTTGCGCAGTGGTCTTACAAGCACACTTTTTTGGGGGGAAAAAAACACTTAACTTTAAACAATTAACATTAAACAATAAGACACCAGTAAAGTTAGCCCAATTTTATTTTAGATTGTAAAATATAATGTTATGCCGAGTAAATTGATACCCAACTTGTCAGGCTTCAAAATTGCGCCCGCTCGTGGAATGGCAACAAACTTTTACCCTTAAAAAACTGCACAGCAACGTTTAAAGAATTCTACAGATTACCAGTTTGAGTTACAGAGGACATCTATGGCTCTTGTGCTAACGATCGCAGCGATACCTCACATGTGTGGTTTGAACACTGTTTTCATATGCAGGTGCCACTCACGTATTGCGAGCAAGCTCGGCGGGGCGGGGTGCTTTAAAAAATATATATTTTCTTGTTTATTGTACTTATATTGCTATTACAAGGAATTTAAACATCCCTTGTTCTGCAAGTCAATTCTATGGAGCCGAGTAGGGGCCATCTTCCCCTCACTCGGCAGCCAGCCAAGCAGGGAAGAGGACCCAATCGTCTCGGCCACTACCAGCGGTATATGAAACCGGGCCGCTCGCTGAAGGAGAGAATACTGGGATTATGGTAGCTGGCTGCTACCATGACAACAATATTCTGGAAATGTATGTAATTATACATGTACAGTATATGGAAGCAGTCACATTTGTTCATTGTATATGTACAGTGGCAAGAAAAAGTATAGGAACCCCTTTGAATTAACTGGTTTTCTACAAGCAGAGCGCTCCTGTACCTTTTGTATTGAACTGTACTGTAATTGTGCTGTCTCCCCTCTACATTGCAAAGTGCTGCGTAAACTGTTGGCGCTATATAAATCTTGTATTATAATAATAATAATACAATGTACCCAATACCCATTCACGCGGGGGGGCTGGGATCTGGGGGTCCCCTTGTTAAAGGGGGCTTTCAGATTCCGATAATCCCCCTGCCCTCAGACCCCCACAACTACCGGGCAAGTGCTGTGGGGATGAGCCATTTGTCCCTATTGACATGGCGACAAGGTGCTTTGGGGTAGACCATGCCTTTGGCCAATCATGGCTCTCAAAGCAGAGCGTGCTGTGATTGGCCAAAGCATGCAGGTCAGGTGCATGCTTTGGCCAAACAGCAGCCGTCAATGCACTTCAATCTTGAAGTGCATTGATGGTCTCACCGTTTATTATGGCACGTTCCACGGGGCTCGAATTTCCCATGAATGCCCCATGATGTACGGTATTTGGCGAAAGGGCGGACACCGATGTTCAAGTCGAACTTACATTCGACTTGAACATGGGGCTCATCCCTACAACTGAGGCTGTATTTAAGAATATTTTGTATCTACAGTATGTAATATGCACTTGTTATCCTGTTTTTACAGTGCTAAGAAAATGTATTTAAGTAAGTGACCATGTGGCCAACAGCTTAACTGACCTGTTTTGTGATACTAAATGTACATTTCATCTTAGTGAAACTAAATTTTAATTACTACTGGGCAATATATGATAGACAGTTGAATACAAAGAACCATGACTAAAAATATGATTGTTGTACATAGCCTGCATTTTCTGTAGCTCTCCAATCCATCTTTGCTCCATTACTTATTTTTGACAGGTGAAGAGATATACAGTAATTACTGATCTTTTCGGAATTGCTGTGAATGCATACAAGAATGGCTAACCAAAAATACAGACCGAAGAGAGAAACAAGACAGGTTCTATATTTCACTCTAACCCTAGGATTAGACCAGAAACATGCCTAATGGCTTAATTCTTCTCTTATGTTTTGTTTGATTTTGAAAAGTTCAACCTTTGGTTGTAGATTTTAATGTGCTATTCATATATTAATATGTTTTTTTTTTTTTCATATAAGAAAGGCAAAATAGCAAAGGGCATATGGAAAGGGCAGTATTCCTGAGCAATTGATCAGAGTTTATATTATAGAAGATAAGTACATAGATATGAAAGGGGAAGACTGGGAACCTTTGACCTGGAGGCAAATACATCCAATTAGCTATTTCATGTTAGGGATGAATTTCTGTGGAGTAAAAAGTGTACAATGCAAAGTGTGTAATCTTACCGAAAAAATGATTACAGGTCTGAACAGGGAGCAGGTAGCATTTAATGTCCACCCTCTTTCAATGACTGTGGGTTCTGCTCTGATGTCAAAACGGTGGAGTATCTCTGCTCAGGAGCTCAATCCCAACAAATGCTCCTCTGTCCCCCCGCCAAGTTGTGTGTGATTTTATGTTATTAGTAAGCAGGCCCTGGGTTTGCCTATAGATTAATGCACTGCATGACGTTTGAACTATGGTCAGAAGGATTACAGTGAATAAATAGTGGGCTTTTTGATTAGCCAACCTCTCACTAAAAAGGGGGGGGGGCACAAAGAAGCAGCCATGGTAGCCATCAGCCATGGAAGCTCCTATAGGAAAAGTATAGATAAAGTTAAAAAAATGCATAGAGGGAGATTAATGCCCGCGTACACACGGTCGTTTTTTGCGATGAAAAAAAACGTTGTTTTTTAAAAGGTCATTTAAATTGATTGTGTGTGGGTAAAACGTCGTTTTTTGTCTTCAAAAAAACGACCAAAAAAAACCCCAACATGCTTGAATCTTTTGTGTCCTTTTTTAAAACGTCGTTTTTTGTGTCATAAAAAGTGATGGTGTGTGGGCAAAACGATGTTGAAAACGACGTTTTTAAACCCGCGCATGCTCAGAAGCAAGTTATGAGACGGAGCTTCAATGGAACAGAGTGCCGTCGAACGTGGTGTACATCACCATGCTTTGCTAGAGCATTTTGGAAAAACGATGGTGTGTATGCAACATCGTTTTGGAAAATGAAGTTTGAAAAACGTTGTTTTGTTTCATCACTTGAAACGTCGTTTTTTTTCCATCACAAAAAATGATCGTGTGTACGCGGCATAAGAATATTTAAGCTGGCCAAAGACGGTTCAAATCTCGGCCAGTTGAGCAGAAACTGTCCGAGATTCAAACCATGTATAGGCAGGCTGAATGTACTAAGTTGATTAATCGATCAACTTGGGTACAACCAGATTGCTAGATTTTCTATATGCACAATAATCACTATCCTTCTTTTCTCTGTATGTGTACTGCACAACCATTATTTTTTATTGTAATGTATAAAATTCCCCCTTTTTATAGTTAAAATGCTGCTACCATAAAATAGAAAATCACTAGATTCCCCAAGGTGTATACATTTTAGATAAAACTGACATATTGTAGCTGGGTATGAAAAGATAAATTATATAAGAGTTAATATCCAGAAAATTTCCAGATATAGGATAGAAATTTCTTGTCTTGCAGAGCCATCTGGTGGCCAAGGGAGCTAGTGTGTAAGTAAACACAGGTTTGATAATTCAAATCAAAATGTTATGAGTGTATTATCTGCCACTCAAAAAGAGAGCAAGTCAGGTGGACTGAAAACAGACACATGCCCATCATCTAGACACAAATATACCATCAAGAACATCTTCATCTCATTTGAGAATCATCACATCCCATCATCTGACATCTAGCACACTCTTCTCTAGCATACAGTAGCTAGACATGATAAAGGGACCTTCAAAATGTGCAGGATCTTACAGCTGTACCTCTAGTAATGTGGTATACTTCATTCAATGCAATAAAAAGTTCAACCAAGGATCTAATTGTTTTGAAACAGGATTTATTACAAAAAAATAGCGCTGATATACCGCCAGCGCACCTCCCACGCCCAGGGGGAAAGGGGCCTAAATGCGGAGCAGGGAGGATTTTGTGGTAGCTGCTGGGAGAGGGGAGCTGTCACTCATAACACAGAAGACCGGCTTCTGTGTTTACAAGTGGTTGTAAATAGCAGTTTGCCCTGGATCACTGGAAGAGGTGGTGGAACTCTATTCAGCCACATTCTGGCTTAAAAAAGCCTTGCTTAAAAGAATTAATTTTACACAAACACACCATAAATTTCTTGTGCCTATCAACTTAGTTCATTAAAGATTTCTTAGCTTTTTTGAGCTTTCCATTCTATTTTCTCTTTTTATGTGTATTTTCTCTATATTAAATCTTGATGTGTTGAATACCAAATGTGGCACAAATATTCTGTCAATCTGTAGGGAGTACAAACTTAGAAGTATTGCTTTTTGAAAGCACTGTAATGACATTGATTTCTAGCAATCTCATGTAATAAGTCTCTGACTGTTTCCTACATTTCTAACAACTCCTTTAGTATGTCTGCAGTCTCTAACCATCTTCTGTAGAATGCCTGTTGTCTCTCGCCATCTATTGTAGCAGTTTTTCAATCTCTGACTGTTTCACGTATCATTACATTCACTGAATATTATGAAGATGTCTAGTAGTGCATGTGTAGGTTGCTCCCTTCAAAAACAAAAATGTTAAATCATTTGTGCCCATGGACGTCCTGGTCTTCTGGATATTTTGGGGTTGGTACCAGAGACAACAAACCAATAACTCACTTGGGGTAGTGAATTTTAAGGACCATATTAAGATACGCTGACTTGATGATTCATTCTGTATGGCTGGCAGACAACAATGCAGTTACATTTAGCTTCACGTTTTACTGGAACTGTCACTATTAGCAATTATTTAAGGCTAAAATTAGGCATTGTGTGGTTGCATGTGCCAACATTACTGCATTAAAAATGCTTAATTTCAGAGCTATCTATAGCCACAAAAGGTTCCTGGATTAAAGCTTGTGTTATTTGTGGTCAGAGGAATTACATTTCATGTAAGGAGTTATAGGTGTGTATTGTTACATTTTGGGGGTAGGTTAAATGTTGGGGTCGGTGGGGTGCTAAGTGTTTAGAGCTCACATTTAGGGTTAGGTTAAATGTTAGACATAACTTTTCAGTCTAGATGGACGTGACTTACTAATAATGTGCTGTGTGCCTTGCGCTGGTGGCTCCTGGTTTCCTTGAAATGTTCCTCCATATATGGCCTGCGGCCGAACCAGAGTCTTGTATAGTGGGAGAATTATCGCTTTATTCCTGGAGTTAATCCATTTTTAATGCATGCTAATATTCTGTTTACTTTGTTAGCAGCAGCTTGGCATTGCATGCCATTGCTGAGCCTACAGTATCTTCTACTAGGACCTCCAGGTCTTTTTCCATCCTGTATTCCCCCAGAGGTTCTCCCCCTAGTGTATAGATTGCATTCATATTTTTGCCACCCAAATGCATTATTTTAATTCTACCTTAAACCTCATTTCCCATGTAGTTTCACACCCCATTAATTTATTCAGATCTTCTTGCAAGGTTTCCCCATCATGCGGAGAAGTTATTGCCCTGCTTAGCTTAGTTAGTTCTATTAACCTCTTCCACACTGGAAGATTATGTGGTGGGGGGGATCAATGGAAGTACATTTTAAAGAAGCCATGAGCCAGCAGCACAGTGGACACAGCACATCAATAGTGAGTCATGTCCCTTGCGTTGATTTTTCTGGTTTTTATTTTTACTACACTCAGGCTTTAAGTGAAAGGGTTTAGGGTTAAGTGTTAAGGTGTAGGTTGTGATGAAGGGGTATAATGTGGACCTAACATCAGGTAGTTCCATTGTGCATGGAATAGATGCCTTGGAAGAAGATGGCCGCTTAGCTTCAGAGCTCTGATGGACCGCAGCCACACTTTGACTTCTACAGGAGACTAACACCGAGTTTTGGCTACCAAACTATGGGGACCTCTTCCCGACACTCCTCAGCCTCTCGATCGCGCTCCCCGAGGGACACAAGCGGCAGATTGACCCAGCAAATACCGGACATCTTCCGGACTCAGCGAGAACATCCTGTTTGCGGCCATTACAGACCTCCGACACAAGATCCGTGCCATTACGACCAGAGTGCAGGAGGTCGAGATCACTACACCTCAACATCACACGGTCCTCCGGAAGGTTGGCCACAAGCTGGATACTTATATCCTACAACTCTGTGACCTCCAAAGACACGTTGAGGACCTGAATAACCGAGGCCGTCGCCGGAACCTCAGAGTGAGAGGCCTCCCAGAATCAGTGGAGCCTGAGCGTATCTTGCCTTCTGTCACGAAGCTGTTTAATCACATCTTGGACAGACCCCTACATGCCGAATTCAACGTGCCAAACCTGCATCGCCACCCGCCCAGAGAGGAGCCGATGGATGCTCAGACAACGCACTACCGGAGCCATCGCTCACCATCTACCTCCAGGCCCGCTCCAACTCCGTCGCCCAGACACCAGCCTTCCAGTCTACAGGCGCCTCCGCAACCCCACAGAGTGCGTCGTGACCACTGAGGATATGCTGACCTCTGACACTCAGGACTAACAGATAAGTTCAGTTGTTTTTGTTTCTCCATCCTTCCTACCCTCATTGGCCATTTCCTGTCTCCCCACCGCTCAGTCTCCCCACCTCATCCCGTCCTATGCATGATCAATCTTCCCACTATGTTGTGCTATTGATCCTACCACCGCTCCATGCACACGGCTCTGGTAGCCCAGCCATAACTCCCTTTCTACCCGGTTTATCGCAGCCCTCCTCCATCAACATTTGTGTCCTATACTTTTCCCCCTTGGAACTGGACAAACTTTCCCATGCATGTGCTGCTATCTTTTTCATCCCACCTTGCCTCGTCCTACAGACCTGTCTGTTCTTCTTGCATGTAGTGCTGTAAGCTGAATCCTTATGCTTCCACCCCACCTCTAGGACTTCTGTGTTGTACCCCTTTGGAACCCTGACATTCCCCTGTCAGCAAACCCTGCTGAGTTTTCCGCGCAGGGCTAAGGACTGCCCTGTTTTGATGGAATTTGATGGCTTGCTATAAGAACTGGACTTAATCCGCCTAATGTCTTCTGGCATAACAGCAGTAATTGATCAGTCCAGACCAGGTATCACTTATGTTCCATTGTGCACAATATTTACCATTGCTTTATGTAATACTGCATTGCTTTGACCTATATATACTTTATGCTTACATTGGTTTGCCTTTCCACTTCCCTATCCCTTCTACTACCCCTCTCTCTCTCTTCCCTCCCACCTCTCCACCTCCTAGGCCTCTGTAATTTTAGTGTGACATGCCCTGGTTTAGCTCGACCCCACACTGCTCGTCTGGCCGAATTATTACGCCGGACAGGTGCTATATGTTCGGTCTCATACCCTCCACTGCCACCTCCTTTCGGGCTGTCAGTCCGCTTCCCTGGATCCCCGCCAGCTCTTTGACTTCCCTTCCTGGCCCCACCTATCCTGTTAATCACCTTTTGAAGCTTATAGTTCTTAGAATCTCGGGCGGCAGGAACGGAATCATTGTGCACCCAGGAATGTCCTCTTTATGACTCTCTCCCTTCAGCTATTTCCCTCTGTTTACCTTCTCCTGTATTCTCCTCTTAGATCCCCCCCACCCAACCCCCCCTCCCTTCCCCTCTCCCCTCCCCTCCTCCCTTCCCTTTCCCCTCTCCCTTGCATTCCCCCCTCTCTTCCTTCCCCTCTCCCTTCACTTTCCCCTCCCTCCCGCCCCTCCTGTCCTCCCCTCCCCCCTTCCACCCCACCCCCTCCTCGCCACCCCTCTCCCCCCTCTGTCTGCCTGGGTTTCATGTTGTTGCAACTGTTTTCAAACATGTTTGAAATGATAATTTTGTTAAACTGTTATTTGGTTATATTGTTCTGTTCCGCTCTGTCTTCCCAATGATGTTGCCATATGCTACACACAGGCTTACACCTCTCAACAGTCTCCCCAACAGATAGCTTGGTGTCATACCGATGCTGAGTACTCGCTCCATAACATCTCTAGCACATACTTATTTTACTTAGATCTGCCCTCTGAACAATCCCCCATTCCATTAGACTTCTCTGTCTCCGCACGCCATCTTTTGGCATTGTGTGGCTGACGGTTCGTCTGCCTTTCTCACTCCTTCCTTCTTTCACGACAAGCCAACTCCCACGGTGGTCCTCCTTTGAGTTTTCTTGCAGGCGCCATCTCACTTCTCTCACACCACTGACAACCTCCGGTAATTCTGCATAAGCGGACACTTACATCACTGGGCTGGTGAGGGGCTCCTCACCTGTCTCTGGACTACTACTTACCCCACTGCTCTCCACCTGCTGCCACAGACACGGTTTTCCCTTCCTTCCCCCTTACCCCTCCAAGCTCTACTACCGCCACCCCCATCCACTCTACCTAGTATCGTATCTCCCTACTGATTTGATTTACTGGCTACTATCCCTGCCCTGGGCCCACCACAGCTCTCGGAACTTTCACTTATTGTACTCTAGCAGCCCTCCTCCTTTCCACTGATGACTCCTGCTCGTGCCACTGCAGACACATTTCCTGTTAAGATAATCTCCTTCAATGCATGGGGCCTCAATGTCCCTGAACGACGTTCACAACTTCTCCACGTTATACACCGCAATTAAGCGGACATAATCTTTGTCCAAGAGATGCACTTTCGCACCGATGCAACGCAAAAGCTGCAAAATTTCTACTACCCAACAGCATTTCACGCCACCACCCCGACTCTCTATACTTCTAGCAAAAAACTGCCCTTTTCAACTTATAGACACACTATCTGATGAGGAAGGGCGATATATTTTCCTTAAAGGGTCGCTTTTAGGTCACAAAATTACCCTGGCCAATGTTTACGCCCCAAATTCCCACCAGGTCTCCTTCTTTCGAAATATCACTACTACTATTTCTGCCTTTCAAGACGGCATGCTTATCCTAGATAGCGACTTCATTGACCTATCGATCCGCTACATGATACATCCATGGGCACAACATCTCTTAAGTACGCCGCTCTTAGAACCATTAAATCCCAACTCCAGACACTGCGACTTCACAACACTTGGCATACCCTGAATCCCAATGGTAAGGATTTCACTTTCTTCTCAGCCCCACCCAACTACTCCAGGATTGATTACTTTTTCTTATCACAAAGTGATCTTCCTGTTTTAG
The DNA here is from genome assembly GCA_029574335.1 of Rana kukunoris. Taxonomy (NCBI): domain Eukaryota; kingdom Metazoa; phylum Chordata; class Amphibia; order Anura; family Ranidae; genus Rana; species Rana kukunoris. The sequence goes on along the minus strand of CM056050.1, from coordinate 328,306,649 downwards.
ACCACACCTCCATTGACCCCATGTTCCTCTCCGACCACCACTCTATCTCAATGACACTAGCGCTCCCTGAAAAGCGCCCCTCCTCACACTCTTGGAGGCTGGACCCCTCTTTACTCAATGATCCCTTGATTGCGGCAAACGTCGAACAATTTTGATGAAAACAATTCAGCTGACACCTATACCCTTATCACCTGGGAAGCCCACAACTGTGTAATCCGGGGTGTCCTGATGGCTGCAGCAGCTAAAAAAAGCGAGTACAACTTAAACGCTTCTCAGAGCTCACCGCCCACATCCACAAGTTGGAAAGGGCACACAAACACTCCCAAGCCCTGACCACGCTCCAACCTCTCCAACTTGCCAGGTCCGAACTGTTAGAATTACTGGGCAAACAAATTAAACGTAAATATGTCCTCTCCCAAAGAGTCTTTTACGAGTTTAGTAATAAAGCGGGGCAAATACTGGCCAGAGCGTTACAGGCCAAGAAAGCTTCCACGACGGTTCACTGCTTAACTGGCTCTAGGGGTCAAAAAAATTCCTCAAAAGCTAACGATGGGAATAAAAGAACAGGAGGAGAAGTATAGACATATTTGGAGCCCATATATAAAATATAGAGAGCAGAAGTTTTGAGGAGGGGAGGGGGGGACACCTGGGGAGCAGAGGGAGAATGTCTTTTTTTTTTGGGGGGGGGGGAGGGGGGGTAAGGACAGGGAGGTTCAGGGGGGAAGAGGGGAATACATAATAATGTCATAGATGGTAAAAATGCGACCAGGAAAACGGACAGTTTGTTAAGAATAACAAGGTCGAGATTACCGTAAAAAAACGATATACTGTGTAGCTGTTTATGTAATCCCACGGGAATGTAGATTGTCAGATTAGAGATATAAGTTTGGCTGATATAATTGTAAGAAATTGTTATAGTGTGTAACTGCATGTGCAAACTCTTTTTGATTTATGAATTGGCCGAATGTTGTTGGTAGTGTTGAGCGGAATACACCATATTCGATTTCGCGATATATCACGAATATTTTTCCGAATATTCGAGAAATATTCGCTAATTTCGAATATTCGCGGTATTTTTGCGAAGTATCATAAGTGCGATTTTTCGCTAATTGCGATATTTTGATTGCGATTAAAATCGCATTGCGTTTTTCCGGCCGAAAAAACGCATTGCGCTTTTTCGGCAACATAAAATAATTGCATCAGCTACTCGGCCCTTCTTTTGCATCAGAGCCAATCAGAAATCTCGAATATCGCGCAATATTGCTATTGCCGAATATTCGAGATTTTCTGATTGGCTCTGATGCGCCAATCAGAAAATCTCGAATATTCGGCAATAGCAATATTGCGCGATATTCGAGATTTCTGATTGGCGCATCAGAGCCAATCAGAAAATCTCGAATATTCGGCAATAGCAATATTGCGCGATATTCGAGATTTCTGATTGGCTCTGATGCGCCAATCAGAAATCTCGAATATCGCGCAATATTGCTATTGCCGAATATTCGAGATTTTCTGATTGGCTCTGATGCGCCAATCAGAAAATCTCGAATATTCGGCAATAGCAATATTGCGCGATATTCGAGATTTCTGATTGGCGCATCAGAGCCAATCAGAAATCTCGAATATCGCGCAATATTGCTATTGCCGAATATTCGAGATTTTCTGATTGGCTCTGATGCGCCAATCAGAAATCTCGAATATCGCGCAATATTGCTATTGCCGAATATTCGAGATTTTCTGATTGGCGCATCAGAGCCAATCAGAAAATCTCGAATATTCGGCAATAGCAATATTGCGCGATATTCGAGATTTCTGATTGGCTCTGATGCAAAAGAAGGGCCGAGTAGCTGATGCAATTATTTTATGTTGCCGAAAAAGCGCAATGCGTTTTTTCGGCCGAAAAAACGCAATGCGATTTTTCGGAAAATAAAAGAATTGCATCAGCTACTCGGCCCAGGGTCTCTCTGTAATCATACCAGCATGCTTTTAGACCTTGAAGGCGATCATTGATCACTAGGATGTGATCTGTTTTAAAAATAAATTTGAAAAAAATAACAATATTCGAAATAGCGAATATTCGCCGCTATATTCGAGTTATATCGCGAATACTCGAATATGCAATATTCGTAGCGAATATTCGCGATTCGAATATTCGCGAGCAACACTAGTTGTTGGCTATCTGCTTGAAAAACAAAAATAAAGAATTAAAAAAAAAAAAAAAAAATTCCTCATCCCCTGACATAGCTAAGCAATTTGTGGCATACTACTCGAAACTGTATAACCTCCACCCTACGGACTCGCCCTCTGAATCACTTTCCAAGAAAAAAGCCATAAAAGACTTCCTGACCAAATACTTATCCACGTCAATTTCGGACTCTTTAGCTAGAGACCTGGACTCCCCGCTGAATGACGCTGAAGCAACAGCCACGCTAAAACAAATGAAACCAGTGAAGAGCCCAGGCCCTGATGGACTGATGGTCGAATACTATAAATCTTTGCCCACCTTCTCATCCCCTTCTTCACCTCGGCCTTTAATTACTTTAATTCGTCTCTGGTCACGAATTACAGGCCCATCTCCTTGATGAATGTACTGTAGACCTCAAGTTTTATGCCAAAATGCTTGCGAACCGAATCCTCCCCCTTTTACCCTGACTAATAGACTAAGACCAGATCGGCTTCATCCCTGGCTGGGAGACAAGGGATAACACCCTCAAAGCTATCTCTGTTCACCACTGGCTCACATCGAATCGACAACGTGGATTCCTACTCTCCCTTGACGCAGTGAAAGGCATTCGATAGAGTGGCCTGGGATTACATGGCGGAGACACTAACTTTCTTAGGTCTCCCCCAGCGAATGCTTTACTTTATCCTTGCACTCTACGACAACACCACTGCTAGGGTCCAAATCAACAGCCACCTATCGGATGCCTTTTCTATCACTAACGGCACCCGTCAGGGCTGCCGCCTTTCCACACTCATCTTAGTCCTCACGCTTGAGCAACACCTACGATGCCTTAGAGCCAACCCGAATATCAAGGGGATTTATATCAATCAACACAATTACAAGGTGGCGGCCTTCGCCGATGACATTCTACTCTTCCTGACAGAACCACGACTCTACAAAATCTGCACGCGGACCTTAAGGCCCCGTACACACGAGCAAATAGATTTGTTCAAATTGGTCGGACCGACCGATTTGAACAAATCTGTCTGCTGGCCGTTTTGGTTTGATCGCTGTACACACGATCAAACCAAAATCCCCGCCAGCAGACAGCGCGGTGACGTAGGGGTGACGTTGACGCCGCCACGTCACCGCACCAGGAAGTAAATTACTTCCGCGCATGCGTCAAATCCATTCGACGCATGTGTGAGAAGATATGTCTGCTGGTTAGCGTACTAACCAGCAGACATATCGAGCAGACGGATTCCCAGCCGACAGATTTTAAAGCATGCTTTAAAATCTGTTGGCTGGCCAAATCCGTCGGCTCGCCCGTACACACGATCGAATCTGTCTGCTGGGACGGTCGGGCCGACCGTTTCCAGCAGATAGATTTGATCGTGTGTATGCGGCATAAGACTTTTAATTACTTGACTAACCTGCAAATACATTTTTCGAAGTCCAATGCCCTCAATATCACTCAATATCAATACCACACAATGCCAGGCTAATTTTCCATTCAAATGGAACACTGGCTCAATTACCTATCTGGGAATTCAGATCTCCTCCTCCCTCCACCTATACATCAACTACCTCCCACTGATACAAAACATTCAGAAAGACTGGAGCATTCGTTCTCATCCATCCCACTAGCTCAAACCTTGTGGATCACGCCACACCTTCTCCCCCCCTCATGTCAGACTCGCCCCCTCATCTTCCCAACATTGACCACTTTCAGAACGATCTGCTCTACGCATCAAATCTCCTCCCTATTAGGCCCAATGATTCCACTTAGACACAACCCAGACTTCAATCCGGGTCTCTCTTCCTTTTTTTTGTCAGAGGCCTGGCCTCACACTCACATGCGTGCGAAACACTTATTTGAGAACGATCTTCTTCTCTCTCATGAAAATGTAATGTCCAGAGTGACATTATGTCCAAATCAGGCACTTCTTTGAAAAACCTCGCCCGAAACCGGCCTGGTCCCGCCAACTCGCCCCTTTTGAAATGATATTCTCGGGTACTGAACCTTTAACCCACCTAATCTCTTCTATGTATGCATTACTATTCCCAGATTGCATGCCTAAAGACAACTGGGCCAGCCGAAAATGGGAAACAGAACTTTCCCTTGACCTCACAGATCAGAATTGGGAAGCTATATACTCTTGAATACACAAGGGGACAGTGAATGTACACACACAGGAAAACGCTTTTAAAATATTTTCAAGATGGTATAGGACCCCCCCTCAGGCTACACACCATCTACCCCTCTGTTTCCCCGCTATGTTGGAGATGTGGAGCCGACATGGGCTCCCTACTACACATTTGGTGGTCGTGCTCTAAATTACAATCATTCTGGAATGAGGTCCATCGCCTCACCAACAAGATTTCTACCTATAACCTAGACTTCTCACCTACGCAGTTTTTGCTCCACCACTCCAACATACCCCCGAAGATCTACTCCCATTCCCTGGCAATGCACATGATCAACGCAGCGAAACTCTGTATCCCCGCAAAATGGCGATCTCTGGAACCACCGACTATAGCTAAGTGGTTCAGGCGTATAAATCAGATTGCAGACATGGAGAACCTGATCCATCAGGCACACGACACACCTTCTAAATATTCTGAATCTTGGGCTTTCTGGATACACTTTACCTCGACGGATGAGTACAAGACAGCTATGTCTTAGTGGACTTCAGAGAGCTGTGGTGTGGTGTGGTGGGAAACTGAAACTGAAAATCTCTCACTACATTGTTCTTGACTATCCATGACATTACAAGATGATCACACGACCCAGAGGTTGCTCCCTCATGTTTCCCTCTGCCGATGACACGTCTTATGTCACGCAGGCTCTTACCCTGAAATATTGATTCCAGATGTTGTTATGTAAGTTTCTTTTGTCTACTGTTCATATGCCTTATGTTACACAGCGGCTGTGTCCACGACCTTGCATTTCATGATACCTTATCGATGCATTATACTTTCTGTATTGTTACCATTCTTTTCAATAAAATATTGAAGACATGGAATAGACGTGCTGCACTTTGAATTGTCTCATGTCATCCTGAAAAATTTCCACTTAGCTCACGTGGAAAAAAGGGTCTTCATAAATGAATAAAAGTTGACCATTTTCCAGCAGGCTGGGACACTTGGTCTGTTAACCACTTGACCTCCAGGAGGTTTTACCTGCTTCATGAACAGGTAACTTTTTGCTCTGTTCTACTTGAAATGTTTAAAATTTGTATTTTTTTCACACAAATAGAGCTTTCTTTTAGTAGTATTTGATCACCACCACTGTGTTTTTTTTTATTATGTAAACAAAAAAAGACTGACAATTTTGAAAAAAAAATATCCAACATTTTCTAATTTCTCTTATAAAACATACCCAATAAAAAAAAAAAAACATTAAATCTATTTTTTTTTTATAAATTTGAGGTCAAATGTATTTTGCTACATGTCTTTGGTGAAAAAATCCCAATAAGTGAATACTAATTGATTACTTGGTTTGTGTGAAAGTTATAGTTATAGGGCCAGATTCAGGAAAGAGATAAGACGGCTTATCTCCAGATAAGCCATCTTATCTCTGCGTCTGAGCCCTCCTATCTATGCACATGATTCATAGAATCAGATACGCATAGATTTCCATTAGATCCGACTTGCCTAAGTCTCTTACGCCGTCAAATCTTATTTTCATATTTAGGCTGGACGCTAGGTTGCGTTCCCGTCTAAAATATGCAAATGAGCCTATACGGCGATTCCCGAACGTACACCTGGCCGGCGCAATTTTTTTTACGTCGTTTGCATTAGCGTAGGTCCATTGTAATGTTAACCCTGCTGTATGAGGCGCAGGCAATGTTAAGTATGGACGGCGTGCCTGCGTTTTTTTTCACGTTGTTTACGTCATTTACGTAAAACGTTCGCGAATAGGACTTTGCGTGAGTGACATTCACGTCGTTTACATTGCGTATTGGCGTCGTGATTTGGAGAATGCGCACTGGGAAAAATTCACGGCCGGCGCATGCACAGTACGTTTGGTGCGGGCTCGCCCAATTTGACTTAAGACGGGCCATTTACGCTACGCCACCGCAACTTTACAGGCAAGTGCTTTGTGAATATGCACTTGCCCGTAAAAGTTGCGGCGGCGTAGTGTAAACAGCACAAAAATAGGCGATTATACCTGAATCTAGCCCATAGCGTATATATATATATACAGTATATATATATATTGGAATTTACACAGCTATAAACGTTATACTGTAATGGCGGTGATCAGAGGCTTATAGTGGGACTAATAGTGGGATCACTAATACAGTGATCAGTGATAATACTGTACACTGACACTGTACTAATGACACTGGCTGGGATGGCGGGGATAGGGGTTAACATCTATGGGCAATCAAGGGGTTAACTGCGCGCCTGTGTAATGTGTGTAATATGTGCTGCTTTTACTTTACTATCTGACTGGTTTAAAAACAGGGAGAAGAAACAGCCAGGTTGCTATTCCTATGCACATAGAGTTCTTTGTATTTGTAAACACAGAACTCTAATTGGACACAGCTGATCAGCTTATATCAGCCAAAAATCATTGGCTTAAATCTACTGCCAAACTCGTGCTGTATCCAATCATGCACGCACCCCAAACACAAAAGGAAGGGATGATGTACAGGTACGTGATTGTGCCTGTTCCTGCCGCCTGATCACAGTATATTTACTGTGAGGGGTCGACAGGTGGTTAAAAGCTAAAAATTACTAGACTTACTGACCCAGCTAATGAAAATAAAGGAAAACTTGCTTCAAAAATAAAAATGTATGCGGCCAGCACATTTAAGGATTGAAAAGCAGCAATATATTCAAATTTGGCTTTTGGGGTTTGGATACACTTTCACAGCATCACGTAACAGAACATTGCAGTTATAAGAAATTTAGGCAACTTGAGGGCTCTGTGTTATTAATGTCATGGTTACTGTTAGTGGCTGGAAGACAGTGTGTGTTATCAGCATGAGCGCAAGTAGTTGACAAGGAAGCATCTGTCAGACCACCAGGGGTCTCTTACCTCTGACTTTTATCTTTCAAGGGTCATCCTGAGTCATCCTGAGATGACCAAGCAAAGTTATATAATGAGAGAATTATACACATTTCATTGATAAGCATGCAGAATTATAATAATTCAAGAACAATTGTACAGATTCATGCATATGCCCATACATTGATATGTGCATCTGAAAATACACTTCAAAAGATGAAAGATTCTACTTCAATATTTTATATAAACTCATTAAATGCTTCATATTTGTTTGAAGCATGCTGCACATATATTGGTAAGAAATGTTCTAAAATGTGTTGTTGAATATTCATTTTAGAATAAGTTGTTTTAGATAAACAAGCTTTTAATATGTATAGATATTTATAGTGCATTAAGCTGCTAGACTTTGAGGGCACCTGAGGTACTTCATGCTTTATTTATCTGAGTTGAGTATAAGTGGGTACAAGGCATTTCTTTACATTAACTGACACACTCTTAAAGTAAAATTTGACATTCAAAAATTACGGTATATACGGTAATATAAAGAACTGCTACATGCCATTTTTTTCAAATTTAAAGGTCAAAGGTTATTATTAAAAATTACTTTTCTAGTTCATTCTGCAGTTGCGAGAATTTGTAAACGTACCAACATTTTCAATTGTTGCTTACTTGGAATGTGGCACTAGCAAAAAACTTGCTTGTGTACAAAACTCACCTAAAAATCTCATTTGGTATTTGTGAAATTTCCTTGGTGCTTTTTTAGAAGTTGGGAAAAAGTTTAAAGTCAGAATTTAGGCATTTCCCGTGGTAGTAGTCTACTGTTTGGTCAATAAACGTATGTACGGGGAGCCTACTGCCAAATATGTGAGCTTCATCTAAACACTGGAAAATTGTATCCAATAACGTAATTTTCCTTTCCTAGTGACAATCCATGGCAGCATATTAGTGATAGAGCCCTATCCCCACTCACAGGAAAATCTGTAAGAATGTGAGAGAGATCCAATAGCATTCTGTGTTACTATATCAAGAATGAGGGTGGGACTGTATGCTGCCATTAAAAGGCAACAGGAAAGCAAAAATACAGTAAATGTTTGATACCATTTTCTGGTGCTTACATGTCAGCATGCTATTGATAAATAACGAGCCAACAAAGAGGTAATGTTGATCAAGGTAAATTTTATTAGTACAATAAATGAAAGAATGTGGAATTCTTCTGCTTGATCGACTAGGGTGAGGTCCCCCGAGTCTTTGATAAAGTGCCTGAGGAAAGTGTGTTGTGATGATTAGCTTTCTGCTCTGCATATAGTGTCTAAAGAGATCCTGGTGTGTACTACCTGTGAAGTTGAGACGCATGTTGTCAATGAGCAAATATGACTGCTGGGTGTGCCTGCCCATCTGCCCTGTAAGCTCTTTATTTTTTATTTATTTTTTTCCACAATCAGCCGTTGACCACACACAAGAGACCAGCTCACGGGGTGATGCTTAATTTTCGTCTCTTATTCCAGTTAGCATCATTTGTGGTAAAAATGTATTTAATTTAATTTAGTTTTTAGTTTCATTTCATTTTTTTTTTTTTTTGTTCTTTCATTTATACTTCTTTTTAGAGTCTATGGGCCAGATTCACAGAGAATTAGATTATCGTAGCGTTTCCGAAATACACTACGCCGCCGTATTTTACCTGGCTCTACGTGGAATCCAGGTAGATTTTGTCCAGTAAACGACGGCGGCGTAGTGTATTTCTCCCGGCGCAATCCATCTACGCGAGTAGGGGGCGTGAAGCATTTAAAATAGGCGCGTTCCCGCGGCGATCAAACTGCGCATGCTCCGTTCCCAAATTTCCCGCCGTGCATTGCGCGAAATCACGTCGTTACGTCGTAGTAGCGTCGTTTACGTACATTCCTATTCCCGAACGAGTTACGTTAAAAAAAATAATAATAATTAAATTTGACGCGGGAACGACGGCCATACTTAACATGGGTTACGCACTGTTAGACCAGCAAAAAGCTGCTCTAACATTACGTAGCCAATAAATGACGTAGGCGATTGCGAAGGACACTCGTACCTTCGTGGATCGCCGTAAAAACGAATTTGCATACCCCGACGGTGAAAACGACGGGGATTTCCACCCAGCGGCCGCAAAAATATCGCAACATAGATCCGAAGGCTTACGAAGACGTAAGCCTCTCGGATCGAAGCCCGAAGCCGCCGTATCATGGTTTGAGGATTCAAACTAGTGATACGGCGCACGAAATTTGAAATTACTCCTGTCTAACACCAGTTAGACAGGCATAATCGCTCTCTGAATCTGGGCCTATGTTTCCTTTTCTACACCTCCCCCTATTCCCCCCCCTCCCTCCCTCCCCCTCACCATTTATTTGCTCTTACTTCTTTTATATATAGGATTTTAATATGCTTTTCACATTAGGCCTCTGCCCGTAAATTTTCTATGTAGCTCCATGATCTTTTGAAAATTTTCCACTTTTCCCATTTTTTGTTACAGCTAGTTTCTTCTATATTTTCCCTGAGGTCTTCCATCATGTGTGTTTCTTCTACAGCGTCAATCCATTCCCATACCATGGGACATTCTGTTTCCTTCCACTTCTTAGGTATCAACCTCTTAGCAGCATTCAATAGGTGGGGGACCAGAGATTTTTTATATATTTTTATCCCTTCGTCTCCTCCGTGGAAGAGGACCGTCCATGGGTCTCTTTTAATTTCTTTCCCCGTGATTTCTTCCACTAACCTTAGGATGCTCTCCCAGTATATTTTGAGCTTGGGGCATTCCCACCATAGATGAGCCATTGTTCCCCGAGAGCTACATCCTCTCCAGCAGTTTGCTGACTGTCCTGTCATAAATTTACTTAATTTTGTAGGTGTAATGTACCAGCCTGATATACATTTAAAGTTCATTTCGGCCGTCCGGCTATCTACTGCTGATGTGTGGGTAAATTTTAGAATTTTCTCTATAGTGTTACTATCTCAGTGTGTCCCTAACTCCCTCTCCCAATTTTTAATAAATGAGGGTACCTCTGGCTCATCTAACTGAACAAGGATCTTATATAACTTTGATATTGTTCCTTTGACGCTTTCCCCAGTACACAGTTTTTCTATATCTGATAGCTGTTCCTCTGTTCTTATAGGTTGGGGTAATTTTTGAATACATTGTTTTAGCTGTTGGTACCTCCAATTATTTAATGTTGTGAAAATACCTTTTTTTTTTAATTCTTCTAATGTTAATAGGTGACCTTTGTGTATGATATCTCTTAACTGTGCCGTGTCCTTTTTAATCCAATTACCCGCCACCTCTACTCTCCCTGGTGGGAAATATTCATTTTCTTTTAGTGCAATTAATGGTGAGTTAAAATTTATTTTCATTTTTTTTTGTGTAGTATCCCAAATTTTAAGTGCGTTTCTAGTTATTTTGTGTGTATCTATGTCTAGGGCTCTCAGTTGTGTGGGATTCCAAATGACCTTTTCCAATCTCACCTTTGTTAGAGCGTTTTCTACACTGACCCATATATTTTCTTTATTGGATCTGGCCCATTCCACTACTCTTGACAAGATTATTGCATCGTAATACTTTTTGATATCTGGGACGGCCAATCCCCCCTTATTTTTTGTTTGTTTAAGAATCTGTAGTGAGATCCTATGTTTTTTATTCCCCCAGATGTAGTTCATGATCATGTTTTTCAAAGTTTTTAGTAGTTGTTTTGGAAGTTTGATGGGTATCATCTGCATCTTATATAAGATTTTTGGTACCAGTACCATTTTGCAGACATTTATTCGTCCAAACCATGAAATTGGTCTATTGTTGATTCTAGTAATTTCCTTCTTTATTTCATTTAACAAGGGGATATAGTTAATTTCATACATTTTTTTCCCTGTATTTGCCAGGTAGATACCTAGGTATTTAAATTCTTTCACCCATGGAAATTTATATTCTGCTTTTAGTGTTTGTTCTTCTTTCTGGGACATGTTTACCTTAAGAATTTCCGTTTTGTTGATGTTTAATTTGAAGTTTGAGATTTCCCCATATTCACCACATAAGTCTAATAGGTTTGGGATTGATGTTTTAGGGTTGGTTATGTAGAAAAGCACATCATCTGCGAATGCCGATAATTTATGCTCGTCCTCACCAATTTTAATTCCTTCAATTCCAGGGCATTTGCGGATTCTTGATAGAAAGGGTTCCATTGATAAAACGAATAAAAGTGGGGAGAGAGGGCAACCCTGTCTTGTGCCATTTTTCATTATGAAAGGGTGAGACAAGTCCCCATTAATTTTTATCTTAGCTGTTGGGGCCTGGTATAATGTTTATAATGGAAAACAAAAGGTGTCTCCATACTGATTTCCAATCAGACCCCGTTCCAGATACACGATACCATGCTAGACCCCAGCGGGAGATACATATTTGTAAAAGGCAAACTGGAAAATCATCCAATCACAATCGCCAACATATATGCCCCAAATTCGGGCCAAGTAGCTTTCTTTCGCAAAATTAAAGAACTACTGACCACCTTTACCACGGGCATTCTAGTCTTGGGGGGTGATTTCAACACCCCCCTGGATCCCATTATAGACACCTCGAATGGAGCATCGAGCCTTCCATACAGAGCATTGAAACAAATTAAGATCCAACTTAAAGACTTAACGCTGCATGACACCTGGAGAACTCTGTTTCCTCAAACCAAAGATTACACATACTTCTCTACCATTCACCAAAAATATTCTAGAATTTACTACTTTTTTATTTCCCAACCTGACCTAACCCTCTTGAAAGCTGCAACAATCGAACCTATGACAATATCTGACCATCACCCTATAACAGCAACATTGTCTTTCCCCGATAAAAAAACAGTGACCAAGACCTGGAGACTCAACTCCACAGTCCTTAAAGACCCTATAGATGTGCTAGAATTGAAAGAGAAACTGTTAGACTATTTTGCAAGAAACGAAAATGATGAAACCTCCCTAATGACTGAATGGGAAGCACATAAATGTGTTATCAGGGGTGAATTCATCAACAGGCTAGCTAGAATAAAAAAAGATCGCCAATCGAAAATTAAATCCCTGGTAGACCGGATCCACAAATTAGAGACAACGCACAAAAAAAATATTGCGACCTCAACTTTTGATGAACTAACCAAAACCAGAGCACTTCTGATGGAGGAACTAAATCTGAAAACGAAAAGACAATACATATTGAGACACAAGATCTACTATGAACAGGGTAACAAGAGCAGGAAATTATTGGCCAAAGCAGTACAGAATAAAAGAATAGCCTCAACCGTGCATCAAATTAGGGACAATCAAGGGAAAACTCATTCCACTAATAAGGAGATAGCCAAACAATTTGAAGCATATTATCATTCGTTATACAACCTACCATCAAACCCAAAATGCCCCCAGAACTCAGATAAAAGATCTAAGCTAATTCATGACTTCTTAAAAAAATATAGCCCACCCAAACTATCTAATGACAAAGCACAAGAACTAGAAGCCCCTATTTCAGGGCCAGAATTCGATAAGGCAATTAAAGAAATGAAAGTAGGTAAGGCGCCTGGTCCAGATGGCCTACCCCTGCAGTATTACAAAACCTTCATCGACATCTTGAAACCGAGATTCCTGAAAACCTTTCAAACTCTAAACTCTGACCATCAACCTCCCAAACAATTACTAGAAGCCCACATTACAGTCATACCCAAAGAAGGTAAAGATACAACACAAGTCACGAACTATAGACCCATCTCATTAATCAACGTAGATGTCAAGATCTACGCCAAAATTTTAGCCAATAGATTGCTACCCTTACTTAATACCTTCATAAACCCTGACCAAGTGGGATTTATTCCTGGTAGGGAGGGACGGGATAATACAACCAAAGCACTAAATCTCAGTCATTGGTTAATTTCCAATAAAAAACAAGGCTTTTTTCTGTCCCTCGACGCTGAGAAGGCGTTCGATAGAGTGGCTTGGGATTATATGGAGGCAGTTCTAGAACACATAGGCATCCTACCCCAAATGAGGACTTGCATCAAAGCACTGTACATGAACCCAACCGCAAGAGTACGAGTAAACGGCCATCTATCGAACGCCTTCTCACTACGTAATGGTACGAGACAGGGCTGCCCCCTATCCCCATTGCTCTTTGTCCTCACCTTGGAGCCCCTTCTAAATAGAATCAGAGCCAATCAAAACATAAAAGGAATAGAGATCCAAAAGAAAACCTACAAAATAGCCACCTTTGCGGACGATATGCTACTCTTTCTGTCGGAATCCCACATCTCCATACCCAACCTTTTAAAAGACTTAGAAAACTTTAATTCACTATCTAATTTAAAGATTAACCACTCGAAATCAAATGCTCTCAACATCACACTAACGGCAAATGCTGTAGATCTATGTAAAAGGAACTTTCCGTTCACGTGGGCCACACAAAGCATAACCTATTTAGGAATTGAAATTCCCTCCAATCTGAAAGACCTCTTTAAACTAAACTTCACACCAATACTAAAAGAAACTCACGAAGATCTAAAGAGATGGAATTCCCTAAACATATCTTGGTTTGGGAGAGCTTCCCTAATTAAAATGACAATCTTGCCTAGGTATTTATATGTTATGCAAACAATACCCATTTCCCTACCCGCTTCCTTCTTTGCATCCTTCTGAAAGGCCTGCTCCACATTCGTCTGGAGGGGCAAACCCCCTAGGATCAAACTATCTAGATTATGCCTACCAAAAAACAAGGGGGGTATAGCACTACCCGATCTAAAAAAATATCACCAAGCAACACTCATGGCCCGGATTGTGGATTGGAACATACATACAACAGTCAAAGATTGGGTATCACTAGAACACAGACAATGCACACAAGAACTCAGCACTCTACCTTGGATTCACCCTAAATACCATTCAAGGGATGCTCATTCACACCCCCTAATAGGCCCCACCTTAAAAGTCTTCCGCAGTACCTTTAAACCCAACAACACCTTGGCTCAGCCCTTTATGGACATTTAGAAACAACCCGGATTTTCCTCCAGGTCTTGAGAAAGATTTTCTAACTCACCATTGGCCACACGAGAAAATCCTAGTCAAACACTTTTTTAAAAATGGAAAAATGCTGTCTAGGGAAGACTTGAACATTGACATAAAACCTTTCCAAATCCCACACTGGACATACATTCAAATAAGACATTTTTTGACCAACTCCAAGACTGCACCCTCATGGACAAGACCACTTACTAAACTAGAAGATTTATGCACGAAAGTAACCCCGCACAGACATATCATATCAGTCCTGTACAATTCATTGTTTGAGGATAAAACAGACTTCTCCAGCTCCTCCTGCCGGAAGTGGGAGAGGGATATAGATACCTCTCTAACTGATGAGAATTGGGAAAGAATCTACACATATGCACATAAAGGTTCTCTAAATGTGGCCACACAGGAATGCAGCTTCAAATAATTACTAGATGGTATAGAACTCCCTCAGTAATCCACAAATTCTCTCCTCAAAGCACTGACAGATGCTGGCGATGTAAACAAGAGGAGGGAACGATGCTTCATATATGGTGGTCCTGCCCTCTAATTAACAACTTCTGGAAGGTAGTTCACGAAACCATTACAGCAATTACATCTGAAACTCTCGAATTCAACCCAGCACAATACCTTCTCCACTTTAACTACCTCCCGAGAAAACGCTACTTAAAATCATTACCAATGATCATGATTAATGCAGCACGACAATGCGTCCCTTCCCACTGGCGCACAAATGTTACCCCTTCTATAATGGAATGGTTTAGGAGAATTAACTACATTGAAAAAATAGAAGAACTCATTAGCATATCCCAAGAGAAAATAATGTCATTCGCAGCGATCTGACATGACTGGATGATTTTCAAAGAGTCTCTGGATTATACAACCCATATGCAGTAAGAAACCAGGATACACCCAACAAGGTCTGCTACCTATACTGGAAAAATAAAATACATAGTCAAAATTAATAACTGAATAATTTCACGTATTATATTACAATTTTTTTTTTCTCTCTTTTCTCTTTTCTCTCTTCTCCCTCTCCCCCTCCTTTCCCTTACGTAGCTCCTCTCCATTCCCTCCCTCCCCCTCCCAACACCCCTCCCTACACTTCACAACCGCTAAGGTAAAACTAGCTCCAACATCATACTTACAGGTTGAGGAGTGCCTTTTATTATTCAAAAAAATAAATAATAATAATAAAGAGCAATAATGAGATATAAGATCTTTGATAAGATAAACTGTTAACTGTTGAATTATATTGATCTTAGTCTGTACACTTCTATTTATCTCTCTCAAGGTTTTCTATATGTTTAATGAATGTTCCATACCAATTGTATGTAATATATGACATCAGTTGAAAAGTTAACAATGTAATCCTATGTCGATTTCTCATTTCTTTTATGCTGTATTATTGTGTTATTTTGTTAATGTCTTCATAAGCACCAAATAAAACTTTATGAAACAAAAAAAAATAATGTTCCAATCCACGCCAACATCCTTTGTCCAAAACCCATACTTTCCAGGGTTTGTAGCATGAAACCCCAGTCTACCCTGTCGAACGCTTTTTCTGCGTCGATCGACAGGAATAGACTGGGGTGTCCATCTCCCCTCATTTTGTGTAGCAGGAGGAGTGCCCTTACTCCATTGTCCCTCCCCTCCCTTCCCTGAATGAATCCCGTCTGATCAGGATGGACCAGCCCCGTCATTTCTTGTTTCACTCTATCGGCCAATACCTTTGCAAACAGTTTTAGGTCTGTATTTAACAGAGATATTGGCCGATAGTTCGAGCATATCCTGGGATCTTTACCTTCTTTTGGGATTAAAGTGATTGTAGCCTCCACAGCTTCTTGACTCAGTGAATATTCCTTTCCTATGCCATTAAAGTATTGGCTAAGTCGTGGGATGAGTATTTATTTGCATTTTTTATAGTATAGTGATGTAAGACCATCCGGGCCTGGGCTTTTTCCTGAAGCAGTGTTTGCTAAAGCTCTTTGTATATCGTTTTCTGTAATTGGTCTATCCATAATTTCTACGTCTTGTGGGGTTATTGTTGCCACCCCTGCTTTTTTTAAGAAATCCGCAATTTTGCGTTTTTTCTCTTCCTTTCCCCATTTTTTCTGCTCCACCGCGTATAGGTCCTTATAGTACGCTCTAAAGGTTTCGGCTATATCTTTTGTTGTATATACCACCTCTCCTTGTTTATTTTTTATTTTATCTATATCATTTCTGGCTTTTTTCTTCTGAACTATTCTCGCTAAGTGTTTGCTAGTTTTATTGCCTCCCATGTATCTTTCTTTGGCGATTATCTGGAATTCTCTTTTTGTTTCTTGAAATAGTATTGTTTTTAATTCATTTTGTTTATTCATTAATTCCTGGTATAGTTCTTGTTGTTTCCCATCTTTTTTATGTTTTTGTTCTAGCTTGGATATCTCACCGATTATTTTATTCTTTAGGAGACTCTTCTCTTTTTTTCCCCTAGCGCCTTCTGAGATGAAAATTCCTCTAATTACTGCCTTATGGGCATCCCACAGTGTGGCTTTCGATATTTCGTTTATGTCGTTTGTTTTAAAGTATTCCTCTAACTCTTTTTTTATTCTAGTTAAACTTATTTCGTCTACCACTAGTTCCTCGTTTAGTCTCCAAATCTGGGGTGGCTTCAAGTTCCCTTCGATGTTTAAGCAGATACTTATTGGGGCATGATCTGATATCGTCATTGGTTCTATCTTTGCCTCAATCAGTTTTTCCAGAAGACAATGGTCGGCAAAGAAGTAATCAATGCGTGAATAACATCTGTGTACTGGGGAATAAAACGTATAGTCTCGAACTTCTGGGTTGAGGACTCTCCATGTGTCCACTAGTTGGCTTCTGAGTAGGTTATTCTTGAGCTTTCTTAGCTGTGTACCATTTATCCCTCCCGTCGAAGCAGATTTATCTATCATTGGGTCTATGCTGAAGTTCAAGTCCCCTCCTAATATGACCCTACCTTTTTTTAAATCTCTTAATTTTCCTAGGATTTGTATTATATACTTTATCTGTTGCGTGTTTGGGGAGTATATATTCACTAGTGTGCACTCCATCTCTTCTAGTTTTCCTTTTAGAAAAAGGAATCTTCCCTCAGGGTCTGTTAATCTTTCCGCCAGCTGGAATCTTACCCCCTTCGCTATTCCTATAGCTACGCCTCTTGCGCGCTTTGAGACGATGTTCCCATAATACCAGGAAGGAAAGTCTGTTGAATAAAGTCTAATATTGGCTTCTAAAGTGAGGTGAGTTTCTTGTAGAAACGCTATGCCAGTTTTCATTCTTTTTAGCTCCTTTAGGACTTTATGCCTCTTTACGGGGTTATTTAAGCCTTTTACATTATACGATACACATTTTATTATCGGCATCCTATCTTATATTGCCTATTTAGCTTTATTTCCAGGTCTGGCCTCATCCATATTTCTTCTTCTAGCAGTATTTGGTGAGGTGGGTCCCTCCCCCCCCTTCGCCCCCCCCTTCGCCCCCCCTTCCCCTCCCTTCCCCCCCCTTCCCTCCCCCGCTGCCCTCCCTCAATCCCCCATCCCTCCCCTCCTTCCCCTATCCCCCCCTGCTCTATTGGCCAGCTATAGGCCTTTGAACCAATGCTCCGCCCTTGGTTCAAATACTCTGTGGTGGGACCTATTACCAAATCCCTCATCCAGAATGGATGAGGGGACAAATACTTTTATATTTTCTGGGGTAACAGAACTACCTATCTGTTTCACTAAATCCCCCCTCAACCATCTCCTCCCCTATTATGCCCAGCCAGGTAGCTCGGGTATCTGCAGCTCTAATCTATTACAGAATTCTTTTAAGTCCTCTGGAAATCGTAATGTCGCTGATTTTCCTTCTCTTATACCCACTAAACACGCCGGAAATCTCCAGTTGTATTTTTTTGGCAATTAGTTGTTCCAATAAGGGTTTTAAAAGTCGTCGCCTAGATAAAGTTTCTGGGGCCAGATCTGCAAAGATCTGTAAGCTAGACCCATCGTGGGTGAGGGGTGGGTACCCCCTCAATTTTTTTCAGATTTCATCTTTCTCTTCGAAGGAGTGGAACCTCACTATGATGTCTCTAGGGCGTTCTCTGTCCGTTCTTAAATTTTCCTACGCGATGAACTCGCTCTAATCTGGTCTGTTCTTCAGGTGTTTTCCCCAAAATTGGGTTTAATATTGTCCTTATCTTTCCCTTCAAGTCTTCTCCCTCTTCTTCTGGGACTGATCTAACTCTCAGATTTTGCCTCCTTGATCTATTTTCTTGGTCTTCCAGCTTATACATTATGTTCCTCTGCTGTAACTGTAGCTGGGCCATTTGTTCCTTTAAGAGATTTGACTCCTGATCTTGTATTCCCGTCTGCTCCTCTATTGCTTCCACCCTAGTGAGCAGATGGCCCATGTCTGTTCTTAGACTTTGTATTTCTCCCTTAATCGCGTTTTCTAGTCGCATCAACATTTTTTCCATATCCCCTTTTGTAAGAATATCTCCGTCAGCTCTTTGTCCCTCCATTCTACTGGATTCAGTGTCTATTTTGCTAGCCCCTTCCTCTCTTGAATCCTCTGAGATTCCTCCTTGATTTGGACTCAGGTGTTTTTTGGGGTCTAACTTCTTATCTGTTTTTGTTTGTAGCGAATTTGGTGACCCCAGATCTTTTGAGATTCCTTTTTTTGACATAAAGTGTGTGATATTACTTGTTGTCGCGGAACTGACAGGTGTTTTTGGGGCGCCTCCTTTTGTTGATCTACTTGTCATCCTAGACATAGTATCTTTTGCTTTTCTAATTATTTTCCCCAGTTTGGCAACCTGTTCTCTTCCCTTCCACTTCCACTTCTCACAATTCTGTTTTATAAGGGCTTTCAAATGTTTTCTCCCGCAATGTTTTTTTGAGAAAAACACAACAAAGGAATAAACAAAGCAACAAAATACAAAAGGAGTAGTACATAAATTTTTCCGCTCCGTTGCTTTCTTGGGGCGTGTATGATGGCACCTCTGATATGATCGTATATGGGTGGGGTTTACTCTATTGTAGTTGTTACTATATTCTGTGTGGTAGGATCCCCTATCCTTCCCCGGCTATCCAACCAGGGGTGGCTCGCTTCCAAGTTCAGGGGCGTCCATGCCCCTCAGGGATCCACGTATATGGATATGTAGGATTATCTTCGCCTTTTAGCTGCAGGGTTTTACATTTGATGGGGGCCCCCCCCTTTTTTTTCTTCTTCTACCCCGTTAATCTGCTTCAGGCAGTATGGTATATTGGTTCTATTTTCCGCGGGGTACACAGTAGCTTCATGTTTGGAGCCCCCGATCATTTAAAATTTACTTTTAAGATGTCTCCTTTGGGTCCCTCAACTTCACGTGGTCTCCTATGAACTCAGGTTAATTTTATTACAGCATTCCCCCTGCTTTCAATACAACTTGGTATGTGACCCTTTAGTGTCAGGAGGGTAGGTGCAAGGAGAAAAATCATGTGTCTCTAATATTTAATCAAGCCAACAATCGCTCTAGGGCGTTAACCTTATCACAGACAGTCTTTAAATCACATCCCTTCCATATTACCTTCCAAAGCCGTGTTGATTTAATTTTCACATATAAGATAATCTTTTTCCGGGTCTCACTGCTTCCCTCTTTCATGTATGCATATTACCTGAGAAGCTCTTTACAGCCTGTAGTCCTTGGTGTGATCCTTAGTGTGATCCTTAGTGTGTTCAAGCTTCTGGCAGTCACCCTTAGTTTGTGAGGTAGGGGAGGTGCTGCGATGGATGTGGTCTGAGCATTCAGAGACGGAGATGGGGGGGGGGAGAGATACTTCCCCTGTTTTGCCTTGCTCCTGGGTGCCTGGTGGGTACTGCGGGTCACTCCCCCACTACTCACGGTTTGCTGACATCCGTGATTGTATCCCGATCCGGCGGCGGGGACATCCGACGGAGGCGTCCGCTCCCTTCTCTCCTCCGCTCCTTCGTGCGGTCCTCCGGGCGTTCTCGCTCGTGTTCCCGCCGTACTCCAGGGCTACGGCGTTCCGTCCGTCCCGCTCCCCAGCGGGGAGCTTTCTCTGGTCCCTCCCACCTAGCGGCGTGTCACGTCATCACGTGCACGCCATCCCCCCTCTCAGTCCCTGTAAGCTCTTTAAATAATTCTGAGGCCATCTTGGAGATGAAGTGCTGAAGTGGCTAAGCACCACACTGTCTACAAAAAACAGGATGTTAGGCTCTGTGGCATCTTTGCGCTTAAAACTCTAAAACTGTTCCCCTTGCAGTAATAGAGATAAACAAGACTGACTTTAGAGAAATGTCTCATGGGGAACAATTTTCTGGGCGAACAAAGGGTCACATGAGGACTTCTGCCATGAGGTTCCATTGTGGAAACACACTCCTTTTTGGAGGCTGTAGCTTTAGAACTATCCCCATGAACTTTCCACCAAGTGGTTGTTTGCCCAACTCTTATTTGTGAAAATAAAAATGGCAAATATTTGAACCTTCAGGGAACTAAAGCTGAGGCCTAATTCTACACCTGTCTTTAGGAATGATACAAGCTGGGAGACCCCTGGGTTATGAGGGTCAAACTCCTGGCCCACTGCTAAAGCTGTGATGCTGACTCCATTGATAGGGGGAGCCATGGTCTGAGCCACCAGTAGAAAATAATTGCTCCAGAGGTTGTGTCAGAACATCTTTGCCAGAGGGTGAGAGTGACGAGATAGAAATTTGTGTAGTTTGTTGGTGAAACAAACCCTTCTGGGGAAGACCCCACCGTTGAGTGATTTGCAAGGGGTCTGGTTTATTAAGGTCAGAAAAATTCCTGGGGAGGTAGCCCACTGCAGTCTTTTGAGATCCCAGGAGTTACACTGTTTGCAAATCCATCACCATTTCCCTTGCCAGGTACATGATAAACTCAACTTCTTTGAGAAGAATAGGGCTGTCGGTTACCCCTTGCTTGAGAATGTATTAAATGTTTTTCCCTCCCCCCGGTGACTCTAAAGGTGCAATATCAGAGTGTTAAATGCCATGAGGGCTGCCTGAATCTCCAGCAGATTGGAAATGATTTTCTCCATCCCAAAAAAAAAGTATACAGATATGTTGACACGTTTTACTCGAGTCACTCGAGCTTACTCATAATCTGTTATGAGTAAGCTTAAGTGACTCAAGTTTAAATGCGTCAACACATCTGTATACCTTGTACAATTGTCTGGCTGGAAAGAACTTTGACTACGTTCTGTGGTGTGCCACCATTTCCTGTTTTTCCTATATTGCATCTATGGTGGCGAGCCGAGATGAGAACCCACAGCTGTCACCCATTTTACTGAGCTGCCTGAGCGACAGTCTGCTACATGTGTTACATGTGTTTGGATTCCCAATAGACTTATGTACTGGGAGGTTGAAATTAATAATAGCAGGCATTTTCTGAACTGGGAGACAGATGGAGTTGGTGTGGGTAGCAGCTTTGCACCTAGGTAGATGGTCTGTTGGGTGGGCTCTATGTGGCTCTTTTAATGTTTGCTATCCATCCAAATCACTGAAGTAATGAGCATTTCCCAAAGGACTAATAACTTATCTAATTTCTAAGCAAGCAACATAAGGTTGTTTAAAGGTGATGAAACCAGAGTCCCTGTTCCCTGAGAAGAGCTAGGACATCAATCAATATCCTTGTAAACCCTGAAGAGTAGACATAGGAATTGGATATGCTCTTGGACCACATAGAACCTGAGAAACATCTAGAAAGAGGAGAGAATGAGAATGTTAAGGTAGGCATCATATACTAAAAGTGGACCAACAACATCCAGTCCCCCAGTTGTACTGCCTGCTGTGCCTGGCTCCATCTTGAATTTTTCCAAATGTATAGTAGTTTGGGTTTTTTAAGTTGATCACTGGCATCCAATCTCTGGTCTTCTAAAGGAAAAACAGAGGAGAATAAAACTCAGACTGAGGTAAAGAGACGATTTACCTGCTGGAACTGGAACTGGCTGGTTTGTAGGTACTGACAGAGAATGTTTCTTTTTTGAAGAGAATGCATTACCCTGGACCATGTCTTACAGTCAAAACTACCCACATGTCTTGGCACTGTTCAGTACAGATGTGTGCAAAGCTTGTCAGTCTGGCTCCAGCTGTGCCCATCTGGGGGAGGGGGGTGCATACCATTCAAAAGGATTTCTGGAATGCTAAGGGAACTGAGAGGGTCTAAGGCTTCTGTGTCTTCAAGAAGATGGCATGCATGCTATTTCAGACCCTCCTTAACTGGCTGTTAAGCTGATCTTCGGGCTTTAATACTGTATAAAGCACCAACTCTAAAATGTACACAACATCTAGTCTGAATGCAGTCAGAATTCCTGATCTGCATATTGTGTTTTCCTATTATTCAGTAGACATGTTCATTCCTTATGGTCTGAATGCATTTACGTCCGAATTTCGGGGATTTTCGTGTTCGTTTTAACAAGACGATAAGGAACGCACAGAATCCAAAATCCAAAAAATTCAAAATATAAAAATGCTTTATTTTCGTATCCATTACATTTTCGTATCATTGCGACAACAGTTCAATATAGATAGATAGAAGATTCAACATGACGGTGACAATAGCGATCTGTGTCTATCAAACCTGTGGTCGAATGTGCCTAATCTAACGCTATTAGTCCAAGATTATTCGACATAGAGAAAAGATTTGACATTATAGAGAGACATGAAGATTCCAACGAAGCAGCTAAAAACATACGATCGCCACAAGCAGACATTTACGGTCAAATGCTCTGCCCATATGCTATTGAAGAATTCGAATGTTGTTTGACTAGTAATTATTACTAGTCAAACAACATTCGAATTCTACTATAGCTTGTGGGCGGAGCATTCGACCGGAAATATGATCACCGCGTGGAACAGTTTAGCTGCTTTGTCAAAACTTCTTAGAACATCTGACAGCCACCATAAACCTTCAATTTTCAAATTCAACCTTAATTACCGTAATTCGGATTTTCATACAAATGCATTTTTTAACAAAACAAAATAAATAAAAACACATTTTGAGAGTAACTAAATAAATGTATTTTTTGGATGAAACCAAAATTCAGAACAAAAAAAATTCAGTGTGCACATGTCTATAAGCCAGTGAGGCCACTCTATACTTTTATTAGCCAATGGGAAGGTTAGTCATTGAATTTACGTTAACACTCAACTCCAAAGGGGAGCCATTCCCCTTTGGACTTTTTGCCACACCCATTGGATTCACTGATTTTATCTTTACATTTGTCAGTATATTTTTTTCTAGGTATCTCTCGGGTGATCAGAAGAGATGTCTCCTGATGACCAGGCGTTATGTTTAAATTTAGTGGGTGTCTGAGCTGGTATTTAGCTCAGACTCTGATGATTTAGGCTAAATCAGTCTCTGTTCTGGCTATGGCTGTGCTTGGAGGGTTTTCCCATTGTTTGTCTGTAGGTAGCGTTACCACCGCAGGCCAATGTTGGAACACAGGCAAGCCAGAGTGTATTGGGTGTCTTTCCCTGGGAACAGCCCAGTGGGAGTGGTCTCCCCGCTGGGCATGCTGGGGAAGGATACTTAAGCGCAGATGCCATTTTCTTGGGTCCTTTTTGCCTCGTGGCCCTCCTTGCTCGAGGCATGTGATGGTTCATTTTCAGCCCGGGTCCACATTGGTCGGAGGCTGAAATTCTGCCAGGTATGCCCAGCCGTCTTGACTGGGGCCTGCACTTTGAAGGTGATCCTGTGCTGTTTGTCCTGCGGGGAGGAAGCCACTCAATGGAGGAAACCAGGGGAGGACCTGTTCTGGTGAGGACCAAGTGGAAGGCTGGTATCTCGGGAGAGGCCAGGTAACTTTATTAGAGTATACACTGTATTCTATGATGCCTAACAGTGTTGCTGGGTCGGCATAAAGGCTCTAAACTGTACAGCTGGAGATCCAGGTACTAAATCCTGTGGCAGAGGATTCTGGAACATTTTATTTCTACTTTCAAAGAAAGGTCTGTGACAGAGACTGTATTCTGGAACAGTTTATTTCTACTTTCAAGGTATGTGACAGAGACTGTATTCTGGAACAGTTTATTTCTACTTTCAAAGAAAGGTCTGTGACAGAGACTGTATTCTTTTTTGTCCATGCATAATCCCGGCTGCTAGGCCAGTGAGAGAGGACTATCCGGGTGAGCAATACCTACTCGGAGAAAAGTGGTAAGTTGACTTTTGAAACCATAGAACTTCCCTGTTGATCTGCATCGTGTGCCTGAACCTTCCCATAACCCTCCGTCCCTCTACCTATACAAGTTTATGTGAAAATAAAAACCTGACAGAAAAGGGATTTACAACTTGTGTGGAAATTGAAGTTTCTTAGACTCTCATCTCATCCCCTAGACAATGAAGAGTGAGGTAACGTGCAAGACCCAAAACTAAACCAGCAGCACCTATAGGGGTAGTGCTACATGTACTTTATACTTTATAGCCTGGACTCAAAAGAAGTGGGTTGATGCTACCAGAAGAGGATCTGTGATGACAAGTGAAGGAGGACATAGAGGGCATTGCTGGAGTGTGAAAACGTTTAGTAGTGCTGCCCAGGAAAGGGAAGGGGGGGAGCTATTTGAAAAAAAAAATGTAACTGGAGTTGGGATTTAAGTACATGAAGCTTTATTTGCATAAATTTATTGCTAATAATACCTCTTTTATTTAAGCCAACTTGCATTTTTAGTTTATTGGTCCTTAAATAGCTGCAGATAGGATCACCCTGCAGTCTTTTTTATAATTACTTATATCCTAGCACTGCTGACACATTTTATTCCAATCCTACTGGGAGTTCATTCTATTTATTAAGTACTCCTTCAGCAAACACTTATTTAAGATTCTACTATTTTTAACTGCTTTTGTAATGGCAAAAAACGCAGTTCTTAAATCACAGTTAACAGTATAATAGTATAGATTATGTATTTCCTGTCTTTTGAACAGTATATGAATATTAAAATGTACCTAAACACACATCAGCATAATAGCAGGCTTATTTAAAGTGAACCTTTCATTATAGGGTCAATACCAAAATAATGCCAGGTACTTAAACGGTCACTAAAGAAAAAAAATATTTTGCTGAAATGACGGTTTACAGGGTATAGAGACATAAAAGTTAACTGATTCCTTTTAAAAATGATTCAAAATAGATAAAAATCAATCATATAATGTGCCTCTAGTTTCACTTTCGTTTTTAAACTGGTTTCATGTTTTTGTGAAGTAGAGAGAGACACAGAACAAAAAACAAAAACAAATCCAGGGGAGTGTTTTGTTTTTGAAAATAATCTGATTCTTCTTCTGAGGAGTTTTAGACACGCAGCTTGGACCACAGTGAAAAGCTGCCATGAGATTTTTTTATAAGGACCCAGACAAGCAGGAAGTGTGGAGATCAGAGCAGAATTACAGCAATTTCAAAGCAAAAACGAACAATGAGGATATGAAACCAGGACTGCAGTAAGGTAAAGGAAAGCTATTTAACCTTTAATGTACTTACCTTTCTGACAGCATGTTTTCAAACTCTTTTCTGCTTCTCTATCACTGTGGATATTTACCACTTCTGGCTGTGTGAATATCTCCTTCTTCTGCCAAATGCTGTGGTTCCTGTCGGTGGTATATGCACCACTACTTGTGTACCAGATGGAGGGAGGAGTGCAGTCTGCAGAAGGGGAAACTTTTTTACGTAGTTTTACCCAGGTAATCCGGCCAGTAACATACTTCCTGTGTTAGGGTCTCCACTCCACTGGAGGAGCAACAGAGACACCTTTGGACAGGATCATTGTCATTTTACATCTTGTCCACTGGAGTTCAGTGAACCTGCTTTGTGAGTGGTCCTTTTTCTTGTGGGTTTTAATAAAATACTGGGTGTTTATTTACTAACTACACCACAAGAGTTATTTTATTCTTTCCCATTTGCTCTATGGGCTGAATCCTGAGCCTTAGGATGGATGGATAATCTGACAGAAGCAGTTCAATCATTGCCCAGTGTTTCAGAAAGCATGATGGACCTTACCTTAGTGTAGCTAATTTTGAGAGGTAAGAGGCTGCAGTGATAGGTGGTGGGCACTGCGGTAGAGCACTATCCTTTCAATGTTAAAAATATCACTTATGGATGATTTATATGCTAATCATGGAATTAACACTGTAAAGCATTTTACTAGTTTTCAACATTAGTAATGACCAAAATCTGCCCCCAAGAAAACATGCAGTCTGGTTATTTATTCACTTCACCCTTCACTCCCTTACATTTCCTAAGCACGTTTTTTTCTTCTTCTTATCCCAAGAAAACATGGCTTGCTCCCCAAACCAGGAAAAGTCTTAGGGGATTTCACAAACAATTCTGATTTTGGCAGTTAGCATTAACTTTTTAACCTCATACATTCATCAAGAACAAATGAGCTTCGTCCCCAATCACCAAGCTTCAGATTAAACAAGACAGGCCTTATGCCGCGTACACACGATCACTTTTTGTGATGAAAAAAAACGTCATTTTATCTGACGAAACAAAACGACGTTTTTCAAACTTCATTTTCAAAAACGGCATTGCATACACACCATCGTTTTTCCACAATGCTCTTGCAAAGCGCGGTTATGTAAGACACTTTCGACGGCACTCTGTTCCATTGAAGCTCCCATCTCATAACTTGCTTCTAAGCATGCGCGGGTTTAAAAACTTCGTTTTAAACAACGTTTTGCCCACACACGGTCACTTTTTATGACACAAAAAACGACATTTTGAAAAACGACACAAAAAATTCAAGCATGTTGGAATTTTTTTTTGGCCACACACGATCAATTTAAATGACGTTTTAAAAAACGTCGGTTTTTTTCATCGCAAAAACGACCGCGTGTACGCGGCATTAATCTTATCTCAGCATTTTAAGATAACTGGGACAAGAGAGTGACCGAGCATACTGCTCCCACTCCACAAGGCATTCAACCCAATAACATAGGACTATCTCCTATTTGGCCCAGAGTTCCTAACAATTCTTAGGGGTCTAGACCAATCTTCCTCAGTGAAACTATATTATATAGATTTAGGGCCAGATTCAGGTACCTTTACGCCGGCGTATCTGGACATACGCCGCCGTAATTTCAAATGTACGCCATCGCATCTTTGTGCCGATTCGGCGTATCATGGGCGCATAGTTACACTGGACGCATTCTGCGTTCCCATTGAAAATATGCAAATGAGCTAGATACGCCTATTCACGAACGTATGTACGCCCGTCGCAGTAAGCTACGCCGTTTACATAAGGTGTTTTTCAGGCGTAAAGATAAACCACCAAAAAGATGGTGCAGCCAATGTTAAGTATGGACGTCGGAACAGGAGTCGAATTTCACCTCATTTACGTAAGCCGATTCAGAATGGGGCTGGGCGTAGGTTACGTTCACGTCGAAAAGCATTGACTATTTACGACGTGATTTTGAGCGTGCGCACTGGGATACGTCCAGGGATGGCGCATGCGCCGTTCGTTAGGCGCGTCATTTACGTGAGGTCACAATTTATTACCATACAACACGCCCACTACCTGCCTACTTTGAATTACGCGGGCTTACGCCGGCCCATTTACACTACGCCGCTGTAACTTAGGACGCAAGTTCTTTGTGAATACGGTACCTGCCTCTCTAAGTTACGGCAGCGTAGTGTATCTGAGATACGCTACGCCCGCACAAAGTTAAGCCAGTCTTTCTGAATCTGGCTATTACTCTATTCCAGGGGCATGCATCAGGGCTGTACACCTTTCCCAGTTTTATTCATCTTGACCTTGGAAGTCTTGTTCTTTATGATTCGAGAAAAAAAATCCAAAAAAGACATCCCTTGCAAAAGATGGAGCATAAATGTGCATTTTTTAGGGACAACATTCTCATGATTATGAAATTCTTGATAACCAGCATTGCAAATTACTAAAATATCTCATGACAATTCTCAGCTACAGTATCTTGGGCATTAAAACAATCCATTCCAAATCACAGGCCCTCAACCTTACTTTGGACAACCAAATACTCAGAAAAATAGAACGTAATTTTCATTTTAAATGGAAAGCAGGTAAATTTTCGCACCAGGGCATTAACCTAAGCCCCACTTTCAAAAGTAAACCGCCCATCCCTATTCAAAAAAAATTCAAAAGACTTAGAAAAATTTCACTCATCACCATCTTTGTTTGGAAGATTACATTCAATCAAAAATAATTTACTCACTAGAATAATATATTCATTCAGAAAATCACCAATAATTTTTTTCCTAATAGGAAATCCAAAATCCAATCTTATCTGGAGAGGCCCAGAATGACTAAATAGACACATTACGCTCCCAAAACCAGGATGGCCCAGGAATGCTGGACCTACTTTTAGGCCGGGATTCGGATACATTGGCGTATCTTTGTGCGGGTATAGCGTATCTTCTTTACGCTACGCCGCCGCAATTTAGAGAGGCAAGTGCAGTATTCACAAAGCACTTGCTCCGTAAAGTGCGGTGGCGTAGCGTAAATTGGCCGGTGCAAGCCCGCCTAATTCAAAGTAGGAAGAAGGTAGGCATCATCTATTTAAATTTAGCGTGACCCCATGCAAATGAATGGCCGGTCGAACTGGGCATGCGCACGCATGCTCAGAATCACGTTGCATATACTCACCAAGATACGTTGGCGCAATGCCTACGACGTGAACGTAACCTACGCACTGCCCTATTCACGTAGTACTACGTAAACGGCGTACGGGACGTAAAATTCGATGAAGTTGTTCCCTGGTCCATACCTTTGCATTAGCTGCGCCTGCTATATGAAGGGTAACTTTACGCCGGACCTAATCCTTACACAAATCGCATATATGAAGCGGCCGGGCGCATATACGGTCGTGAATCGACGTATCTTACCCATTTGCATATTTATAGTGGGAACGCCGAATGCGTCCAGCGTAACTATGCGCCCACGATACGCCGGCGTAGGCAAGTTACGTCGGACGGCTGAAGCCATGTTTTTCTGGAGATACGCCGACATAAAACGTTTCTGAATCCGGCCCTTATACTTTTTCATTCCCATGATTCACTCCCTACATGCACTAACTGAGCATTTAATGTGGCTTTCATTCAATGTCTTAAATACCTTCCTAACTTTCTCTACTCTTCAAAATTTTCTCTTAACACATCCAAGTTTACATTAAATTTTGTGGCTCATCCATGGAGAGGTAATGACAACTTGGCTTTTCTATCCTTCTGCTATCAGCCAACCTAATCCATTAAAGTGGTTGTAAACCAACAACATAAAAAAAGGGAAGGCAAAGGCATAATGAGCTAGTATGCGTAGCATACTAGCTCATTATGAAATACTCACATTAGTTCAAAGCCCCTGTAGAGGTCCAAGTATACCGCTCCGGCCGACAACATCTCTTCCCGAGTTACTTAGGGGTACCGCGGTCTCCGGCGCTTTGATTGACTAGAGCCATGAGGATGTCACTCCCGCACATGCAGGCGGGAGCTGCCGGTAATGTCACACTGGCTGAAGCAACAGCACGGCATGTATTCGTGCCGTTGCTTTAGTGCGCATGTGCCGATGACGTTGGCACATGTTGATACAGGGGATATCTCCTAAACCGTGCAGGTTTAGGGTATATCTGGTATAGCTACAGGTAAGTCTTATGACCATGGAGACACACAGAAAAAATCATACCTAACCATAACATAACTAACCACACATTCTACCACTGTAAAGATAATAACAGAGAATGCAATCACTTTGTTATCTAACATAACATATGCAATGTTATCTTCATTTTATACTTGGAAAATTCAATAAAAATTATTGAAACAGAAGCAATGAATCCTGGGTTCCAAAACAGTAAAGCTGCAGGTGCTTTGATTTCAAGTGATAAACACCACCAACAGATCCATATGTTTTATAAGACAGATGATATGTAAGCTATAAATAGGAGTCTGTAAAAATAAATGTATGTTTGTATTTATAGTAGTAGTAGTATATAACTATATCTATTTAGCTAAACAGGGAGACAGACATGTATGCCATAGATAATACAAGAGTGCCTGTCTCTTGGCAGCCCCAAAGGCAATTGAGTATTCTGTTATAAACAGCTCTAGCTGCTGGGGCTTCCCAAAAAGATTGTAATATTAATATATGCATGAAGTCAACAGTGCTGTGTTCTGGCAGCAGTATGAGACACTTCTTCTGATCCTCGCCCCGCCATCCAGGAGAAGACTTGTATTTTTATCAGTAGACAAAGCATCCTCTGATAGACTGAGCTGGAGAAGTGGACAGATGGCATCATGATCACCAATTGGCCAATCATAGGAAGCCTTGTATTCATTGCTAAAATCTAAAATATCCTCTTAAATATGGGGGATGCACTAAGACTGACTTGATCTATGCCCTGCAGCAGAGAATATGTGTCTCATACTGCTTGTCAGACTGGTATGTACCTGATCGACCAGAACACTGGAGCAGAGGAAGGTCCCTCCTACGGATCCGACTCCCAGCCCCTGGAGTGCAGGAGGCGC
Organism: Rana kukunoris; assembly: GCA_029574335.1. Lineage (NCBI taxonomy): Eukaryota > Metazoa > Chordata > Amphibia > Anura > Ranidae > Rana > Rana kukunoris. The sequence continues at coordinate 328,275,931 of CM056050.1, read as the reverse complement.
CGGATTACGCAAGGGTATGAGAGCCTGGAGAGTAGTTGCAGAGAGGCGGCTCAGAATCCGGATGCAGATGGTAGATGATCCACTCAGGCAACAGGCAGGTCAGCAGGTTCACAGGAGGGCAAGCAGGAACAGAGAAGAGTGGTCAAATACAGGCAAGGTTGGCAACAGTCGGGCAGCGTGGCATAGAGGGGCAGGCAAGTTCAAGGTGAAAGGCAAGCCGTGGTCAGATGCAGGCAGAAAACAGGAGAAGTCCAAGTGACAAGCCGGAAGGTTAGAAGATCAAGTTCAAGCAGACAGCAGGAGCAGGGTAAACTGGGAGCTGCAGATCAGACAGCACTGGGCTGAAGTCTTTCAGTCGTTTAAAAGGACTGTTTGGCGCCAAGCGCGCATGCTCACAGGCACACCACTGCACACAGGCGCGCATGCCCGAAGACCAGCACGTGAACCAGCACGCCCAGGGGCATGCAAAACAACGCGCATCAGTAGCAGGGCGACCAGCACCATGTCATGCAAGATAAGTTCTCTGACACTGCTGCTGAGTTTTTGATTTGCTTTGACCTGGTCAATGTAGACCTTTAAATATCTGTTTCTATAGCTAAACTGGAAATTCATCATAAAAAACACTACAAGACAGCAAGCGTAAGGCCTTGATCACGCGGGGCATGCTACAGTGTATGCCCGTGTGAAAGCTGTGTTTACCCACATGGGGATGTACATGTGTTCTGTACATGCAGGCAGTCCCATTCATGCCAGCTGGGAAACAGCAGCTGCAAGAACATAGCCACTCTTCCCAATTTGACATCTGCACCCATATGATTGTCAAATCAGAAGCAGTGTCTTTACAGCCACTGTGTCCCAATTGACATGAAAAGGACTGCCTGCATGGGGATGCATGGAATACCTTTGCATCCCCCTGTGGGTAAATACAGCCCTCGCACAGGTACAGGGTATATGCTGTAGTACATCACGTGTGAAGCACTCCTAAATTGGAATGTTTGTAAGAAAGTCTGTGACTGACTTGTTTCATGCTTTTTTTTTATACCTTTTGAAATGTTGATTTATTCCCTCTCCATTGTAGATATGTGCATCTAGCTGCATGTAAAAGGTCAGTAAAATGCAAGGCCTCTGTATGGCATTAGGAATTGTAACAATGAAGCAGGATTCTCAATATATCCCCTAGCCTCTAATTACCTAGGCATTTTCCATGCCTGGTGGAAGCTTTACCTAGAACACAGAAATAGCATTTGGGTGGTATACCTCTGAGTGTGTGTGTGCATCTATATATATTCAAATTAGTCTCCTTTCTGCTGAGTGTAAAAATCACGGATGTCCCACAGGATCTGGCTGCCAAGCCTAAATTCAGCTCCCATCGTTTTTGTGCACATTTTACCTGTCATAGAGGAGCAGCCAGTACTAAGTATTTCAGAGGCAAAATCCTGTCAGGAATCCAGATAACTAGTTAGGGTAGACAAGTGATTTCCTTTCTGACAGTTTCCTAAAAATAAATACCTGATGTAATATTAACAACTAGAATTACAAATTATATCTAATGTAGACCTAATGTACAAATTATGAACAAATATTGAGGTCTAAAAGGTATATATATATATATATATATATATATATATATATATATATATAAATGTACAATTTTATATGGGTTCATATCTATATCCGTGTCTGTAATATGAAATAGTTAAACTTATTTAAAGTGAAGCTGGCATCAGATATAGTTTTCATGTTAAGTGCATGCATTCTAAGCAATGTTTAACCAACTTCAATACAGGGCTTTTATACACCCTTCCTTCCCAGACCAATTTTTAGCTTTCGGCGCTCTCACATTTTGAATAAAAATTACTCAGTCATACTACACTGTACCCAACCCAAATTTTTATCATTTTTTTCTCACAAACAGGGCTTTCTTTTCATGGTATTTAATCACTGCTGGGTTTCTTATTTTTTGCAATATAAGCGAAAAAATAGAGACATTTTTGAAAAAAAATCACCTTTTTTTTGTTTCTAGTGTAAAATTTTGCAAATAAGTAATTTTTCTTCATAAATTTGGGCCAAAATGTATACTGCTACATATCTTTAGTAAAAATAACCAAAAGTAGTGTATATTTTTTGGTCTCTGTGAACCTTATAGAGTCTACAATCTATGGTGCAAATCATCACATCTGATCACACCTGATGTACTGAAGGCCTATCTAAATTCTTGAGACCCTAACAGGCCAGGAAAGGACAAATACCCCCCAAATGACCCCTTTTTGGAAAGCAGACATTCCAAGGTATTTAGTAAGAGGCATGGTGAGTTTTTTGAAGTTGTAATTTTTTCCCACAATTCTTGGGAAATAGATTTTTTTATTTTTATTTTCTATTTTTTTCACAAAATTGTCATAATAACAAGTTATTTCTCCCACACAGCACATGCATACTTGCAATGACACCCCAAAATACATTCTGCTACTCCTCCTGAGTATAGTGATACCACATGTGTGAGACTTTTACACAACCTAGCCACATACAGAAGTCTAACATCCAAGTAGCACCGTCAGGCGTTCTAGGAGCATAAATTGCACATTTCATTTGATGACAACCTATCACACTTTTTAAGGACCTGGAGCACCAGGTCAATGGAAACGCCCACAAAATGACCCCATTTTGGAAAGCCAACACCCCAATGTATAATGTATGAGGAATAATGAGTCCTTTGGTTAATTTTTTTCCAGAAGTTTTTGGAATATGTGGGAGAAAAATGAAAACACATTTTTTTATACAAAGTTGTTCATTTATAAGATATTTCCAACACATAGCATGTACATAGCAAAACTGACACCCTAAATATATTCTGCTGCTCCTCCCGAGTATGGTGATACCACATGTGTGAGACTTTTACACAGCCCGGCCACATACAGAGGCCCACCATTGAAGTAGCACCATCAGGCGTCCTACAAGCATAAATTGCACATCTCATTTCTCAACCAGGTACTGGTTTCTGGCGGGTACTCTGGTGGCAGGTACTCTGGTGGCAGCTTCTCTGTAGGCAGGTACTCTGGTGGCAGGTGGTGAGGTGGCAGGTGCTCTGGTGGCAGGTACTCTGGTGGCAGGTGGCGGGTACTCTCGTGAGCTGGCACTCTGGTGGCAGGTACTATGGTGGCAGGTGGTGAGGTGGCAGGTACTCTGGTGACAGGTACTCTGGTGGTGAGGTGGCAGGCACTCTGGTGGCAGGTGGCGGGTACTCTGGTGGCGGGTACTCTGGTGGCGGTTACTTTGGTGAGGTGGCGGGTACTCCGATGGCGGGTACTCTGGTGAGGTGGCAGGTACTCTGTTGAGGTGGTGGGTACTCTGGTGGCAGTTACTCTGGTGAGTTGGCGGGCACTCTGGTGAGGTGACGGGTACTCTGGTGGCAGTTACTCTGGTGGCGGGTTGGGTACTCTGGGGGCAGGTACTCTGGTGAGGTGGCGGGTACTCTGGTGGCAGGTACTCTGGTGAGATGATGGGTACTCTGGTGGCGGGTACTCTGGTGAGGTGGGTACTCTGGTGAGGTGGCGGGTACTTCTGGTGGCGGGTACTCTGGTGGCGGGTACTCTGGTGGCGGGTACTCCTGGTGATGGGTACTCCTGGTGGTGGGTACTCCTGGTGACAGGTACTCTGGTGGTGAGGTGGCAGGCACTCTGGTGGCAGGTGGCGGGTACTCTGGTGGCGGGTACTCTGGTGGCGGTTACTTTGGTGAGGTGGCGGGTACTCCGATGGCGGGTACTCTGGTGAGGTGGCAGGTACTCTGTTGAGGTGGTGGGTACTCTGGTGGCAGTTACTCTGGTGAGTTGGCGGGCACTCTGGTGAGGTGACGGGTACTCTGGTGGCAGTTACTCTGGTGGCGGGGTGGGTACTCTGGGGGCAGGTACTCTGGTGAGGTGGCGGGTACTCTGGTGGCAGGTACTCTGGTGAGATGATGGGTACTCTGGTGGCGGGTACTCTGGTGAGGTGGGTACTCTGGTGAGGTTGCGGGTACTTCTGGTGGCGGGTACTCTGGTGGCGGGTACTCTGGTGGCGGGTACTCCTGGCGGCAGGTACTCTGGTGAGGTGGTGGGTACTCTGGTGGCAGGTACTCCTGGTGGCGGGTACTCCTGGTGATGGGTACTCCTGGTGGTGGGTACTCCTGGTGGCGGGTACTCTGATGAATTGGCGGGTACTCCTGGTGGCGGGTACTAGATGACAGGTACTCTGGTGGCGGGTACTAGATGACAGGTACTCTTTATTTCGGGGGGGCAATCTGGACACAGTAGTATATGTGTAGTGTTGTGTAACTCACTGTTAGCTGATCTCCTCCTCACACTGGATCAGTGTGTGAAGAGGAGAACCCAGCAACAGTAAATTACACACAATAGTGTGGTTTGCTTACATTTAGTGACCGGCTGTGATTGGACACAGCCGGTCACGTGGTAAAGAGCCAATTTCATTGGCTCTTTACCCTGATCGGGGCTGGGCTCTATCCATGGGAAAAGCCTCAGCCCCGATCACCGCAATGTGCGCCCCCGGGGCGCGCGGACGCCGTGCACGCCGCAGCGCAGCTCTGCATCATCAAATCCGGTAGGTTATACCGGAATCTCTGCCGCAGCTGCTACATTCTGCCCATCGGAGATCAGCTGTGTCACGAGGGACACACCGGATCCCTGATCGCCGCGCTGCACGCCCCCGGGGGCGCGCGCGGGCGCCGTGCACGCCGCTGCCGCAGCTCTGCATATGGGAGCCGGTTAACGCTCCGCCGCCCGCTACCGCCGCTCCACCACCACTTCAATACCCCCATCGGGGGATGGCTGTGTCCCGAGGGACACAACAGATCCAAGGTCACAGCTCTGCGGGCCCCTGGGGGCCCGCAGTAGCAGTGGAAAGCCAAGGACGTCATATGATGTCCACCCAGGATGGGAGACCCCATCTGTGGATATCATTTGACTATGGCTGGGTATTGAAGTGGTTAAGTTTAACACTTTCAGTTATTTATCTCTTCTTTGAGAGGTTCCAGTACTGTTGCTGACAATGCTTTTATCTGCTTTTCTGATCAGGATGGAGCCTAGGGTTTCCACTTTTTCTTTAATCCAAGCCTGAACCCTGTAGAGGGGCACAGTAATTTTATATATTTTTTTAGTATACACTATAAGTGACGTGACGTGATCGCGCCAGCGATGACTGTCTGCGCGAGCAATCTAGGGAGAGCCTCATCCTGCTTCTCTCATTGGTTGTCAATGATGCTAAATAGATATCTCACGGCACTGGGTTCCACCCCTTTGATGATGTCGAATGACGAAACTAGTCAGGGCGGAACCCAGTAACGTGAGTGAAGGACGCCAGGATCCGTGGAGAGGATTGTACCCACCCCCCTGCCTATACAGAGCGGTGAGAGACGCCGTCCATTTGATCCAATAAGTCCGCAATGAATGTGACTACATGTCGGTTTTGATCTGAAAGTTTGTAAGTGTACATCTATATGGATTATCTATATACAGAGATTAATTAAAAGTTGAAACAGTATTACACTATGTCCGCTCTTTTTGTTTACATCTGCTGAACATTGGGCATTTACTCGTTTGGAGTGAGGAGGTATATCAGGAGATCGCCTTGGATCCTGCTATCTTATGGGCTTTTGTTTATCTGGTTGCTGGTAAGAGGCTTTCTTTAGAGGGGGCTGCTATCCACACCCCCCCCTCCTTTCTCCGCACACGATTGGTGGTGGATCTTCTGGCAACTACAAGATCATATGTCTTTTTCCTCCTTGGGGTTAATCGGACTATTTATTATTATTGTTTTACCTTGTTTGATTTTTCCTCTATAGAGATTTGTAGATTACATAGATTAAACCAGGTCATTAATTCTTTTACATATATGTTGTATTAGACATATATACTAGCGCTGCCTGGTGGATGCTAAGTATTTTTAAGCACGGCTTTGTATTTTTAGTAATTTACCCCATGTTGATATTCTTGATACCATCTAGGTATTTTTAGGTAGCAGCTTACCACTGATAAGTGACAATTTAAATACAGTGAATGGATGTGATCGGTCACACAAAATAAAACACATGGCGGCCTCCATCCCTAATTTGGTATATGGAAAAGAAGGGTGAATGGGACTTTAAATGAGGGAGCACCATGTCAAGGGGAATAAAACCATAAATCAGATATACAGTACATGATAGGCGCTCCCTCATTTAAAGTCCCATTCACCCTTCTTTTCCATATACCAAATTAGGGATGGAGGCCGCCATGTGTTTTATTTTGTGTGACCGATCACATCCATTCACTGTACAACAAATAATCGGGTGGAAGACACCCACCACAGTGATCTGTCACACTTTACATATCCCTTAACCTTGTTCATTGCCCTTATACTAATGTCCAGCAATAGATTTAATAATATAACTTCCCCATATATTATGCTCAACCCGATTTTTCATTTTTTATTTTTTCAACTTTTTTTTTTTTTTTTTTTACTTTACCAGACCACTTTTTTCAATCCTTTGTCCGGCCCAGATGGGGTTTGGGGGGAGGGGGTGATTGTGCGTTTTCTCTGGCTCCGGGGTTGCGATGCGCAGCAGCCCAACCCTCCCCTTGCCCTCTGGTAGGGGCGGGTGCTGTACTCCTGTGCATCGGCGTCATGCATTGATGCTGCACTGCAGTGTCATGGACATCCATCGATGTCCCTTTTTCCATCTCTGACCATGCACAGATAGGGCGGAGAGCCCCCTGCTGATGGCTCCACCATGCGCAGCTGGGTTTCCCCTTCCCCTGTGCAATTGGCCAATCACACATGACGTTGATGGGGCTCCTCCCGGGGATGGGCTTTATAGCAGCCTTGGAGCAGCCGTTTGTTCATTTGCCTGATTCAATCACAAGGAACCACACTTGATCTCACACACAGGTCATTATTACTGCTGGGAGCTTAGTCGCCACTTTTTGGTATGTTTTTCCTCCCTTGTTTGGCTTTGTTCCTTATACACTTCCCCACACATTCCCCTTATGGGAACACATTGATATCCCCATTTCATTATTTTTCTTTAATTATTTATTTATGTTATTCTTGCCACACCTGTTTTAGGAACACTATGCGCTTTATGTGCACACATAGCATTTTGGATCAGGCTGTGACCACCGGTCTACGCTCCAGCTGCTTTTCCTCGCCCTTGTTGGATGCCCCATCTCAACCCCGGAGGAGACATCATGCCCGAAAAACCCCTCCCTTTTCTCCCTGGCAGATACCGGATTGGTACTGAGGTTAATAGTAAGTCCCCTTACTGTTTCCACTTTGCTGGGACGTAGTCCCTGCACCTCCCTACTTTTAATGCATTATCATGAATTTTTGTTTATTTTTTATTTATTTTTTATTTTATATATTTTTTTCAGTATACTGCTTTAAAACACTCCTGATGATTGGCTGAAATGCCAGGAAACGCGTAGAGTGCCACCAGATGCCACTAATCACATGTTCATACCTCATATATGTTGTCTAATTGATTGATTTTATTATGTATATCTGCCATGTCTCCTTTTTGTATTTTTTGTATTGCATGCTAAGAGCAGCACAGTTAGTATAAGTCTTTTTTTTTGTTTACAAAAGTTTATTAAGAAGTATAAATTGGGATACAAGCATAGGTATAGAAAAACATAACACTTTTCAAAGGTACAACAGTGAATAATTAACATGTAAGGCTGATCTTGATGAGTGGTTTTGAGTGGGTGGAGGATAAAGTTAGTAATACATTGTTATAGTACAGTGTGTATAAAAACAAATGGAAACATCGATCATTGGACTACCAATATGACCATTTGGCATCAAAAACATGTAGGCTGTCATTGATTGTGTGGTATATTCTTTCTGATAGTTTCAACAGTTCCATCCTGTCGAGCACCTGAGACCAAATTACCTCCCCAGATCTCCAGTTTAGTGCTATCATCCACTGCACCGAGCTACACAGCGAGTGGAGGAGTCTGGAGCACGGGGGAGGGATGTCTGGGACATCTCCATATAGTAAACATATTAATGGGGTGAGGGAGATCTTATGTCTAGAGGAGTCCTCAAATCTACGTGCTACTTCTTGCCAGATCTGTGATAGGCGTGGGCAGCTCCAGAAAGTGTGAAGTAGTGTGCCTTCAGCCCGACAGCCTCTGAAGCAATCAGGAGAAACTGTCGGGTAAAAGGTATGGATTTTGGATGGGGTTAGATACCATCTTGTAAATAGTTTAGTTGGGGTTTCCCTAAAGGAGACTGCCCTATTGCTTTTCCTGAGGTTTTCGGACATAGCATACCATGTATTTGGGGGAAGATCAATACCCAAGTCCGATTCCCATCGTAGCATGGGTTGGGTTTTTTCGGAGGCCGAAAAGTCATTTAGGTTATTGTATAGTCTAGATATCATTCCTCTGTCCCTGGATGAGGACTTGCATATTCTCTCAAAGACAGTTACAGATGGACTCGTGGAGAGTGAGAAATGTGTCTGAAAGAATGATTTAATTAAATGAAATCTCTCAATCTCTGGGGAGGGGAGTCCAAGGTCCCTTTGAAGGGATTCAAAGCTTCTAAAGCTCCATTTAGATTGTAGTGAGCCCAAGGAAGTCAGTCCAAGGTCAATCCAGGTAGAGACAGATTGTCTGTCCTTGTATGCAAGAGGTAGTCTGGGGTCTCCTAAGAATGATGTGAGTGGGGAGGTTGATGAAGCTAGTGGGAAAGTGTCGCTAGTGTTTTGCCAGAGTTTGAATGCGTGAGCCACTATAATGTTACGTTTGATGAGGTCTTTGTAAAGGGTGTACTTAGACCAGAGTATCCCTTGTAGGTGAAGTGGATATATGGATGAGGTCTCAAAGCTCAGCCAGGGAATATTTTTATTTGGGGAAAACCATTGGGATATTTGTGATAGGCGTGCGGCTAAAAAGTATTTCCATATATTGGGGAGACCCAGACCACCCTTAGACTGTAGTCTATGTTGTAAGGTGTAACTATATCGTGGTCTTTTGTCAGCCCAGATGAATTTATTAATCTGTCTCTGAAGGGCCTCAAGTTTGGTTTTAGGGATGTTGATTGGGATGGAGCGGAAGTAATATAAAAGTTTGGGGAGGATGTTCATCTTGATTGCACAAACTCTGCCCAAAAAAGAGATGTGATAGGAGGACCAGGTTTTCAGGAGGGATGTGATGCGGGTTAGTAATGGGATGTAATTAGCCTTGTATAAGCCATTGTAGAGAGGAGTGATATTAACACCAAGGTATGTAAATGAGGAGGAGATCCACGTGAAGGGGAAGTTGGACTGAAGAAGATTAAGTTCTGCTGGGGGGATGTTAATGGGTAGATAAAAAAATGTGTAGCGCTAAGTAAATAGAATATAAATAAATATATCTATGTGCTAAAAAATTGTATGTGATTAGAAAATATGATCATAGAAAGAATATTTTGTGAAAAAATAACCAACTATACACAATAAAAAAAAAAAAAAAAAAAAAAAAAAATGACCAGTAACCAGTGAACAAAATTAAATAGTCACTAGTATAAGAAATGGAATGTCCTGAACAAAAAAATTGCAATCGATGTCCAAATCCAAAAGCTATAAGTGTTCAATATAAACAAGTGATGTCCTCTATGCGCACTCTTGTGTGGTGATATAAAAAAGGAAGAAGACCTTCACCCAATAAAGCATGGAGGCTTACCAGATCAAGTGGACTCTGCCAGCTATACAGACTGGAGAGTCACATAAGCTTTGGATCATCCAGCGTGGATCGAAGCCTCATAGAACTGCCGGTGACAGGGATGTACGTCAGTATAGTAATCCGGGAGGGGGACTTCAGTTATCCAGGGCTTGATGCTCAGTAGGTATACGTTGAGAATAGTGTGTAGGAGAAAAGAAGGAGCAATAGTGTGATACCGTCACGGTATTAAAAGATTTAATAAGTAATGAACTTACATGGATCAGGATAAAAAAAGCGCGCTTGCAGTCATAATGTGGCGACAGTAGAATCTTCCCTGACGCGTTTCGTGTACAAACACGTTGTCAAAGGGAGTGATGTTAATGGGTAGTGCGGAGCATTTACTTAAGTTAATTTTTAGTCCTGAGATCCTATGGAAATGTTCTAGTTGTTTGAACAGTACGGGAAGGGAGGTATGGGGGTTGGTAATGTATAGTAGTGCATCGTCAGCATACAAGCTAATCTTGCATTCCTGATGATCCTTAGTATATCCTTTTATATCTGGGTTGGTTCTGACAGCCTGGGCTAAGGGCTCTATGGCCAGAGCGAAGAGGAGTGGAGACAGAGGGCATCCCTGTCTGGTACCTCTTCCTAAAGGAAAAAAATCAGAGTTGACACCAGGCAACCGGATGCGAGTCTGTGGAGAATCGTATAAAGCATTGAATCCCTGCAAAAATGCTCCAGTAATACCAAATTTGGGGAGCAAGTAGTTCATGTACGACCAGCTGACACTGTCAAACGCCTTGTGAATGTCAAGGCTAAGAAGACAGGTTTGGCGTGAGTGGAGATTAGCATCTTGAATGACATTGGTGACAAGTCTGATGTTGTCCGTGATCTGTCTATTAGGTATGAAACCAGATTGGTCAATGTGAACCAGTGGGGAGATGACTTTGGCGAGTCTGTCTGCAAGAATCCTGCCAAAGATCTTAGGGTCATTATTCAGGACTGAAATGGGGCGGAAGTTCTGGGGGAGTGAATGGTCTTTATTGGGTTTGGGGATTAAGGAGAGGTTAGCTAATAGCATTTCACTTGGAAAGGAATTGCCTTCTAGGATGTGATTAAAGAGGTTCTTCAAATGGGGGGCAAGGAGAGAGGCATATTTTTTGTAGTATAGGGAGGAGTACCCATCGGGGCCTGGAGCAGTGGAGGTTTTGAGTGACTTGATAATGTGTGTAATTTCTTCAATTGTACAAGGTGTGTTGAGAGAGTCTAAATGTTCGTGTTTGAGGGAGGGGAGATTGAGGTTGTCCAGCCAAGATTTAGCAGCTTCATTTGGGGGGGTGTTGGGATTTGACATGAGGTTTTGATAGAAGGAGGTAAAAATTTCCATAACTTCTTGTGGGTGGGAGACTAGGTTGCCCTTATTATTTCTAAGTTTGTAAGTATGTGTAGGGTTACTATCTTGTTTAAGTTTCCTTGCAAACATTGCTGTATAGGAGTTGCAGTGTAGCATATATTTGGCTTTAGAGAACCTGAGGGACTTCTCAACATTAGTGGAAAGGAGGGTATCTAAGGATTTGCGTTTTTCCTGTATTTGATGGGTAATGGCTGGGTCGACCGAATGATGCAGTTTAATGTAAAGATGGTGAAGTTCATTGGTGAGGCGTCTGATGTCGGCCTGTCGCTCTCTATTTTTGGATGCAGCTAAGCTTATGATGTGCCCTCTTAGAACCGCTTTGTGGGCGACCCATATGGAGGTGGGTGGAGTTTCCTCATTAATATTGTCAGTGAAATAGTTTTCTATGTGTGAGGAAATGGTAGAGTTGTTAGCAGGGTTTGTTAGTAAGGAGTCATTGAGTCTCCAGTTATGAGGAGAGGGGGTTAGTCCTATGTAGGATGTAGTGAATATGCAGACATCGTGGTCCGACCATGGGCATGGGTGAATCTGTGCTTGAGTGGAGTTGGCAAGTAAGATAGGGGTAGACAGCACATAGTCAAGTCTAGCATAGCAGTCATGTGGATGGGAATAGTGGGTATATGCTTTAATACCCGTGTTATGAGCTCTCCATGTATCTAATAATTGAGCTTTATTGATTAGGCGGTTTATGGTCTTAGAGAAGGATTTTGTATGGGGGGATATGGAACTTCTGTCAAGGAATGGGTGGGCAGCTAAGTTGAAATCTCCACCTATCAACATGTGGGGTGAGTGGTATTTGTCCAGAGTTTCAAAGAATTTAATAAAGAAGGAGGTATGGGTGTCATTAGGGGCGTAAACCGAGGCTATGGTGATTTCCCTATTATTAATGATGCCCTTGAGAATGATATATCTGCTCTCGGGGTCCTTAAATATATGGTGAACATCAAAGATGATCGTGTTACGTATAAGAATGGCGACCCCCTTAGATTTATTGTCAAAGGTGGTGTAGTACACTTGGTTATAGGATTTGTGGAGGAATTTAGGGTGGTTAGCGGATGCAAAGTGAGTCTCCTGGAGCAGAATAATGTCTGCGCCTAGTTTTTTGTATTGCTGAAAGGCTTTTTTACGTTTACTGGGTGAGTTAAACCCATTGGTGTTATGAGATATAATTTTAAGACCCATGGTTAGAATCATAACAATCTATCAACAGAACAGAAGAAATATATAAGAGCTGATAACATGGATGGGTAGCAGCACCAACAATAAAGCTGTTTCCTGTGTGTGGATTATCTTCATAAGGAGGGAGATACCGAAGCCACGCAGAAAGCTTGCATGGAGTCAGCATCTCCGTCGTACCTGGAAGCCCGCAAGCATGGCAGAAATATACGATATATTGGTCATGTATCTCTATAAGTGAAAAATAACAAGAATACATATACACTATGCCTGTGCAAAACAAATATAATTTTTTTTGTGCAAAAACGCAGGAGATAATACTCCTGATACATACCAGATTTTGCAAAATGGGTAATAACCCATTTGTTCTGGCATTTAACTGATCAAACATAAAAAATAAAAGAGAAACAAAAAAGAACATATAGGATAAAGAAGAATTATCCTTATCCTGCGTCAAATCCAGCCAGACCATCGAGATGGTGGTCAGGATATGGATCGAGGCAGGAGTGGGGTCAAACCAGCTGCGGCGGACACACCCGGACAAAAAGAACATGTTAAACTGTATAAGAGCATCATATAAGTGCATGGCAGCCTAGAACAATAACGTAATAACATATATTATTCAAAAATTAGAGAACAGGGTCAGCATAACCAACCATAACATTGTATTAAATGGATTGGAAACTGAAGAGGGATGTGATATTGTGGTCTCTGATACAACCATTTCAATGTGGAGGAGGTAGATCAAAAAATAATTTGAGGCAGTTCCGTGAAGCATCCAGGGATCAAAAGGCAGAAAGTTCAGGATAGATGACATTTAGTGCAAGGGATAAACAGAGCTATATCATGAAACTGCTCCAAGCAACATAGCACATGGTAGATTGAGATAATATGAGGTAAGTCTGCTATAGTGGTTTGTATATTGCATAGAGCATTGTGTGTTGAGCTGTTTGTAACATGAGCTCATGAGCTAGATATGAGGAATGAGACATTCTAGAAGGGGAGGGGGGACCTCCAGTGGAGGAAGTGTGAATCAAGTGTGATAAGGCTGGAAAGAAAAGACAAAAAAACTCTCTGCTTTTCTTGCAGAGTCTAAATGATTAAGCTGTGCTGGAACTCTTTGAATCCTGTAGTGTTGGGTATTCCTGAAACAAGGGACTAAGTGACTGGAATGCAGCAATCTTCAGGAGAAATAGTGCAGTAGTTTAGTGAACCATATGAAGATTTATATGAGGTAATTTCACTAGGGATTGAACAATCTTCTCTGGTCTCTCTGGCTGCGTCTGTTGGAAGGGGTAGACCAAATAGGTGAGGGTCTTGGGGTAGCTGGAAGTCGTGGATGAGGTTCGTTAGGCAATAGACCCAACTTGATTAGCAACTCTTTGCCTTCGATCACATTGTAGACCGTATAGGTGGATCCGTTGTGAGGTACAGTCAGCTTAAAGGGAAATCCCCATTTGTATCTTATTCTGGCTGATTGTAGGACTGTGGTAACCTCTTTCATCCTGCGCCTTCTATCTAAAGTGGCTGGAGAGATGTCAGGGAAGATTTGTATGCGTTTTCCCTCAAAGGAGATGTTGGGGCTATTTCTGGAAGCACGCATGATGTCTTCTTTGACTAGAAAGTCCTTCATGCACATGATGATGTCCCTTGGGGGGTTTTCAGGGGGGGGTTTGGGGCGGAGGGCCCTGTGGATTCTGTCACAGGCAAAGGCAGAAAGTGGTTTTTCTGGTAGGAGACCATGGAAAATTTGGGATACAGCCGGAAGTAAATCAGTGGTGGATTCCGGTATACCGCGCAATCTTATATTTTGGCGGCGATTTCTATTGTCCAAATCTTCTAATTGGGCTTGCATAAAGGCAAAATTATCTGCCAGGTTTTCATAGTCTTTCCTCAAGTCATTGTGTGCTAGGGAGAGTTCATCATGCTTTGTCTCCAGGAGGTCAGTGCGTCCTCCTATACTAGCAATTTCCTGGGACAGTGCAGCAGTAGATTTATGCACTTCTTTTTCTATTTTATCCACAAGTTTGTTAAATATTGCTGTGAGACTTTCATCTAGGTCAGCCTTGGAGAGGGGAGAGTTGTACTCACAGTTTTCCAGGGCTTTGGGAGGGTGTGAGATGGCTGCATCCTCTCCCCACATGCTGCTGCAGGCGCCATCTTGGGTCTTCCCTGTCCTCTGCTCCATTGTAAGAAGAAAGTTTGTCAGTGAGCGATGCTGACTCCGTTTTTTCTTCTTGCTGGTGCCAGGCATGCACCTCGTATTCCCACAGGGGTGCTGATGATTTTGGGCGAAAACGAGCGGTATAGCCCTGGGGAAACGGTCGCAATGTGTCCGGGTGTGGAGGAGATGTGTCTAAGCACTTCTCATCAGCGTCGCGCCGCGCATGCGCCCTCGTTAGTATAAGTCTTGTGACTATCTACCTGATATGAAATATCTGACATGTATTTAATAATGTAATAAATATATCATGTACTGTATATCTGATTTATGGTTTTATTCCCCTTGACATGGCGCTCCCTCATTTAAAGTCCCATTCACCCTTCTTTTCCATATGACAATTTAAATAGATTTTAGATTTTGTTGGCTGAATATTCCAAAAGCGCTTGATTGGTCCGTTTTGGGACAGTGTGCCCCGTTTTTTGCTCATTACTGATCACTATTAAGATATACAAATTTTTGTTTGATTCAAGCAGCTATGGAAGCGATTAAATTCTTAGCCAACAGACAGATAGATGTAGGCTCACTATTCACTGCTGATCCAGCTACGGATATTAAGGAGGATTATAAGAATATTCTGTCAGCCCTTGGAAATGCACTTGAGAAACAGGTCAGAACATGGTGGGATATATGCACCATGGAACAATACGTGAAAGACAACATTATAGTAAGGAGCCTCAGATGGGAAGTGACTCCACAGGATGGCCTTGAGGATCGAGCCTCAATGTCTGAATGGCTTGACTTCTTTAATGGAGTGGGCTTCAAACTTCAACAATTAGTTTTAAATAGAAAAAGAAGGAAAATGGTTAAATTAGAAACTTTGATTGATGATTTAAACACTAAATTAGACCCCATCAAAGAAACCCAACAGTGGGGAGATTTCAATAACGCTATTAACAAGAAATTGGACAAAATAGATAAGGATACACAGAAGAAAAAAGTGAAAAAGTTTCATAGAGATACAAATGACTTTAAGAATGAAAACATCTATATATGGCAGTCTAAAGTCAACACCAAAACAGACACTGATACAGTCAATACGGAGATTCCACCTCCTACGTCCGCACATAGGTCCTCAGAAAGAATGCCTGCACCCTTGCCTAATCAGTACCTCACCCCACAGCGAACAAGTCAAAATTGGGGCTCTATACCACCTCAATTTAAAGCCAAACGAGGTAGAGGGAAAGGAGGCAGAGGTAACAATGGGGGTAATCCGAATTATACTCAATATCACCGTCCAGAAATGTACAGTGACTATCATTCTGAGGTGTCAACTTCAAATCGATTTGAACCTTTGCATAGTCAAGGTGAATGGACAAACTACCAGTCTCCTCGTCCTTTTTTAGGGAGGTGGAGGAGAGGCTCTCGAGGACAGCCAACACAGAGGCCCTACGGCCATCGCCCTATGGGCCCCCCAGCCCCTCAAAATCTCACACCCCCCCAGCCAGGCTGGTGGAACCCTCCACAGAGAGAGAGAGACCATCAGTATCCAGTGGACCGACAAATAAGGGAAGGAGGGGATGCAGAGCAGGCTGGCGAATCCAAAAAAAGAAGACGAGAACAGGACCAATAGGCATTTATAACTTGAGTAAAATTGAGTTGACCCATAAAGAACTAAATATTTTACAATCAGGATTAAAGTGTGCCCCTAAACATACGTTGAATAAATTCGACGTATATATGGACATCCATAAATATATCCGTAAGATTAACATTAAACAATATTTTTTGAATAATGGACCCACAGTAACTTTTAAACAAAACTCCACCATAATTGGGATTGATAGTGGCCTAAAGAATAGGTCCCTATTTAATCCGCTAAACACAGCGAACCAACATGTGGATGTCTTTAAAAATCTTGTCTTAAAAGATCTGGAACAAATTGCCCCAAAGAAGTATGTCAATCACCGTTATATACAGGAAGGGCTTAGATCTTTAGAAGAACGTAAAGACATAATCATCCGCCCCGCCGATAAGGGGGGTGGTGTTGTGATTTTGGAAAAATCTTTCTATGATAATCAGTTAACAAGCATGTTAACAGATGAAAATACATATGTCAAACTAAAATCTGACCCCACTATCGTGTTTCACAAGGATTTACAAAAATTAATTGACTCGGGAGCATCGAGTAAAGTTTTAAATAAAAAAGAAACCACATTTTTAGTTCCTAGTGCATGCAGGATTCCAACAATCTACACCTTGCCTAAGGTGCATAAGGATGCACTCAATCCACCAGGCCGCCCGATAGTTAATTGTATCGGATCGGTGACTGCTCGATTGGGACAATACCTGGACACCTTTTTACAAGCAAGTGTTGTTGAGACTAAAGCATATTTGAAGGATACTAAAAACCTCCTACAAATAATTAGTGGTATCGATTTATCCAACAAATCAGATATTTTTCTTGTTACTGCGGATGTATCTTCATTGTATACAATTATCCAACATGACGATGCCTTACTATCCTTGAATTGGGCTCTCAGCCAAAGGGACGACCTCCCCTTTGAACAAAAAGTTTTTTTGCGACAAGCCCTCGATTATTGTTTAACCCATAACTACTTTTGGTATGACCGACAGTTCTACTCACAACGTAAAGGAGTAGCTATGGGGGCCAAGTTCGCTCCGAGCTTGGCTAACCTTTTTATGGGTGAGTGGGAGGATAAGGCTGTCTTTTCACAAAAAAGAGATCAGCTTCTCCTCTATAAAAGGTATATCGATGACTTGGTGTTCATATGGGAAGGGAGCGAAAGCTCACTGCAAACATTCATGGTTGAATTAAATTCAAATAATAATAACATCGTGCTTGAATATGAGTATAGTAAAGATAAAATACACTATCTAGATGTTAATATCATTCGTCAGGGTGAGAAATTGGTCACTAATGTATATTTTAAAGCAACAGATCGTAATAGCTACTTGCCAATCACCAGTGGGCACCACCCCCTCTGTCTTAAAAACATTCCAAAAGGGCAAATGATGAGGATTAGAAGGAATTGTACGTCAGATGACGATTTCCTATCACAATCTAAAATCATTAAAGAGCGGTTCATGCACAAGGGCTATTTGGAGCCGGCGTTAGATAAGATCATCACAGAAATAGGGAGTATACCACGTGACACATGTTTAGAGAACAGGGCATCTGATAGGAACAATAAACACGAATGGAGCTTCATTTCTAATTTCAATGATCAATATAAGGACATTGAGAAGTCTTTTAAAAAACACTGGCATGTATTATGCATGGACAGGACTTTAAATTCAGTTCTTCCTAGCAATCCGTCCTTTGTATATAGGAAAGCCCCCAATTTCGGAGACAGGGTTGTTAAAAAGGTTCTAAATCCACCAGCTAAACCCCTGACGTTTTTGGACTGTAAAGGTTTTTTCGCTTGTAGGAGGTGTAAAACTTGTGCTAGAGTGACCACTCACATTAGAAATTTGACTGAATTTACCTCCAGTGGGAATAATGTTGCATTTAAAATCAATGAGTTTATCACATGTAAAAGCACGCATGTGGTGTATGTGCTACAGTGTCCCTGCAATTTAATGTATGTAGGGCGAACAAAAAGAACCTTAAAGAAACGTGTATCCAAACATTTACATAATATTGAAATCGGCTACAAATATCATGGGGTGTCACTCCATTTTAAGAAATACCATAACCGAGATCCATCCTGTTTGAAGTTCTGGGGTATAGACAGAATCCTTCCAAACTGGAGGGGACCAAATTTGGTCCGGGAAATATCCAAAAGGGAAACCCGATGGATATATTTAATGAATACCCTGACACCTGCAGGCTTGAACGTCGAACTTGACGTCAACTGTTACATTAGTGATGTTTGATAGATCTAATATATTCACCTAACAGGTTAAGGGATTATTCCATTTATATATATATTTTTGTAAATTAAATGGAGTTTAGATTATTAGGTTATGTTTTAATTCCATTATTTTTCATTTTCATTTTAACGGATTCATATATATTTTCTTTTATATATTTTTCATTTTCCCATATATATAACCCTTGCAGAGGTTGAATATATGACCTTGCATTGTGGTCTCCATTTTCCTTCGCTAATATTAGCTTAGATTATATATGTATCTAAGTTTTTACTTTGTTTTTATCCTGGTTTTATTATAAGTTTGAAATTAATGTAATGCCTCGTTTGGTTGTTATTTATATTGAAGACCATAAGATGTATGACTTGATTTAATTGCTTGTTTTTCATATGTACATCCCTATGAAGGATGATACAGTATTTGATACCTTGCATATCCATTGTGATACTGTTTGTCAAGAGTTGCAGCCCCTTATATATATTTGGCTTTTGTCATTTCAAAGTGGCATTATAATTTGTGCCGATAGGGGACACTGTTGTGCATTATTTTGTCACTCCAATGTTGTTTTGTAAATAACACTGCACCTTCGGCGCATCTAATATCATATACACAATGCATAATATACGACCTTTTTTAAATCGGCCGTTTTGGTTTATGTTAAAATGTTTGCATTTAATACAGCATCCGGATATAATTTTCGGATATGTGTATTATTTGCATATATGATGTCACCTTGAGTCTTTTCACAATCTGATTTTACCTGTTTTTTGAAATGCGAGTTGTGCAGACACCTCCGCATTTTATGTGTGCCCATTGGCTAAAGTGAGAGGAACGCGATTGGATATCGGGCTCCCATTGCCGCGCACGTTTTAGACGTGGACAGCGCGCCATTCCCGGTGACGTGATCGCGCCAGCGATGACTGTCTGCGCGAGCAATCTAGGGAGAGCCTCATCCTGCTTCTCTCATTGGTTGTCAATGATGCTAGATAGATATCTCACGGCACTGGGTTCCACCCCTTTGATGATGTCGAATGACGAAACTAGTCAGGGCGGAACCCAGTAACGTGAGTGAAGGACGCCAGGATCCGTGGAGAGGATTGTACCCACCCCCCTGCCTATACAGAGCGGTGAGAGACGCCGTCCATTTGATCCAATAAGTCCGCAATGAATGTGACTACAAGTCGGTTTTGATCTGAAAGTTTGTAAGTGTACATCTATATGGATTATCTATATACAGAGATTAATTAAAAGTTGAAACAGTATTACACTATGTCCGCTCTTTTTGTTTACATCTGCTGAACATTGGGCATTTACTCGTTTGGAGTGAGGAGGTATATCAGGAGATCGCCTTGGATCCTGCTATCTTATGGGCTTTTGTTTATTTGGTTGCTGGTAAGAGGCTTTCTTTAGAGGGGGCTGCTATCCACACCCCCCCTCCTTTCTCTGCACACGATTGGTGGTGGATCTTCTGGCAACTACAAGATCATATGTCTTTTTCCTCCTTGGGATTAATCGGACTATTTATTATTATTGTTTTACCTTGTTTGATTTTTCCTCTATAGAGATTTGTAGATTACATAGATTAAACCAGGTCATTAATTCTTTTACATATATGTTGTATTAGACATATATACTAGCGCTGCCTGGTGGATGCTAAGTATTTTTAAGCACGGCTTTGTATATTTAGTAATTTACCCCATGTTGATACACTATAGGATTGTAACACACCTGATACACCTCTGGGCACGCCAAAGAGAACACTAATGTGGCACACATAGTTCCCCCATACCCTCATGTCAGACCCCTTTCCGAGCCACATTCCTGTCTAAATAATGTGTCCGGTTTCAGGTGGACTGAAACCTGGACACACAAATCAAAACCCGGACTGTCTGGTGGAAACCCATAGAGCAATCTTTGTCCATTAAATAGTGATGCTGGATCAGAAAGGACACCTGGAAAGCCTGGTGCTTGGTTGTATTCACATGTCTGTCATAGATCAGCCCCCTGGTGAAGCTTCTCACCGTGTGACTTGCTAGAAAGTTACCTTGTTGTAGTCCTGTCACTGGGGGGAAGGAGAATGAGAAAATACTTTCTCCTGCTTTCAGGAAACTGCTGACATCATCACAGGCTGGGCAAAGTTTCTTGATTGAAGCTCAATGACAACTTTTTGTAAAAATAAAAAAAAATATATTGTTCATTGTATATTGTAACATGCAAGGAATTCACTCAGGCAGACCTGTAGAATGATTGGACGACAAAAAAAAATAGCTAAGATATTACAAAAAAAATTGTAACTTCAAATAATCAGACTACATTGTAGTTATATCAAAGAAATATAATTGACTTTTTGACGTAGGTTACTACAATTTACTATTTGCCTTACTGAAAAAGGTACATTTTTATAATATTTTACTTAAAATTGTATTATATTATGGGGCGTTCACGGAAAATTCAAGTGCAGCAGAACGCTCCGTAATGCACTGCGAGATCACAGTGCATTGCTGTATGATTATTGGCCAAAGCATGCACCTGACCTGCATGCTTTGGCCAATCACAGCACATTCTGCTAAAAGAGCCACAATTGGCCAAAGGCACCACGCCTCCAAAATGCTAGTGGTGATTCTGCCACAGCTCTCTCCTCCTGTTATGGATCAGACCAATGGTCTAATGAGTATCTGCCCCCGTCCTGATTAAACCTATATTGTGCATGCACAAGGAAAGATTACACTGAGACTGTGCTCAGATATATGATACTCTCTTTATTAGTTCCAGATACATGGGGGGTTTATAGGTGAGCAAGGAGTGTCATGGGCAAGTGCATCATAAGCAAAGCGTTATCTAGATACCCGCATCTTCTGATTGGTCGTGTCCATATAAGGTGAACTGGGGCCTATTCCTGGGTGAAGGCGCTGTGTTTTGTTTCACATTCCTCATTCGATGGGAGGGGTGGTGAGGGGGTGATGCTGTAGAGGCTATGACGCTGAAATCACCTGTTGCTGTGGAAAAAAAGACAGAGAAGAAAGCTGGCTGATATGTAAGCAGAGCCAGGGATGTATAAAAGTCAATGACAAAATTTCGCTAATGTACTGAAACATGATTCCTCACACGGGCAGTCAGAAAAGCTGCCAACACCCAGCTCCCAGCAGGGAACAAGAAATCACCCATATATATATATATATATATATATATATATATATATATATATATATATACATACATACATACATATATATATATACACAAAAATATAGGCTTTGTAGCATGAAAAGAATGCATAGAAAATGGCCATTCTTTCTGATCCATCACACTCCACCCCTCTTCTTACTCTATGGCCGCTTCTGCAGATTTGTCCTCTGAACCAGGGGCCCCTCAGTAAGCGTTCAAGGTTCTACACAAGCAGTCAGGCTAAAAGATGCCATGCAGTGCTTGAGTTTGTCTGCCTAGGGGACAGGAGCCACACTGGGGCAGAGATTCTGTCAGCTCTGCAGGGGCAGGCTCAGAGATGATTGACGCCATGCCAGCTTGAGCCAGGAATGGTTGTATGCGACAATGGCCCCAACCTTCTCTCCACCCTCCAACAGGGACACTTGAGCCATGTTCCATGTTTGGCACATGTCCTGAATTTGGTGGTGCAGTGGTTCTTGAGCAGGTATCCAGGCTTACTGGATCTCCTGAGGCAGGACAGAAAAGTCTGTGGTCATTTCCGCCAGTCATACGATGCCAGTGCTTGGCTGGCTGACATTCAAAAGGAATGCAACCTGCCCAAAAACTGCCTCATTTGTGACATGCCCAACAGGTGGAACTCAATTTTGGCAATTCTGCAGTGGCTGCACACACATCAGAGGGCCATCAATGAGTACCTGTGCGAGTATGGCACCAGGACAGGGTCAGGGGAACTTGGCTTCTTTTCGCCACGCCAGTAGATACTGATCAAGAATACATGCACTGTCCTGTCACCATTTGAGGAGGCCACAAAGATGGTGAGCAGCGACAATGCATGCATAAGTGACACTGTGCCTGAAGTCTTCCTGCTGGAGCACACATATTGGGAAATCATGGACAGGGCACTTGAGGCAGAACAGCGGGAGGAAGAGGAGGACTTCCTTTCCTCTCAAGGCCTCTTTTATCCAGATAGCATTCCTTTGGGCCGGCCAAACACACAGGACAAAGAGGAAGAGGAAGAGGAGGAGGATTGTGTCAGCATGGATGTATTGGATAAAACTAAGCAGCATTCTTCAAGGGATGGTTTTCAGTCCCCAGAAACCCAAGGAGTTGTATGTGGCTGGGAGGAGGTAGTTACGGATCATGTGATCCTTAGTGACTCAGGGGACTCAGAATCAAATGCCTCTGCAAACTTATGCTTCT
This sequence comes from Rana kukunoris, assembly GCA_029574335.1. NCBI lineage: Eukaryota > Metazoa > Chordata > Amphibia > Anura > Ranidae > Rana > Rana kukunoris. The sequence goes on along the minus strand of CM056050.1, from coordinate 328,253,247 downwards.
TGGCCTCCCTGATTCTGCAAAGCCTATGAAAGGACCCTAGGATTCGTGGTATCAAGGAGAGGGATCATTACTTGCTGGCAACCCTTCTTGATCCACGTTACAAAGGTAAGGTTGGAGAAGTCATCCTGCCTTTTCAGAGGGAGCAGAGGATGAAACATCTTCAGGAGGCCTTGAAGAAAGGTTTGCCCAATGCATTTCCAGACCCTGGGGGGTTACAATTTCCTGGTGCTAGACAACATGTTTCTGAGGCTTCGTTCAGTCAGAGGAAGAGCGGAGGAGAATGTGGCTGGCTGGCCGATGCCTTTTAAACTATTTTTCAGTCCTCGGCACCAAGGTCTGATTGGTTCAAGCAACGATCGCCAGTGTCTGCATTACATGGTGCAGGAATATCTAGAGGCAAGAGCTTGAAGACCTTTCCAACAGAGCATCCACTGGGTTACTGGGTCTTGAGGATGAACCACTGGCCAGAACTTGCTGAATATGCAATTGTGCTACTGTCCTGTCCTGCCACCAGCGTGCTTTCTGAATGCATATTCAGTGCTGCTGGAGGGTTTGTAATGGATCAAAGAGTGTGCCTTTCTATAGACTCCATTAATAGGCTTGGATCAGCAACTATCAAGCACCTGATGCTAATGTAATCACGCTAACCCAAATAAAATTATTACTGCTTATAAACAGAAAAAAAAGTGTGTGATAATCCAATGAATACAAATAATGATATCTATAATAAAATTATATCTATAATAAAATTAGTCCATAGGTTGCTTTTGACAAGTTCAGATCAAGGAGCACAGAACTTTTTAGAATAATAATCACATATTCTGTTCATAAAAAACAGCAAACAAACTGTGCCGCTTACCAGATTTGCTGGATCTCAGGTTATGGAGATCATATGGGCATACACAGGAGGATCACTTAGCCAGTAATAATATTGGATATTCTTTGACTAGTTTTCTTTTCAGTTTTGGATTGCTTTTGGATTGCTTCAATATATAATATTTGGTTCTATAGAGATTGGCCTTCTAGGGTGCAATTGTATTATTGGGTATTATTGCTGCAAATTTTTGTCTATAATTTTTAAGTCATCTAAAGGATTGCTTCTATGTAATATTGGTGTAATAATTACTTACCATCTGTCCATGAATAATATATACACAATATACTATTGTGTGTCTCATTAATTTGACAGTAATAATATTGATATTCAACATTAACCCCCTCACACACACACAATTTCCTTTTATAATGTTCCGTGAGCTGTAGACCTGAAAATTATTTCAGGGGTTCCCCAAAATCATTTTTTTGGGGTAAGGTTTAATCTAAGGTAAAAAGTGTGAGAGAGGCTGGCCCAGAGAAAAATTTGAGTGGTGGTTATACAGTTAGTCTGAACTACAGCCCACTACTAACTACAGAAATCGAAAAAAAAAAATGAAAAAATGAATTCAGTAAAAATATTGCATCCCTGTACTTTCATTAAAAAACTATCATACATTGTATTTTTAAATGCAACTGGTTTGAGAACCTGAGCTGGTTTTATTATTGGTCTCCTATAATCCTGGGTACAGCAGTACTCACACAGTGAGAGAGATGGTTAACACTAGGAGCCAGTGACAGTCAATGTCTTTACAGTAGGAGAGAACAGAATAAGCAAAGGGAATTGTAAGGCCCCGTACACACGAGCAAATAGATTTGTTCAAATCGGTCGGACCGACCGATTTGAACAAATCTGTCTGCTGGCCGTTTTGGTTTGATCGCTGTACACACGATCAAACCAAAATCCCCGCCAGCAGACAGCGCGGTGACGTGGCGGTGACGTTGACGCCGCCACATCACCGCACCAGGAAGTAAATTACTTCTGCGCATGCGTCAAATCCATTCGACGCATGTGCGAGAAGATATGTCTGCTGGTTAGCGTATTAACCAGCAGATATATCGAGCGGATGGATTCCCAGCCGACAGATTTTAAAGCATGCTTTAAAATCTGTCTGCTGGCCAAATCCGTCAGCTCGCCCGTACACACGATCGAATCTGTCTGCTGGGACGGTCGGGCCGACCGTTTCCAGCAGAAATATTTGATCGTGTGTACGCGGCCTAAGTGTTCTTAAGTTTTATATCATTGATTATAGTACACTATTTGTTTACATTGGAAGCACAGGGAGAAGGCGTGGGTGTTTATTCACACAATTTATCTAAAGGTGAAACCCTTACCAAAATAAATATGTGTTGATCTGGAAAATCATTTTTATGGGGAACATTTGGCTGCTGATTTACGTTCTCTCAATTCCTTAGGACCTGTTGCTGATGCAGCAGTTTTTCACGAGTATATGTTTAATGTAAACGTTTTTGACTGAGTAGGAAGCAACTAATATTTCATAAGAACACATGACTGAAAATATGATCCCTTATTGTGTTTTTATTACATGTATAAGATAAAAATGTGTTTATATTAAAAATTCACCATGGGCATCATGCCCATGACTGTATAGCATGCAGAGCATGTGTAATGACATTCCTGGGACCCACTGCCACCGCATACAGTTACCCATTAAGATACACTATATTACCAAATTAAATGGGGCACTTGCCATTACACGTACATGAACTTTAAATGGCATCCTGGTCTTAGTTCATAGGGTTCAATATTGTGTTGGTCCACCCTTTGCAGGTATAGCAGCTTCAACTCTTCTGAGAAGGCTGTCCACAAGGTTTACGAGTGTGTCTATGGGAATATTTGACCATTCTTCCAGAAGTGCATTTGTGAGGTCAGGCACTAATGTTGGATGAGAACGCCTGGCTCACAGTCTCCGCTATTATTCATTCCAAAGGTGTTCTATTGGGACACTGTGCAGGCCAGTCAAGTTCCTCCACCCGAAACTCGCTCATCCATGTCTTTATGGACCTTGCTTTGTGCACTGGTCCAAATCATTTGGTGGAGGGGGAATTATGGTGTGGGGTTGTTTTTCAAGGGTTGAGCTTGGCCCCTTAGTTCCAGTATATTGAACTCTTAAGGCGCCAGTATACCAAGACATTCTGGACAATTTCATGCTTCCAACTTTGTGGAAACAGTTTTGGGGTGGCCACTTCCTGTTCCAACATGACTGTGCACAAGTGCGCGAACAAGGTCAAAGAAGCAGCAGCTGTACACAGTTAAGAACTGGGGTTTACCTAAAGCACCCATGTGTGCATTGATGTATGCTCCAAAGCACATTATCTACATTTGTTTCACACATGGGTGCTTTATGTAAACCTTAGCACATAAACTCATACAGCTATCTCTTCCAATGTATTTCAATTTGCAGCAATTCATGGTGGCAGCAAGTCACCACGCAGGTTCTGCACAATGTGTATGGCCATGTGCATGAAGATTTAAACTACATTACTATTTTTTGTTTTACTAAAACAGATTATACAGTTGATATAGTTCATTGTATATACACTTGGGAAAAACAATACGTTACAATAATGGGTTAATACAGTAAAAAGTGAAAAAAAGAATTGATGACCTGTAATGTTTAGAAAACCATAACAAGCCACATTACAGTATTCGGAATGCAGACCAGTGAAAGATTACATCTGTTGGTCGCTATTGATTCCTCCACTATGCTCATCGTTTTCACATCACTGCATCAGTCAATATATGATAATAGTCAAGATGCCTTTGTTAAATGAAAACAGTGCAAAATGATGAAATAATATCAAATGTTGTTTGCTCATGGGCAAACATTTATAATGGATTACAACTTAAGGCATGTACAAAATACATTTTAAATCAGATATGTATTCATTAATAAACCTGTAATTAAAATGTAATTAAATATAAATTATTTAAGTTCCTTAAAGAGGCACTCCAGGCTCCTACAGAAAAAAAAAAAGTAACAAATACTGTAGCTGCTGACTTTTTATATACGAACACTTACCTGTTTAGGGATCCCGCAAGTCCACACCCAAGCTGATTCTTCAGTCGGCTTCAGGTACAGGCGCCTGTATTTCTAGTAAGGGAAACAACCATCCTTGTTGTGATGTCTGTCCTCTGTGCAAATGATTCGCCTTTAACCAAACAAAGAACAATAGGCAAAATGTAGTATGAACACTAAGATGTTTGTATGTCTTATCGCCACATTTATATGACTTCTTACTGGCTAATTTAAAAAGAATAGCGGCACGGAGTCAGAAGTTCAAACTTCTATACATAGAAGCAATTCTACTATGAAACCTGTAAGCATCAATTCTTAGTATATTTTTATTTACAATATTCATAACAGCTTCATGCACTTTACTGTAAGCATTATTTAAAGCAAGATTTTATAAGGCTGTTTTTTAGGTGAATGTATAAGTGAATCCTGTTGATTCTTTCCAGGAGCAAAATACCTTACATGGTATATGGACCATTTTGAATTTCTTCATTGTCCAACTATATCCTGTATCTTAAATTGCATATCCTCTGCAGGTAAAATAGATCCCACGTACTGTATCTATTTCAGGTGTATAATTATCTGTTTGAAAAACAAGTGGAGGAGCGCTGTTTCAAAAGATGGTTACTAGGCACTAATGGAAAATCCATACATGATGATAAATATTTAATTAGCAAAACAATTTAGAAAGTATATGTAGCCACCAGGGGGTACAAATATATCCAAAGAGAAAATAAAGGTAATACATGTAAACATTTACACACAATTTCAATGAGCCTGTAAAAAAACACTCAGGAGCCTGGGGAAATGGAAAGGGGGCTGTCCTACAGCCAATACTGGAAGGGGTAAGCCTGAAGTCCGGGAGAGCCTGTAGGTGATCAAGGATGGGAAGAGTGGAATCAAGATGCAAGAAACTGTCCACCAGCCTAAAACCCTGCAACACAGGATGCCTGGGCGGGACCGGAAGCGTATTCCAGGGATCCGGGGGCAAATCAGAGGATGCTGCAGCACAGGTACCACTGAAGTGACCGGTGGAAGCAATGGGTGCCTTTCACGTCTCGACTTCCAGATCCCTGGAACACGGTGCCGGTCCTGTCCTGTCCGTTGGTGGACAGTTCCTCGCCTCTGACATCTTGGTTTCACTCTTCAAATCCTTGACCACATACAGGCTCTCCCATACTTCTGGCATACCCGTTCCAGTATTGGAGGTAGGACAACCTCCTTTCCATTTCACCAGGCTCTTGAGTGTTTTTTTAAAGGGTCATTGAAGTTTTGTTTATATGTTTACATTATTAACTTTATTTTCTCTTTGGGTATATTTGAATCCCATGGCAGATAAATTAACTTTCTAATTATTTTGCCAATTAAATATTTATAATTATTAATGGATTTTCCATTATTGCATAATAACCATCCTTTGGAACAGCGCTCCTCCACTTGTTTTTCATACAGTATGTTTCTTCTCTTTTGGTCTTTTGAGATTGGGAGTGGCGGCTTTAGTTTGGCAACAAATTTTACAATAGGACTACCTTGGTCACCCATGTTTGCTCCTGTGGATTTTTTTAAAGTTTAGCTGTTTGCCTAAAGTTCAGCTTTGATATTTCTTCTGAACAAACTAGTTTAAGGCTGTATATCATTATAGGTATTTTTTTCAATCATTGACCCTTCGACAATTCGTCTTAGAACATTTGTTAAAATCAGTATAATGCACATTCAGATGAGCGTTAGGAGTGTTTTATATATTCTCAAAGTATTTAGAAATTATATGTTAAAACACAGCAGTCAATTTAAAATGAACTTAGGAATGCTACTCCCGTGCAATTTTGCAGCCCAAATAAAATGTAATTTATCATTTAGATGTATATTCTTTCAAAGTGTTATGGCAGAAAATCTGTCAGTAGCAAGGTGATGTACTGGTGCAAATGTAGCAATTATAATTATATTGCTGCTATGTGTGTTGTTTATGCCACATAGTATGGAAAATTATACCATGATAGAGTCCAAGTACAGGAATATTTTTTAACAAGCCTGTTTTAGTTGAAGTATTCATAAAAACTAAAGAAAATTTAAAATTGATACTTCACCACTCCAATCAAGTTCAATTTCAATTTATTGACAACACCTGACACCAACACAGAGAAAACAAAATGAAAGAGTATTTCTACTTTTGTTGAGAAAAATACATTCCCTTTTTTTTTTCTAGAAAGTCTGTTTTTTGAATGGCAGTATCTGTGTTCAATCTATTCAGCTGATTAACTTGTAGTCTTCTAATGAGGAACGTTCTGAATCCCTCTCTTTGTGGACATTTTCTCTTTTCTTGCTGCATGCAAATTCAATATTTTTTTATGTTTGCTAAAATAGAGATCCCCCAAAAAAAATATATATATAAAAAAACATTTTTTTTCCTCAATTTAGGCCGATACGTATTCTTCTACATATTTTTGGTAAAAAAAAATCGCTATAAGCGTTTATTGATTGGTTTGCGCAAAAGTTATAGCGTCTACAAAATATGGGATAGTTTTTATGGCAATTTTTACTAGTAATGGCGGCGATCAGCAATTTTTATTGTGACTGCAACATTATGGCAGATACATCGGACACTTTTGACACCATTTTGGGACCATTGTAATTTTCACAGTAATTAATGCTATAAAAATGCACCGATTACTGTGAAAATGACACTGGCAGTGAAGGGGTTAACCACTAGGGGGCGCTAAAGGGGTTAAGTGTTCCCTAGGAAGTGATTCTTACTGTGTGGGGGCGTGGCCTGGTGTGATACGTCACTGATCGTCTGTTCCGCTGACAGGGAACAGACGATCAGTGACACTGCCACTAGGAAGAACGGGGAACACCAGCGGCGATCGGGTCCCCAGGTCCAACAGGTCCAAGGTCCAACAGAGCTCAGGACCGGGTCGCAAGCGCGACCCATGGCTGGGCATCTTAAAGGAGATGTACAGGTATGTGAATATGCCCAGACGTGCCGTTCTGCCGAACGTATATCGGCGTGAGGCGGTCCTTAAGTGGTTACACTCTTCCCTTCTCAATCCAAAACCTAAAAAATGTTGGTCATGCATTGACTTACTTTAAGTGCCCTACTTTAAGTGGCGATTGCGCAGCCATGCAACACTGTACCCAAATGAAATTTATATCATTTTTTTCAACAAACTTTCTAAACAAAAACTACATTGTGTGCTGATCTTTCGTGACTTTTTTATGCTGGCATCAAAAATGTCTTCAGTACCTTAGAGGTTAATCATACTTGGCCACCTCAGGTCTCAGAAAATTCCTCCGGGGGGGCAGGAAAACATCTAGACCAGCAACAACAAAAATTCCCTTGATAAAGAAGGAACAGACCTCTGAAATATGTTATCCTAGCAACCACGTCAAGTGTCTTCCCCTCCTGTCGAGGGTTGGCTCCCCATCCGAGTGTGACACTAGCCCCCCCAGGCACATGTGCATTGGGCCTGCACACAGGGTAGTGTGTTGGCGGCTTCCCAGAGGTAACACCTTTTTGAGTCCAACTGTCCTCATGGGTTTCCTCCACGAACCGAGGGACACAACCAAGAGAGGTGATCAGAGCTTCATAGATGTGCCTGTATTCTCATCTTGAAATGTGAGTGTATATGCTGAAGATTTAAACTTTTTTTAATAAGCGGTTTTACATTAGGGTGACCTTGAGCACTTTTTCCCTTTTTGTTGTTGCGTATATTGTTTTTTCACACAAATATAGCTTTCCTTTGGTATTTCATCACCACTGGGTTTTTTATTTTTTATTATATACACGAAAAAAAAGTATAATTTTGAAAAACAAGATGTTTTTACTTGCTGCTATAAAACATATCCAATAAGAAAAAGAAAAATCTAATTTCTTCATAATATTAGGGCAAAAGTTATTCTGCTAGAAAAAAATCCTAATAAGTGTATATTAATTGGTTTGCGTGAAACTTGTAGTGTCTGCAAACAAAGTGTGGTGGACAATGTGACTCTAATTAACACTTTGTGGGAACTGACTAACTGCCACTGATTTTTCCAGTGAGGCCTCGTACACACGACCGTTTTCCTTGACAAAATCCATCAAGAAAATTGGTGGCAGAGCTTTTTTGCCGAGAAAAACGGTTGTGTGTATTTTTTTCGTCGAGAAAACTGACGTGGATCTTGACGAGAAAAAAAGAGAACATGTTCTCTTTTTTCTCGTCTGGAGTCTCAATTTCCTCGACGGGATTCTCGTCGGCTGGTTTACGATGAGAAACACGTTTGTGTGTATGCTTAGAAACCTGGGCATAAGTATAAGACGGAGCGCACCATCGGTAAAAGTAGCGTTCCTAATGGAAATAGCACATTCGTCACGCTGTAACAGACTGAAAAGCGCGAAACGTCTCTCACAGTGTGTATGCAAAGAAAGCTTGACAAGATTCTCGACAAGCCTGACGAGAAACTCATCAAGAAAAATGAGGCCGTGTGTACGAGGCCTGACACTAATACAGTGATCAGTGCTAAAAATATACAATATCACTGTACTAATGACTTGGCCTGGAAAGGGGTTCATTGTATATCCAACAATCTGTAATGTATGTAATGTAAAATGTGCTGCTTTTTAATTATTACTGTTTTTTTTTTACTACAGATCGATTAGTTTATTTTCCCTGCTTTGCAGGGAAAAGAAACAAAGTGATCACTCCTTCTGTACGGAGCCCTGTGTTAATTGTCAGCCCAAGGCTCTGGGGCTGTGATTTGACACAGCCGATCAGCAGGTCCTGGCCATGAATCATTGGTTGGGATCTGCTGCCAAACTCCAGCTGTATCAAATCAAAGGGAAGCATGCAGGTGGGGGCAAGCGTGCATGCCCAAAACCCAAAAACAGGCACATCGTACAGATACAGTACATTACTGTGCTTGTAGGAGCCACCTTGTTGCAGTATATGTACTGCTGAGGGTCTGCAAAGCGGTTATGTATGCTAATGCTATATTTATAGTTTATTATATGTCCTCTGACGCATACTTCTTTATTTTGTGTTATGTATATGACCAATTAAAAGTGTGGTGTAGGCTAATCTTCTGTATAGAATAGATTCTGCCTTACTTTATCAATAACTGTTAAGCCTTGTTCATCAATGAGAATTTAGAATCTCTGAGGCTGTCCATACTTCTAAGCTGTATTTTATATTTGTTGCCACTTCTTGTGTGGTTTAGGTAGAATTATCTGCCAAGATTTTAAAGAAATTTGTCATCAGTTGAAGTAATGATTTGTTACCTACCTTTGGTGGAAGATCAACACTTTGTTAGATACGATATTGGATATTCTAGTTAGGCAATGTGGAATAATGTGTGCTTTGTCTAGACATAGCAAGAAAAAAAATGATAAAAACTATTTCACAATATCCATGGAAAAAAGTGTGATTTGAACTTGCAATTCCTTGATTATCCTTCTTTACAAAGAGAGGATCCATATACTTTTTGTGCATAATGAAGTATATGCAAATTCTGACCATTTCTAGATAAAAGTGCTGTTTCTATACCTTAGAATTAAAATAATAATAATATTATAAAATCATTAGATAAATGTAGGGCATCTGGCTTAGATCCATCATCATAGTGTTCAGCAATGTACATTTCATTATAACATACATACTATTAAACAATAAATGGTACATATAATCAAACATACCACATTTTAAGCATTGCAACAAATGTACATAGAAAAGGGTAACATATTGTCTGTTACTTAATAGGTTACAATAGGAAAAACTTGATGAACATTACAATAGAAGTATGTCCTATATCCACATTTAGATCACCCCTTACCTGGATATATGAATACATGAATGACAGAAGAATCTTCAAAGCAGAATAATAAGAAGTCAGAACTTTTATATACAGGAGCCATTCTACTGAGAAACGTACAGCATTATATACAATCTTCAAAACAGTTTCAGATACTTTACTGCTAGCATTATTAAAAGTAACCTTTTTTCAGACTTTTCTTTTAGATGAATGCTGTTGATTTTTTGCTAAAGCAAAATTCCCTATAGGGGACATTTTGAGAAAGTTTTATTTTATCTAAATCATATAGTAATGAAAATTCCTTCATACAGTATAATTTGAACAGTTATATATATTGTATAAAAATTCACCAGCTGCAATAATCTTGTCTCAGAACAAGAGACACCGCTGCATTATTTGTGGTATGGGCTACTGAAAACCCTGATTATGTGTTTTCTTATATAAGGTTATGTCCAGAAATGTATTTTATTTTTTACAGTCATATAAATTGAAGACTACAGACAATGATATTAGGATATTCCTGCAAAATCTCCTGGAAATCTTTGCTACAATCAGTAGGTTATCTACATGAATAACCATAAAAAGCAATGACGTTTCAAAAAGGATTGTCATGTTCAAAGTTGCAAGTTCCCCTTACTACCACATACACAGGTAAGGCCCTGTACACATGAGCAAATAGATTTGTTCAAATCGGTCGGACCGACCGATTTGAACAAATCTGTCTGCTGGCCGTTTTGGTTTGATCGCTGTACACACAATCAAACCAAAATCCCCGCCAGCAGACAGCGCGGTGACGTGGCAGTGACGTTGACGCCGCCACATCACCACACCGGGAAGTAAATTACTTCTGCGCATGCGTCGAATCCATTTGACGCATGTGCGAGAAGATATGTCTGCTGGTTAGCGTACTAACCAGCAGACATATCAGGCGGACGGATTCCCAGCCGACAGATTTTAAAGCATGCTTTAAAATATGTCGGCTGGCCAAATCCGTCTGCTCGCCCGTACACACGATCGAATCTGTCTTCTGGGACGGTCGGGCCGACCGTTTCCAGCAGATAGATTTGATCGTGTGTACGCGGCCTAAGAAACTGACACAGGGAAATCGGCCTCTACTGAACCTTCACTTCTGAAAATGCACATAAAAAGAACCATCAACACACTAGTAGATTCTTGGAGCAGAATTCCAATGGAGGCGGTGAGTTAATCCACAATATGCAAAACCCACAGTAAGTAAATAAACATGCTTGAGATAAACATATGAATATAAGTAGACAAAAATAGTTCAATCGTTTTTATTAGGTTTTAACAAGTACAAAAAGAAGAACAATAATGCTTCAATGAGGTTGTACAAACATACAGTTGGCCCGCCTTAAAGGCACAATACTTAGTACATAAGTGTTTTAGAATCGTCTGAAATTTTTATAGATGCATAAAACAAAACTAGCCAAAATGATTCCAAGCAGAGGGGGGTTAGAGGGGGAAATGATAAGAGCATTCAAAAGAAGGGTAAATAAAGGAAGAGAAAACAGCTTAAAGGGGTTGTAAAGGAAAACATTTTTTTTCATAATAAGCATCCTTTACCTGCAGACATTCCTCTTTTCACTTCCTCATTGTTTGTTTTTGCTCAGAAGTTGCTCTATTTCTTCTCTGTTCTGTTCACTTCCTGCTTGTCTGATTTTACTGACCACCGTGAAGGGAGACTTTACTGCGGTGGTCAGTGACGTGCTCGCCCCCTCCTGGGAACTACATCTGTGTGGCAGGATGCTCTCTACGTGTTAGAGACTTCAAGGAGGTGTGAAATACTGGGCGTGCCACAATGCATACTGAGAAATGTAGTTCTTACATGAATGAGCGCCGCAAACCAGGAAGTGAATAAGAGAACAGAAACTAGAACGCCGGAGGTGAGATAGATGAAGGAATTTAATAGGTATTTACTCATCTGTTAACAGAATAATTACACTATTCTGTCTGTCTACCTTGCAGACATTAATTTTAGGCAAAAAATTTTTTTCCTTTACAACTCCTTTAAAGATCATATGAGTAATGAATACAATTTGTCAAATCTGCATTTGTACTGTACATTTTGGGTGAGTGAGCCAAGAAGACCAGTTGTAAATACATTTCTCCATTTGCAGGTTTTTTCTAGCTATAAGCTTTTCCACCTCACACTGGAAGTTAAGGTCACAGATCTTCGTAAAGAAAGTAGGGGTGTCTGTGGATCTTAAGTCTAGTGATATTTAGTTAAGCAGCTAATAACAGGTGTATAACTATAGATCTGGTGTTTGGGAGAAATGTTTCTATGCCAATGTGGACTAGTGCCAAGGCTGGATTGGGGGCAATAATTTTACCTGTGATAGTAGGTAGCATAGCAAATATCTGTTTCCGAAAGTAGATGAGAGATTTACAGAACCATTGAGTATGGGCTAGGGAGCCTATGCTACCACATTGTCTTCAACAGTTAAAGGGAGGGGGGGGGAGAAAAAAAGATTAAACAAAGCAACAAAATCAAATGAAAAAAAGTCCCTAAATGTTGGAATAAGGACCGAGTTGAATGGACTACTTGTTCTTTTTCGGTAATGACTCATCTATGTTTCTATATCAATAAATACTCAACTGCTACTAAAATAAAGTATGATTCTTATACCTACAGTAATATAGTAAATGTGAATCAATAGCTGAGATTTCAAGAGAGTTTTTAATGGAAACGGCTCAAATGAAGAGCTTGCATTATAGAGCATGGGCGGAAAAAGCTTCCTGAAACTGGAGCAAAAACAAAGCCTTATGCTAAGATAAATGGTATATTTTAACTATATCATCTTTACATCTCTAGAATGTAAAGATAAACGCTTGGTTGTTTTTTTTGTCATGTTGTCACAATTATGTCAGCTATGCTTTTCCTCTAATGTAGTGCTCATTGTTACAATTTTTTTTCATGTTATAACTTTGCCCTTTTAGGGTATACATTTTTGAGCATTTTTACTGATTTTTGTTGCTTTTTTCCACTTTGCTTACTGCATTTTGTATTTATTGTTAAGCAACAATGAAAACTTTTTTCAAGCCGCACTCTATATAGTAATTGATTTTTTATACAGTGGATGCACTCCTCATTCAACATGTATACACAACCACTTTGACAGTGCTTCAAGCATGGCACACATGCAGTGCAATTGCAAACCACAGATCTTCCTACAGAATCTGCTATGTAAGGGGACGTAACATTTATATATTTTTTAGTCCACAACTAATGTTTAATTCTTTAAATTATATTATTATTTTTATTTGATAGAAGTATGCATCATTATTACTTCAAAAGATACTGGTATTTCTGTGTGACATAATATCTCTGCTTTATACTTTGACCCTTGTGTACATTAAATGAAGCGCCCATGGATTCCAAGATGTTGTGCTAGAGACATATCTACTGTAATCTTTATATGCCAGTATCCAGAAGTATGAACCAGGCAGTGAGAAAACAGGAACATTTCTGTCCTTAGAAATATTTCTTAAAAGAGAAGTATGGGTTTTATTATTATTATTTTTTTTTTTATTATTATTATTCATACTTACCTTGGTGGATGTCGTGATAACGCTATGCTTCGACTGATGGCAGTAAAATCAGTAGAGAACAGACTTCGGACCGCTTTCCACTGAAAATGGGTCACAGGAGTGCAAAACTAATTGCACTCCTGTAACCCTTAGGAGAAGCTCAGCCTAAAAAGATCAGGCCGGACTTCTCCTTTAAGTTTGGAATAAGGACTTATTACTCAAGACCTGAAAATGAAGAGGAGCTAACATTTCACCACTTAACATTACAATAAAATATTTAATAACTGCTAACAAACACTGCTTTAAAGCCATTTAAAAATGTATTGCGATCACCTTGAACTCTGTTTGATGCCCTTGGATGCTAAGAAGGTGGGAGCATGCTCATTAGATTTCATGATGGAAGGAACACTGGGATCATTTGTATGGTAAGTTCATAGCTACAGCTCCAACTGTTCTCGGGCAACATCAACAATCCCTCACAACTCCTGACAGCCAAGGCTTACAGGTCTATCAACGTCACTTTTGCTGGGATGGGCCATTTGTCTTCCATTTGCTCTTATACATTAGTCGCTCTTCTGTCTTTGCCATGATGGGGACTCAGCTTTCCCCAAGCCATCACAAGAATATTATTAAGTGTAATGGGAAATGCAGACAGGATAGCAAATAGCTTCAGCATCCTTTAAAGAGATGGGGGAAGGTCACATCTAACTGGAAAATGGAAGATAGAGGAAGGAATTTCAGACTGAGAGATCAGTTACAACTTATAATGATAGCCATATCTCACATGATGAATAAAATATATCATTTGTTTAGAAAAGGGCCTAAAACCTGCAGTCATAATCTGCATGTCTCAATTGTTCAATGAATTGGAATGTGCTGCCACTTTGCATATATATAGGATAATCATGATTCCTACATATTAAATCATTATCTCAATTTTTAAGCCTCATGCTCTATTTGATCACTTTCATTTGTATTTTTGTAATGAAACTATGTTCATTTAAAGAAATATTGATAGTAATAAAGCATAGCTTTATATTTAATAGAATCATTTTACCCTGGAAATCATTTAAAAGGCAAAAATAAATGCTATTTCCTTTTTTCAGTGTAGGAAAATATTATTCCCATTATGTACAGGTATTATACTTTACTATTACTTATTTTTCAAAGACAGCTAGAACTACTGGCTCTCCACTGAGCAAAGCTGTATAGTAATCTTCCATCTTTGTTCCGCCTCTGTCACTAACTGCATCTAAGCAGGAAAGCAGTACTAAGGTGAGAAAATACCCTGTTAAAATATGTTCTTTCCGCCACATCCTGAAGGAGGTAAAAGACCAAGAATACATGCATAGTGGCTGCGTGATTGAAGCTTATTTCTAAAGTATAACTAAAGGCAAATACATTTTTCTTATAGATTGACAGGTGTTCTAATCCATATGCAGTCTGATTTTTATTGCGGCCCTTGCCCTTGATAGTGGGTTTACCCTTTCTGTTTGTCATGTTTACTGATATCATTGATAGTATCACTGATAGAAAATGCTTTTGTTTTGGCTAAGGGACAGGAAGTGAATGGAAATCATCCCAGTGGGGAGATGGCAAAAAAACTAAAAAACTAACATAGGTTATGATGAGCCTCCCTTATTATAATAAAGATATCTCATGCCAAATGTAACAATTGATATTATAAACTAATAATGGAAGTTGCTCCCCAAAATAGTCAGTCACAGACTAGAAATATTTCTGAAATGTGAGGGTTCAGGCGCTAAACAACCTATTAATAAAACCTTAATTAATAGTATAACCCAAAGTATATAAATCAACAAAACCACCAGCCTACCTTTATACCAATATCAAACAGGAGGATGCCATTGTAGCTGTCACTATGGCTCTTATGGAGGAATCCAAACTACAAGAGGCTCAAATAGAATTTCTGATAGATAGACTCAGGCAGGCTATGGGAAACAATTATTTTTGGCCCCAGGGACAGTTTTTTAATCAAATCAGGGGTGTGGCCATGGGGGCCAGTATAGCGAACCTGGTACTTAATAAGTGGGAAGGGGAAACCATTTTTAAAGATAACCACATGTCCTTGATATATTATAAAAGATATATTGATGACATTATTTTGTTGTGGAAGGGGACACACCAACATTGGAAATCTTTTTACAAGGGATGAACTCCAATCATTATGGGCTTAAGTTTATGGCAGAGTTCAGTTTGGTTTCCATAAATTATCTTGATTTAACCCTTGTTAAGAATGGCGGCCGTGTCGGTACAAAGACATACTTTAAAACAACAGATAAGAATGCCTTTGTGCTCATAACAAGTTGCATTCACCCACAATAGCTGGGAGCCATCCCTAAGGGACAGTATATGCGCATCCGGCTCAACTGTGACAACCTGATTCTTGAATTTGAATCTCAGGCTGCCATCTTAACTGAAAAATGTATGGAAAAAAGATATCCTCAACAAGGGTTAATTAAAACACAAAATAAGGTTTCTAACATGATTAGGGAGTCACTTTTGGTTTCCAAAAAAAAAAAAACCCATACATAGGGGATGTGGTGTTTCTATCAGGCTTTCATATGAAGTTTAAAAATGTAGAGAACATTTTCAAAAAATATTGGCCCATTCTACATAAGGATGTAGACCTAGCAACTGTTTTACCTTCCAAACCTAAGTTCATTTATAGGAGGGCTCCGGGGTTTAGGAATATGATCGCGCCCAATGTACCAGACCCCCCGGGGAAAACCTCTAACATTTTTGGACTGGTCAGGGTTCCACTACTATACTTGATGCAGATCACGTAGGACCACTGCCAGACACTCCAAGAAAATTAGAAAATTTAAATTTAATGTGACCCAACATGAATATACCATCAAACCCCTTATCACTTGCTATTCTTAATATGTCACCTGTGTGTTGGTGTGCCCTTGTTGCCTTTAATTAGGGATGAGCTGAACACCCCCGTTCGGTTCGCACCAGAACCTTCAAACGGACCGACCGTTTGTGTGAACATTTAGAACCCCATTGGCATCTATGGGACTCGAACATTTAAATTCAAAAGTGCTCATTTTAAAGCCTAATATGCAAGTTATTGTCGTAAAACGTCTTTGAGAACCCGGGTCTTGCCCCAGGGAACTTGCATCAATGGAAAAAAAGTTTTAAAAACTGTCTTTTTTTTCTGGAGCAGTGATTTTAATAATGCTTAAAGTGAAAAAAAAAATAATGAAAAAATCCTTTAAATATCGTACCTGCTGTGTGTCTATAGTATGCCTGTGAAGTGGCACGTGTTTAGAACTGTTCCTGCACAAAATGAGATTACTGTAAGAAAAAAGTAATTTAAAACTGCTTGCGGCTTTAATGTAATGTCTGGTCCCTGCAATATGGATGAAAATCAATGAGAAAAATAGCACAGACACAGACAGTACACACACCACATAGATTTAGGTGCACACTGCAGAGGACACGGGCAGTACACACCACGTAGCTTTAGGTGCACACTAGAGAGGACACAAGCAGTACACGACGTGAGAATACTGCAGCTAGCATATTCACCTGCCTGCCAGTAAATTAGGAAGTGCAGATCTAGCTAAACTATACAGTGTATAAATATATATACAACACATGGGATGCATATATATGCTCTACACACTGTAACTTTAACTGACTAGCCTGCCTGCCTACTCTACCTACTAAAAATGACACTCTGTCTTCTCTCTTTTAACCAGTGCAACACACTACACAAGGCCGACCTGCAGGCAGCCTTTTATAGTGTGGGGCATGTACTTAACCCCCTGAGCCATAATTGGCCAATTATGGCTCTCAGTTTTTTGCAAGCTGTGATTGGCCAAGCATGCGGGTCATAGTGCATGCTTGGCCAATCATCAGCCAGCAATGCACTGCGATGCCGCAGTGAATTATGGGCCGTGAAACGCAACTCGAATTTGGAACAATCAAACATATGATGTTCGAGTCGAACATGAGTTCGACTCGAATACGAAGCTCATCCCTACCTTCAATATGTGTGACAACACGAGAACTAAGGGTCAGAATCAATGAGCATGTGGCCAATATCATCAAGGGTTTCCCTAATCACAGCGTTTCAAGGCACTTTGCCTAGTGCCATGACAAGGACCCCAGCAAATTGATCTTTAATGGGATTGATAGGGCCGTTAGCCATTGGAGAGGCACTGACCTTATTTTTAGTCTCTCAGAATGAGACTCAGTGGCTGTATCGTCTGAGGACTATGCAGCCACAGGGCCTCAATATAGAATTGGATTTAAATTGTTTTTTAACCAATGAGTAAACACTATTATTCATCTAGGGAGTATCTGTAATTAACATGTGATATAACATTTTTTTATTTTATTATTATTATTATTTATTTATTATATTTATGTCAGATAAAATGTAATTTAATATATTTATGTAATGCAGGTCATTATGTATTTTAATAATTGTAGTAATTGGTGGTTATGAATTTAGTGCCAATATTTACTTTGTATAACAAATCAGATATACAATCCTGGTTTATCCAGGTGCGTGTAGGTTGAGCTCTTCTCCTTAGCTAAATTGATTGACACATTTAAGACCATTCAGTGTGGAACCAGGTACACTTCCTGAAGACGTGGCAATGAAACGTATGTCGAGGCGGTACTTGGTCACGCACACACCAATGTAACTTCCAGTCCCGCTGGCTTGCAGTGTGAGAGAGGTGGAACGCACGCCAGCATACAAAGCATTGGGACATCCATCCATTTATGACAAGCCATTTTGCCTTAGTGCCAGCCAGTTTGGGGCGCTCTTTCAAGTAATTTTGGCTGTTTTTATGAATACACATTTATTATTAAACAAGATTACACTATTGTGGCATATCTGTTTGTTCTTATATCTCTCTATTGGAGTCCTCTGGCAACAAGGGTATTGAGGTGTACTGATTGATCCATCCAGCAAGCGCATCCTGCAGTAAGCGCATTTGACCTCTTTGATTATAAGGGTTAACACCATTTAGTAATCTGCCATCCATATTCTGAGCACTTTGGGTGTGATATCACGGTCGGTGAAAGTAGACCTCCAAATTTTGGGGGATTTTCATAGGATTAACAGATTGATTTTTGATGGACTTTACTTTGTATGAAGCACTGTATTCACAAGGAATCATCTTGCACAGCATTATATTGCATTAATAGTTATATAGTATGCATTGTTACTACTAATATTATTTAATGAGTTAATATTGTATTATCATTTAGCACAAGTTTACTATTTGTATAGTTGGGTATTATTATCCCCTATCACAATAATTTACTCCAGAGGGATTAAGGTTCAAAGCTCACAATTTATTGAACAGGTAGGCTGGTGGTTTTGTTGATTTATATGAATAGGTTATACTATTAAAGTTTTATTAATAGGTTATTTAGTGCCTCCACCCTCACATTTCACAAATATGAGCCTCCCTTACTCAAAGCAAAATGTGGAAAATAATAGTTGTCTTGTATTTTAACCTAAAGGGGTTGTAAAGGTTCGTCTGTTATTCTCTAAATAGGTTCCTTTAAGCTAGTGCATTGTTGGTTCACTTACCTTTTCCTTCGATTTCCCTTCTAAATGTTCTTTCTCTTTGTCTGAATTTCTCACTTCCTGTTTCTCCTCAGTAAGATTTTCACCATTATCCAAGCGGTGGAAAGTCATTTAGAACAGCCTACTGAACACCTTACTGAGGAGGAACAGGAAGTGAGAAATTCTGACAAAGAAAACAAAAAAACAAAAAACATTTATAAGGGAAATGGAAAGAAAAGGTAAGTGAACCAACAATGCACTAGCTTAAAGTAACCTATTTAGAAAATAAAAAATGAACCTTTACAACCTCTTTAAGTTGTATTCTACTTTTCTTTGCATTTTCAACACATGTGATTACATCAAGATACACAGTGCTTCTAAGTTTAGTCTCTTCAGAATATTCTCACATATTTACACATTTTCATATACATGACATACTGTATAACAGGAACACAGATCATAAACACCTGTGAGCGTTAGCAGCAGCTTTCCATGAGACCTTTAACATGAAGTAAATTAGAATAGAACTCAATTATTGCGCAGGTAATTGTTACTAGGGGTTTTCATTTTGTGTTAGTTACACCAATAACTTTGTGTCAACATTTTGAGATGTTTCTACTTTGTTTTTATATCATTAAATCAATTACGCAATTTTTTTCAAAGTACTTTAAAGAGGAAGTAAACTTCCATCACAAAATTTTCCTATAAGAAGCCTATAATAAGTAGTGTAAATATCGGCACGGTTTAGGAGATATTTACTGTACATGCAGCCAGTGACATCACTGGTGCATGTGCTTTGAAGGAACGGCCACCCGTGCCATTCCTTCAGAGCTCTGTGTGATGAAGTAACGTCATCGCAGCTACGGGCAGTCACAGAGCTAGAGTCCGCAAACCCGGGATAAAGACAAGTGAAGATGCAAGCGGCCTCCAGCGATGACATGAAATGCTTAGTTTTCAGGTAAGTTTCACATAATGTGCCATGCATACTAGCATTGCCTTGCAGGTAAGAAAAAGAAAAAATGCCCAGCTGTTTACAATCACTTTAAAAAATACATCTGATTGAACCAGATCTCTTCAACCTCTGGCCTTAAAGACCATCTTATATTTTCGTAAGGCTTGTTTAATCAATCTTTTCCAATAGTTTATTGTGTGCAAGTTTGAATTTTGATGGGTTTAATTTACTCCTTTAAAAACAACTTGTAATTTTGGGAGCTGTTAGCCTGTGCCTTAAATTGAATAAGTACAGGACGAATAATAACCAGAATGCTAAATTAGTGGAAAGTGGGTATGCATTGCCCTCTTATCAAACTTCACCATTTTTGGTAAAAACTGTATAGTTAGACTTGCTGACAACTTTTACCTCTTAGGCCGCGTACACACGATCGAATATATCTGCTGAAACTGGTCCGCAGACCAGTTTCAGTGGACAGATTCGATCGTGTGTACGGGCTAGCAGACAGGTTTCCAGCAGACAAAAGTTTTAAAGCATGCTTTAAAACTTGTCTGCTGGAAACCCATCTGTCCGACATGTCCGCTAGTTAGTATGCCTAACCAGCAGACGAAAATCCCCCGCATGCGCCGAATGGAATCGACGCATGCGTGGAATTATTTTACTTCCTGGTTCGGTGACGTTGCGGCGTCAACGTCACCGCCACGTCACCGCACTGTCCGTCTGCGGGGATTTTGGTTTGATCGTGTGTACACACATCAGACCAAAATCTCCAGGAGATATATCCGATGAAATCAGTCTGTCGGACCGTTTTTATCGGATATGTCTCCTCGTGTGTACACGGCCTTAGGTACTCTGCCGCATTTCCCCAAAAATAGGTCTTATATTATTTTTGGCTACAAAAAATGCATTAGGGCTTATTTTCAGGGACTGTCTTATTTGACCCGTGTGTTCTCTCCCCCTCTCCCTCCCTGTCAGTTCAGGAGTCAGCATCTCTGTAATCCCCAAATAATCCCTAGTTAAAGTCCTTGTAAAATCATGTAATCCACTCTGTAAATAGATTTTATAATGTCCAGTGTGTGTCTTTATGTAACATTGTAGAAAATACCTAATTTACAGCACCACTGGGCACTCACATGACCCGCCAGAGCTCTTCTCCCCCGCTGCAAGCAATGCTGAGGGAGATGCCAATTTCCCCACTGACGTCCAAGCACTGCAGAAGGAGGGACCGCTGACAGTACGGAAGACAAGAGGAGAGCTCCGGCGGGTCACATGAGCACCCAGCAGTGCCACATTACCAAAACTCTTTTGGACAGGAGCCTAGAGTCACGACAAGTAGCTCTAACTGATGTAGCATCCAAGACATTTTGAAAGCATGAGGTTTATCTAGCCTGCCGAAGTGTACCTTTAACCCAAATTTTTGGTTTTACTGACCCTTTAAGAACTGTTACAGTATTTCTAAACCACGTTGCTATTGTTACATATCCAATTCAGTTTTGTATTTTCTTTAATTATATTGCTTATTTTATATGATGTCCTTGACAAATATTTACAATTCGTATTTCCGATTTATTTGATATTTTTAATTGCATGCACTCCAATAAAGCCACAATGCTTAAAGAAGACATAAACCCTAAACAAAAAACATTTGCTGTAAATAAATTATAAACACTTGCCATTTCTTTTTAAATTAAATATTTATTTTCACCTATTTTCATCACCTATTTTCATCCTTATTGTATCTCAAAGCTGCTAATCTCCTAAAAGCCATTTCCTTTCCACAATTATACACTCTATGATAATTGAACAGTATTTCTCAGGACAGGTTTTCAGCTAATGAACAGTAGCCTTTTGTATATCTGTGTAATATGTGTTGAAATGACCACAGGTAGTCAACCCTGGAACCTATTGTAACAGAGAGACAAAGCAGCAGTTCAGTTGGGGGGCGGGGAACTTCTGTATCAGCGACTATTTCACAGCAGCTATTTACAGAGCGATCTGTGCGGCCAATGAGAGATGATCTCAAATGTAAACATATGAGATCATCTTTCATTGCCTGCTCACATAGAGACAGCGTCCTGTCTCTGGAGAGGAGACCGATCTGTGTCCCTCGTACATAGGGACACAGATTGGTCACCTCCCCCAGTCACCCCCTCCACCTACAGTTAGAACACTATGCAGGGAACACATTTAACCCCTTCCTCACCCCCTAGTGTTAACCCCTTCAATGCCAGTCACATTTATACAGTAATTAGTGCATATTTATAGCACTGATCGCAGTATAAATGTGAATGGCGCCAAAAATGTGTCCAATGTGTCCGCCATAATGTCGCAGTCCTAATAAAAGATCGCCGCCATTACTAGTAAAAAAAATATATTAATAATAATTCTGTCCTCTATTTTGTAGGTGCTATAAACTTTTGCGCAAACCAGTCACCTTTTGCGATTTTTATTTTTATTTTATACTAAAAATATGTAGAATTTGTATCGGCCTAGACTGAGAAAAAAAAAATGTTTTTTTTTTGTTTTGTTTTTTAAATTGGGCTATTTATTATAGCAACAAGTAAAAAATATTGTATTTTTTTTTCAAAATTGTCGCTCTTTTTTGTTTATAGCGCAAAAAAAAAACCTCAGAGGTGATCAAATACCACCAAAAGAAAGCTCTACTTGTGGGGAAAAAAGGACGTAAATTTTGTTTGGGAGCCATGACGCACGACTGCGCAATTGTCAGTTAAAGAGCCGCAGTCCTGGAAGCTGAAATTTCACCTGGTCAGGAAGGCTTTGTGAGTGAAGGAGCAGTCACAAACTCTACTGAAGAGGTGAGGTGCTGAGGTGAGAAATATCAAAGAGACTTTTTTGTTGTTTTCTGCTGTAGGACCAGCAGTGTCTGCCCAGCAGTAGGCTGTGCCAGACTCCATAGGTAGGTTCCTGTGTTGGGAAGGTAGACGCACCAAGTGGCAAGGGTTTATTTTATGTTTTGGTTTGTTTATGCTGTTTTGATGCTTGCTTGTGTATCCAGCAATATGGAAAAATAAACCATATAATTTGTTTTCAACCATCCTCTACTGCCTTGTTGTACAGTTCAGCGTGTAGTGAACCTATCCAGGGGGTCACACACACCCGCTAGCGAGTTAATCCCTCACAGTGCCCAGTAATCAAGTGGTTAAAGCTAAAATGGGATTTTAGTATTTATATTAACAGGAATGGGATACATTAGATAGTATCCTAAATTAAGAATACAAACATATTCAATGCCTGAAACATTCTACAGAAATATCTATGTCAATTACATGACATGACATAAAGTGGCAAAAGGAAACGCTGTCTAACATCAGAATTATCATCAACGGGCACACAAATTTAGAGTTCTGTTCGGATGAGAAGAGAAATACATATGCAGAATAGAGAAAAGCCTATGTAAGGTGTGACTAATCTTATTCTCCAGTCTGAACAGCAATATATACTGATAAAATATCTCACCATTAAAAAGGGATTATAATTTGCAACCAGTACAGCTGACTGGTTAAAGTTCCTGCCAAGGATATATTGTCACATGAAAGCTATGTTCAAAGACTTGATGTGGCTAAACGTGACACTGCAACTCAGTTTTAATAAGTCACTTTATCTTATGGTTTCCAGCCTTGACATTTGAAAATAATACTTAGTGGTGTAGGGAAAGTGAACAGCACAGTGGCCTAATTCCTTCACATTTTGTTTTGAGAAAAAGCAATTGTTACAAAGTATATATATATGTATATATATATATATATATATATATATATATATATATATATATATATATATATATATATATATATATATATATATTTATATTTTTTATTTATTTATCTATCTATCTATATATCAGATACAGGGCAGTTATACATTTAGACTAAACTCAACAGCCTATCAGATAAATGGATCTTGCCTACAGCCTGCCATTTATCTTCCACATCTGTTACATCTAGTATTATCGTGACCCAGTCTGCTGTAGCCTTACCCCCACACAAACGAGTATGAAAATAGGGTGCACAGTACAGAATCATATATCAGTATAACAGATAGAACTAGATAAGCACCAAAAGGGCAGCTGCCTACGGCAGATAAGAAAACAGACAATGTCACACTGCAAAAAATGGTATAATACCATAGTTACTATTATTTTATTTTATTAGAGTTGTTGTTTCATATAACAAACCATACAAAATGAGCTTGATAAAAAAGGTTTCAAATTGGTTTGTTGGGTGTGCCTTAATGTTTTAATAAAGGGTGCATTATTATAATCAATAACATCCTAACATGCAAGAATGTCAAGACATTATATAAACCAAAGATGCATTGTGGTTGATTTACTAAAATGTAAGGAAAGTCGTGTGCATTCTAATATGAGAAGACCAGTGCAGGTTTATGTGCATGGTCTTGTACATTGGGTTACTGCTGGGCATGCATTAATGCACATGCTTAACATAATATCAAGTACATGCATGCTTGACACTTTTATTGGCACACGATGGCTTATATAAACTAGAGTGTGACATGGAGAGAGTTGTTTTCAGATAGTTCCCAATAGTGACCTGCTATGTTTTGCCTGGCTTGCCTTTGCCCTGTCTCTGGATCCTTTAATGACCATTATGACCTCGGCCTGTGTTTTTGATTCTACTTACTGCATTTTCCCTGTACATCACTGCCCGTATGTTGTTGACCTTGGCCTACATCCTGACACTGACCTTCTAATTCAGAACCTCGTTGTCTGGCTGTTGACTATCTTCTACTTTTGTCCTTGCTATGCTCATACTCTTATAGGGTGCATTTGTGTTCTTGTATCTGGTTTATATCCAGTGCAGTGGCGGCCCGTCCATTGGGGCGCCTGATCGCCGCCACCTCCCCCCAATTAAAAAATAAATAAAATGATTTAAACATGTCCCTTTAAAAAAAAAACGAAAAAAGGTCCTTACGTGCACTGTGTCCGGGCGCTGGGCGCCGGGCACAGTGCAGTATGAGTAGCGCCACATCTGTGCAATCACGAGATTGCAGACGTGGCGCTACATTGGCAGCAAAAGATTTGCCTTTGTGGCTATGCCCATCGCGCCACAGCTTCCGGTGCAATGGACTTGCACTTTGGCTGTGCGGGACCCAGTAAATTTCTGTGCCTGTGCCGACGCCAGGAAGTGACGTCGGCACTCTCTAGCCCAAAGGGACCCACCCTTTTCATAAGCCACACCTCTTATAGAATCCACCCACTCTGTCCTCTGTTTTCCACTTGGTATACATCTTAGCATCACAGGACAGAGTATATAGCCCCAGCATCACAAATTATTATTATTATTATTATACAGGATTTATATAGCGCCAACAGTTTACGCAGCGCTTTACATCAGGGAAGACCGTACATTCACAATACAAATCAATACATGAGGGATCAGAGGGCCCTGCTCGTAAGAGCTTACAATCTAGAAGGGAGGGTCAAGTGGAACAAAGGGTAGTTGGCTGTGGGGGATGGTCAGATAGACTCAAAAGAAAAGTGCAGTTGCTAGGTGTGGGAAGGGTAGGCTTCTCTGAAGAGGAGGGTTTTCAGGGATCCTCTAAAAGCTAATAGAGAGGGAGATAGACGGATAGATTGGGGTAAGGAGTTCCATAGGCTTGGAGAGGCTCTGGAAAAGTCCTGGAGACGAGCATGGGAGCAGGTGATGAGAGAGCTAGAGAGTAGGAGGTCTTGAGAAGAGCGAAGAGAACGATTAGGTTGGTATTTAGAGACTAGGTCAGTGATGTAGCTGGGGGCAGAGTTGTGGATGGCTTTGTAGGAAATTGTTAGTAGTTTGAATTTAATTCGTTGGGTGAGCGGAAGCCAGTGGAGGGATTGGCAGAGAGGAGCAGCAGAGACAGAGCAGTTGGTAAGGTGGATGAGTCTGGCAGCAGCGTTCATGATGGACTGAAGGGGGGATAGAGTGTGCAGTGGTAAGCCAGTGAGAAGGGAGTTGCAGTAATCAAGGCGAGAGATGACCAGAGAGTGAATCAGTAGTTTTGTGGTGTCCTTGGTTAGAAAGGGGCGTATTTTGGAGATGTTGCGAAGGTTAAGGCGGCAATTTTTGGACAGAGATTGAACGTGAGGTTTAAAGGACAGTTGGGAGTCCAGGACTACACCTAGAACCTTGACATGTGGGGATGGGCGGATAGTTGTGCCATCAATTTTGACAGAGAGATCAGGGGAAGAGACACGTGGGGGAGGGAAAATTATAAGTTCCGTTTTGGATAGATTGAGCTTGAGAAAGTGGTGCGACATCCAAAGTGATATATAGTAAATTAGTGATACGGGAGGAGAATGAAGGAGTGAGTTGAGGGGTAGAGAAATAGATTTGAGTGTCGTCAGCGTAGAGATGATATTGGAAGCCATGGGAGGCTATCAGCTGACCCAGGGAGGAGGTGTAGATTGAAAATAGGAGAGGTCCAAGAACAGAACCTTGGGGAACCCCAATGGAGAATGGAAGAGGAGAGGAGGAAGTAGAATTGTAAGTAACGCTGAAGGTACGATTGGATAAGTAAGTAGAGAACCAGCGAAGAGTACAGTCACGGAGACCAAAGGTGTGGAGTTTTTTGAGGAGGAGGGGATGATCAACTGTATCAAAGGCAGCAGAGAGGTCCAGGAGTAGGAGCACAGAATAGTGTCCCTTGGTTTTGGCCACTAGTATGTCATTTGTAAGTTTTAGGAGAGCAGTTTCTGTGGAATGTTGAGGACGAAATCCAGACTGAAGGGGATCAAGAAGGTTATTATCAGCAAGGTGGACGCTCAGTTGGTTATAGACTAGACGTTCAAGGAGTTTGGATAAAAAAGGGAGCAAGGAGATGGGGCGTAGGTTGTCAAGATTGGATGGATCCAGTGAGGGCTTTTTAAGTATGGGGCTGACAAGTGCATGTTTCAAAGAGTTAGGGAAGATTCCAGAAGAGAGGGAGAGATTAAAGATGTGGGTTAGAGAGTGTAGAATAGAGTCAGAGGGTGAACGTAGCATTTGCGAGGGAACAGGATCCAGAGTGCAGGTGGTAAGATGGACGTTAGCAAGTAATTTAGTGACCTTGTCTATGGTGGTGGGGTTGAAGGAGGGAAGTAATGACTGTGCCTGTGGGCATGAGGTGTGAAGTGTAGAGGGTATCTGAACAGTAGAGATCTCCTTGCGAATTGTATCAATCTTCTGTTTGAAGTGATTGGCAATCTCCTGGGCGGTGAGTGAGTTAGTGGTTGGTGGCAATGGAGGACGAAGGAGAGAGTTGAAGGTAGAGAACAGTTGCCGGGGACGGGATGATAAGTTTTTAATGAGGGTGATGAAATAGGTCTGCTTGGCAGTGAGGAGGTTTGAATTGTATTTTTGGAGGGCAGATTTATACTGGACAAAGTCTTCCTGGGACTTAGTCTTGCGCCACTGGCAAATCATGGTATATAGCGCAGCCTTACAGATCGGTGCAAACAAACTAAAAAATGACACTATTAGTAATGAAGGACTCAATGGGCATTAGATTATCAGAGACTGCAGACATACTGCACGAGATTACCAAAGACTGCGGACATACTACACACGATTACCAGAGACTACGGACATACTGCACAATATTACTAGAGACTGCGGACATACTGCACAATATTACCAGAGACTGCAGACATTCTGCACAATATTACTAGAGACTGCGGACATACTGCACAATATTACCAGAGACTGCGGACATACTGCACAATATTAACAGAGACTGCGGACATACTGCATAATATTACCAGAGACTGAGGACAGTCAATATCAATATCCGTGTGTTACCCGCCACGCGCAGTCATAAACATCCCCTCCCCTTTGTCCTTGGAACTTTGATAGACAGAACACCCATCCCAGGATTGGACAGGTGATCTGTCTATCAAAGTGCCCGGACAAGGGGGAGGCTGTATATGATGGGGCACGGCGGGAACACACAGCTATTGAAATTAAGCTGTTATGTTCCCCAGCTCTCTAATCAAGCAGGAGGCAGCGGATCTCCTCTCTTTTCCCCTGCACAGATAAAGGCTGCATGGGGGACATAGGCTGTATAGGGGACACGGGCTGCACTGAGGGGGACACAAGCTGCACTGGCGGACATGGATAAAGTTGTTCTTAATATTTATTTTTATAAATTAATTCTGAATAAAAGATGTAAGTATAATTTCATGAGATAATTTATGTTTCTATTTGTTTTGTCTATTATTCAAAAAAATTTTTTTTTTTACATACATACATTTCACATTACATTTACATTTACAATATCATACATTGAAATCATATTAAATACATTCACAATCTACTCAAATATAAACAATATACACTAAAATAATAAAGACAACATTGTCGAGATCGATCAATCCTACACCTTTTATTTATTTATTTTATTTCACTTTCCCTCCTCCCTCTCTTGCCCTTCCCCCCCTTATGCCGAGAGGAGAGAGGCGAGAAGAGAGGAAGGTGGCGAGAGAAAAGAGAAGGGGAAAAAAAAAAAGAACCCATTACCACCCAGATAAAAATGTGTATGTTTTTCCCCCTAGTTAA
Organism: Rana kukunoris; assembly: GCA_029574335.1. Lineage (NCBI taxonomy): Eukaryota > Metazoa > Chordata > Amphibia > Anura > Ranidae > Rana > Rana kukunoris. The sequence continues at coordinate 328,224,942 of CM056050.1, read as the reverse complement.
TGCTCTATGGCTCCTAAACATCTATTTTTGGGGATTGATATCCCCTTTCTTGTACATTTCCTGTTCCTTCTGTGATTGTTTTAGTGCTTTTATGTGATTTACCCCATCTTTTCTCCAAGTGACTAATTCTATTACCCTTCTCTTTATTGAAAGGGAGAAAACCAATATAACAGTTCTCCCCATCAAATCTACCTGCAAAAAAAACCCAAAAAACATTTTTCCCCCTTTCATATACATTCTCCCCGTGGTCCCTCCCGTCTATAATTATTTTAGTGCATTTATGTGGTAGGTCCTATCTATTTCTCCCTGTGATTAATTCTATTGTTTTTCCCTTTTCCCCCTTTCTCTTTATTAGGAGGGAGAGCATATTTTAGCAGTTATCCCCTTCAAACCACCTGCCAAACAACAACTACAACAGCACAAAAAAAAAAAAAAAAAGATAATTTATGAAGGTGTATACATTTTGAGCCCTGTATACATACTACACTGACTGCCCTATATACTCTGGACTGTATTATATATACTATACAGACTGCACTATATACTCTGAACTATGTTATATATACTACACTGATTGCACTACATACTCTGCACTGTATTATACACACACACACTACACTATATATACACACTGCACTATACTGTATACTCTGAACTGTATAATATATACTACACTAACTGCACTATATACTCTGAACTGTATTATATATACTATCTAGACTGCACTATATACTCTGAACTATGTTATATATACTACACTGATTGCACTACATACTCTACACTGTATTATACACACACACACACTACACTGACTACACTATATATACACACTGCACTATACTGTATACTCTGAACTGTATAATATATACTACACTAACTGCACTATATACTCTGAACTGTATTATATATACAGTACTACACTGACTGACTGCACACTACACAAACTACCTGCCTAATCTTCATCCAGTCACTATATATGGCTGCTGTGTAAGCAGCAGCCCTATATAGTGTGGGGCGTGGCCCCTGAGCCACGATTGGCCAAAGGCATCGCACTGTGATTGGCCAAAACATACAGGTCAGGTTCATGCTTTGGTCAATCAGCAGCTGTCAATATTCTGCGATCTCACAGTGCATTATGGGGCACTCTGCAGCGAGCGAACTTCCCGTGAGCACCCCATATATTCGAGTTGAACTTATGTTCGACTTGAACATTCGAACCATCACTAATCACTTCACCTTAGTTCTGTAGAATTTTTGTTTAAATCCCACGAGTACTTTGAATTAACATTTGTTATCAGTCTCTGCAATTTGCACTGAAGATGAAAATATTATTTTGTTCTGGAAGAGTACATATTGAGCAAAATTCCTATATAACTATAAACAAGTTTTGAAAAAATGTTGTAAAAGCTAATGTAGAAAACAATATTTAGTCATAGAAATCCTTGCTTAGTGCATATCTTTACTTTAGAAGTTCTGGCCCTTTGTTGCCCTTTACAATTTCCTTTACAATAATAGAGATTCCATTTTCACACTCATAAACATCAATGACATTTCTATATATCATTGGTTCCTTATTACATTTATGGGGAGATGACAATCCTACTGTGGTCCAAGCTAGTGTCAGAGGCCTCTTATAGGCAGAAGTGCTTTTCAAAAACCCATGAGATATAGCTGGCATACCAGCTGAATTCCAATTTTATTAGCAGGCAGAAAAACAATATAAACGATTTCACTCATTGCTTCTCATACCTATTTCTAGATAACAAAGTGCAACACAAGGGACACAGCTAAAACGGGTAATAAAAAAACGACTTGTACATGTGTGTGAGAAAAGCCTCTGGCAACCAAAAAATTACAATTGTGTTTAACTACTTCCTTACCGAGTACATCATGTAAAATGGAATATTTTGTTTCTTTACTAATATACTGCTTGGCTCCAGTGGTCCTTTGGGATCAGAAACAGTTGAACAGGGGAACAGCAAATCATAAGATTCCATTTTGCCAACGGGGAGAAAAACCTATGACCTCATTTTTATTTTACATCTAAGAAAGCTATACATGGCAAAACGAGACATTTGTAAATGCTGTATCTATAGTATGCAGTGAGAGTTTAACTGGTTTATGAAAGTGAAGTAATTTAAAATACACTTGCTATACACAGTTATACACAATGCAAAATAATAGTGGAACTTAGAGTTCAAGAAGGTCTTTTTCATTAATGACTTGATGCTAATTCATGTAGTACAATATTTTATTGCCTGACAAAAGTGCTTAGTGCAAGACTAAATGCTAAATACCAAGTAAGCCTTAATAGCAAAGGTTTAAAAACAAAACATAAGGGGCCAGATTCTGTAAGAAAATTGTCGGCGAAGCCTAAGCCATTTACACTACGCCGCCGCATCGTACTAGAGCAAGTGCCGTATTCTCTAACCATTTGCTCCGTAGTTTACGTTGGCGTAGCGAAAATGGCCCAGCGTAAGCCCGCGTAATTCAAATGGGGCGGCTTGTATTTAAATTAAGCGCGCACCCACGTCGAACGAACTGCGCATGTGCCGGCCGGGGAAAAAGCCCAGTGCGCATGCTCCAGCTCACGTCGGAAAGCGTCGTTGAAACCGACGTCAAAACGACGTGATCGTCACTACGCAATGCCCCTCTTCGCGAACGAGTTAGTAAAACGACGTAAGCGATGGAAAAAGCCGACGCTGACCCAACGCCATACTTAACATGGCATCCGACGGCACCCGACGGCATCCGACGGTACTTCGTAAGGTTACTCCTCATAGAAGCAGGAGTAACCTTACGAAAACGACGTACGCGACGGCGGGGCGGCGTAAAAGCGATCGGGAATCGGCGTACTAGCCTCATTTGCATATGCAAATGAGAAAACAACGTAAAGGCCACCTAGTGGCCGGAGTTGTCATTACAACTACGATCCGCAAGTGTAATGGTATTACACTTGTCGGATGTTGAAGCGTATCTATGCCAAACTGATGCTAAGCATCACTCGCATAGATACGAGGCAAAAAAAACGGCGATACGACGGGGTATCTGAGATACTCCGTCGTAGCGCCGCTGAGAATCTGGCCCTCGGTCTCTAACAATCCTGTTCTTGGCTAAACAGAAAATAGGCTCACAAGATATCAAAATGGGATGCAATATATTACCTGCTCTTATCTACAGAATAAGCCATGCTATGTATTAATATTTGGAAATTGTGTATAACACCGTGTATTAGTAGTGATGAGCGGAATACGCCATATTCGATTTCGCGATATTTCGCGAATATTTCGAAGAATATTCGCGAATATTCGTTAATATCGAATATTCGTGATATTTTATAAAAAATAAAAAAATTAAAATAATTGCGAAATTTCGCCAATGCGAAATTTCGCTAATGCGAAATTTCGCAATTTTTTTTTTTGGATAAAATATCACGAATATTCGATATTTACGAATATTCGCTATATTTTATTAAAAAAAAAAAAAAAAAAAAATTGCGAAATTTCGCTAGTGCGAAATTTATTACGAAATTTGAAAAATACGAATATTCAAAATAGCGAATATTCGCCGCGATATTCGAGTTATTCGCGAATACTCGAATATGCAATATTCGTAGCGAATATTCGCAATGCGAATATTCGTGAGCAACACTATGTATTAGTGCCCGACACTGCATTAATCGAAAATAAATAAGTGCTAAATAGGGAAGAGAAAATCACCACAGGGTTTTATTTGCAGGTAAATCATGCTCAAAATTTAGAAAAAATATCCTTTGCTGTGAATTGCATTGAAGTCTATGAGAGAGGACAAATGTTATTTAATTCTGACTATTTGTAGGCCTAACTAGCAAGCTACTGTCCAACTAAAGTCATTAGACGCCTGCCACTGCCACTGAGGACATATACCAGTTCCATATGACAAAAAGAAAAAACTATTCTGAACAACAGGGAGTGGGAACTTAAAGGGGTTGTAAAGACAAAAATATTTTCTTCTTAAATTAAAGTCTGACAGTAGCTGATAAAGTAAAAAGTAATGTTTTGTAGTATAACTAGTTTGATACCTGTTGAAATCAAGCTGTTTTATTCACCTCCAGCACTCCTGAATCGTTATTTTGACTGACTTCCTGGTTTGCGGTGCACATTCATTCTTGCTACATCACGGCCTAATGGGAACTACATTTCCCATTAGGCTTAGCCTCCATGCCTATGAGGGTTAAGAGAGAATCTTCACGCAGGGCTGTAGTCATAGGGAGGGGGTGAGCACATTCTGCTTTCCACCATGCAGGTGCTGGAGGAAAGCAAGAAGAGGAGAGACAGGAAATGGCATTTTCAAACCTGGATTACTGTATTTTGGAAGTCAAAAGGAAAAACGAGTTAAGTGATATTTAAATGCTCTAGCTTACAGCAATCAATTGATCTAATAAAAAACGAACCTTTAGTGTTCCTTTAATTTCTTCAATCTTTCTAATGCAACAAGTCAGATGATGTAGTGACTACGGTTTTCAAACTATGGCCCTCCAGTTGTTCAGGAACTACCCATCATGCCTAGTCATGTCTGTGAATGTCAGAGTTTTACAATGCCTCATGGGATGTGTAGTTCCGCCACAGCTGGAGGGCCGTAGTTTGAGGATCCCTGATGTAGTCAAATGTTGCTAGCAGTTTGCAAAGCAAAGGCGTTTGCAAAGCAGAGTAGGAGAAAAAGGGCATATTCACATCCCTGGTAGAAAACTGGCTTCTCCTGGGGAGAGGTAGATGAGGCAGACTTTATGCACCAGTTAACTATCTCCTGTGCAGTTTGGCACCAAAATGGTCAACCACTTTAACCTCCCTGGCAGTATGATTATGTCAGATTTTTGATGCTGAAAGCAGTACATGTTTTGCATGGAAATTTGGCATTTTATGTTGTAGGCCTGTAATTCTTAGAAATAACTCACTTAAATCTGTCCAAACAAGAGCCTAGTAGACATTCCAGGTAACATAAAGTTTTAAACACAAAATCATAAATTATAATATAATAAATAACTATACATTATTATTCAATAATGTAATCAAATCAAAAAGAAAACAAAAATGTGCTCAGTTGCAGAATTGTCGCTGTCATTACTTTCAGTGCAAGTGATTATAATTTATTATCGCCATTTTCTAGTTGGTCTAAAACCACTTTTGACATAAAGGGACACTTTTTGGTTGCTATGGACAATCTCAAGTTTCCACGCAGAAAGAACAGTATATAAAATAAAAAAGTTCATGCAGGGCACTGGACAAACCACTAGGGACAAAAGTGATGTGGAATTATTTGATACAGTACATTACTGTAATCTATAAGATTACAGTGTACTGTAAGTGTTATGTGTTTTTCACTTTTTGAATTTGGCACCGAGCTCCATCCCCGTGTGTCTCAATGCCCGTAGAAAATGTAGCTTGGCACTGTGATAGATCGAGCGGAGACACGGCTCGCACACACAGCAGAGAGAAATCGCAGGATCCTGGGACAAGGTAAGTAAGCTGTACATGGATCCTGCAATGCAATCCTGAGTGTGGCTCAGGGTTACCATTTTTGGTACTGAAAATTCACCCCAAGCCACACTCTTGAATACCGCTAGGAAGGTTAACCACTTAAGGACCGCCGCATGTACATTTACGTCGGCAGAATGGCACCGACAGGCACATCAACGTATATATACGTTGGTGCCTTGGGGGGATCGGGGGTCCGATCGGACCCCCCCCCCCCCCGTACATGCGGCGGTCCGCGCGGCTGCAGGAGCGATCCGACAAGTGGGGGCGGCTATCCGTTTTCATCCGCCCCCTCCGGATCGCTCCCAGCCAATGCGCACGCCCGCCCGCCCTGTCACTTCCTCCTCCTGTGTAAACACAGGAAGGAGGAAGCGACGTGATCTCTCCCTCGGCGTTTGTTTCAAGCGCCGCTGAGGAGAGATCACAACACACCAAGTAAGTCTGCACCAACAGCACACTTACACACACACAAAAACACATTTAACCCCCGCGATCGCCCCCCCCTCCCCCCTGTCACAGTGTCACTGCATGCAGTAATCATCCATGTATGATTACTGTATTTAGTGTCAGTGTGACAGACAGTGTGACAGTCAGTCAGTGTTAGTGTCAGGGTAGCCCCCCCACCCCCCCCAATAAAGTTTTAACCCCTTGATCACTGCCCTAGTTAACCCTTTCACTCCCTATTGCCAGCGTCACTAAGCGATCATTTTTCTGATCGCTGTATTAGTGTCGCTGTTCCCGCTAGGTAGCTAATTTTTTTTTAATGCGATTTTTTTTTTACTAAAGACATGTGGCTAAATAAATTTTGGCCTAAATGTTTGACTAAAATTTAGTTTATTGGTTTTTTATTATAACAAAAAGTAAAAAATATTGATTTTTTTTCAAAAATGTCGCTCTATTTTTGTATATAGCGCAAAAAATAAAAATCGCAGAGGTGATCAAATACCACCAAAAGAAAGCTCTATTTGTGGGAAAAAAAGGACGCGAATTTTGTTTGGGAGCCACGTCGCACGACCGCGCAATTGTCTGTTAAAGCGACGCAGTACCGAATCGCAAAAACCCCTTGGGTCATTTGCCAGCGTATTGGTCCGGGTCTTAAGTGGTTAAGCAAGAAAAAACAGACATGCCCTGTCTCTCCTTATGACATATCAGGAATATGAAATGTTGTAACATATTGTTTGTTAAAGAAATTAATATACACTACAGTATATTACCAAAAGAATTGGGATGCCTGCCTTTACACGCACATGAACTTTAATGGCATTCCAGTCTTAGTCCGTAGGGTTCAATATTGAGTTTGCCCGCCCTTTGCAGCTATAAAAGCTTTAACTGTTCTAGGAAGGCTGTCCACAAGGTTTAGGAGTGGGTCTATGGAAATATTTGACCATTCTTCCAGAAGAAAATTTGTGAGATCAGGAGTTGATGTTGGAGAGAAGGCCTGCCTCTCAGTTTGTGCTCCAATTCATCCCCAGGATATTGTATTGGGTTGAGGTCAGGACTCTATGCAGGCCAGTCAAGTTCCTCCACCCCAACCTCGCTTATCCATGTCTTTATGGACCTTGCTTTGTGCACTTGTGTGCAGTAATGTTGGAACAGGAAGGGCCAACCCCAAACTGTTAATACAAAGTTAGGAGCATGAAATTGTCCAAAATGTCTTGGTATGCTGACACCTTAAGAGTTACCTTCACTGGAACTAAGGGGCCAATCCCAACCCCTGAAAGATAACCCCACACCATAACCCCCACCACCAAATGATTTGGACCAGTGCACAAAGCAAGGTCCATAAAGACATGGATGAGTGAGTTCGGGGCGGAGGAACTTCACTGTCCTGACCTCAACCCAATAATACACCTTTGGGATGAATTGGAGCACAGACTGCAGGCCTTGGGCCAGATTCAGATACACTTAATATTGCGCTGCGTAATCGAAATACTCTACGCTGCCGTATTTCACCAGGCTCTACACCGAATCCTGGTAGATTTTTGCCCGTACGCTACGGCGGCGTAGTCTATTTCTCGCCGCGTAATCGAAATACGCGATTGGGGGGCGTGAAGCATTTAAATTAAGCACGTCCCCGCGGCAATCGAACTGCACATGCCCTGTTCAGAAATTTCCCGCTGTGCATTGCGCGAAATCACATCGTTACGTCATTCGTTGTTTGAGTAGCGTCGTTTACGAACATTCCTATTCCCGGACGACTTACGTAAAAAATAATAAAAGACGTCGGAAAACATAGAAATTCGACGCGGGAACGACGGCCATACTTAACATGGGCTGTCTAATATTAGACCAGCAAAAAGCTGGTATAGTGTTACGTAAAAAAAAGATGACTAAAGGTGCCGTAAGAGATTGCGATTGAAGATCTTAATTTCTGGGATCGCCGGCAAAAGCTCATTAGCAATTTTATTGCAGCGTAGATCCGAAGGCGTACGAACACGTAATCCAGTCGAATTGAAGCCCGCAGCCGTCTATTCATGGTTTGAGGTTTCCGACTAGCTAAAAAACGCACGTAATTTGAAATTACTCCAGTCTAACACCAGTTAGACAGGCGTAATCGCTCTGTGAATCTGGCCCCTTCTCTCCAACATCAGTGCCTGACCTCATACAGTGGGGAAAACAAGTATTTGATCCCCTGCTGAGTTTGTATGTTTGCCCACTGACAAAGAAATGATCAGTCTATAATTGTATTGGTAGGTTTATTTTAATGAATTTAATATGTGCCACTGGCGCAAAACAAATTACAATGAAATATATTCTAGCTATGCTGCAGCTAATATTCACCACCAATGTTAGTGAAAAATGTGTAAAAAAAACTTTTGTTTGTGTAGCTGCGCTGGCCCTTTAAATGTATATCACACAGTGCATCAAATATCCAACACTGTCATATGAATGTGTCTGATTAGCATATGCTAATTATTTCCATTAAAATAAGATATTTAGCAAATTCCCAATAGTAAAATTAAACAATAAGGTCCAAATGAATTAATCCATCGTGCTAAACAAAAGGTGACTTCCAAAGCAATCATGTTGTGATACACCACCACCATCCACTCTATGGGCCAGATACAGGTAGGAAAGCGTATCTTTCCGGCGGCGTAACTTTTCTTATTTACGTTACGCCGCCAAAACTTTGCTCGCAAGTGCTGTATTTACAAAGCACTTGCGTGTAAAGTTACGGCGGGGTAGCGTGAACTGGGCGGCCCAATTCAAATTCGGCGGGTGGGGGCGTCTCCTATTTAAATTAGCGCATCCACATGTCGAACGTAGTGCGCATGCTCCCAATTATGACGGTGTTTTCGACGTGAACGTAATCAAGTAAATCCCCATTCACGGATGAGTTACGCAAACGACGTAAACATTTTCTAATTTCCCGCGGTCACAATGTCCATACTTAACATAGGATGCGCCTGCTTTTGGCAGCTTTATCTTTACGCTGGGAAAACCCCTTAGGGAAACGGCGTAAAGTGACTGCGTCAGGCCGGAGTATGTTCGTGAATTGGCATATCTCGCTGATTTACATATTCTCAGCGTAAATCAGCGGGAACGCCCCCAGCAGCCATTTTAAAATTGCAGTTAAGATCCGACGGTGTAATACAATTACGCCTGTCGGATCTTTGCTGCAAACCGGCATATCTTGTTTTCTGCATACAGAAAACAGTTAAGCCGGGGGAACGTGTGAGTTATGCCGGCGTATCAGTGATACGTCGGCATAACTCTTTCTGAATCTGGCCCTATGTGCTTACCAAAAAGCAGTAATAAATAAGCCTGTGTAATGCCTTTCTTTAACACTACAAGCAAGTAAGTAGATATGTTTCCGCTAGATCCCAGACTATTCTCCTAATTGTTCTCAAAAAAAACAAATTGGCAATCATAAAAAAATTGCACTCACATGTATGTGTGTCTCAAACTGCCACTGAGTCTATCAAGTGTTCCAGTGTTAGCCAGTAATGGCCGTATTGCTACCCAGTGTTAATTTTGCAGACTAAAACATGTTAATACTATTTTAGTCTACTAAAATATGACTAAAATACGACTAAAACAAAAATGGGACTCAAACTAAAATATGCTATTTTAGTAAATAAAAAAGACTAAAACTATATAGCTGAGGGCGGGGCCAGAGACGCAAGGGGAATTGCCGGGGGTTACCCAGTGATGTGTTGGTGTGACCTTGCCCCCTCTGATACAAAGGGAAACCTGCATTGCTTCAGAGGGGGGTGGGGTCACCCATAAACGTCACTGAGAAACCCCGGCAATTCCCCTTGTGTCTATTTTTAATAAAGGACTTGTCCCAAGCCGTCTCCTGTCATTTTTAAAAATGTTACACTTTTTTTGTGAAATGGTAGCCTTACCAATTCACATAGGGGGGCCTGGATCTGGGGGGGTCCCCTTTGTTAAAGGGGGCTTCCAGATTCCGATAAGCCCCCCCCACAGACCCCCACAACCACCAGGCAAGGGTTGTGGGGATGAGGACATCCTCCCCATGTTGAGGGCATGTGACCTGATACGGTTCAGGTTCTCGCCCCCCCCTCTTTTCCTGCGGCCTGCCAGGTTGCGTGCTCGGATAATTTTTTTTTATTTTGGCGAGGAGTTCCGCTTAATATTCATACCAGACCTGAAGGGCCTGGTAATGGAATTTGGGGGAACCCCCAAGCATTTTTATTTTTCAATTACTTTCAATGACTTATCTGTATTGTCGGGACCCAACAATTCATTATAGTCGCGAGTAGTTTTAAATTACTTCCCTTTAGAAATGTCATTTTGTTACAAACACAGGAAACATGCGCTACTTTACAGGCATACTATAGACACGTCCCAGGTACAGAATTTACAGAAATATTTCACTTTTATTGTTTCACTTTAAGCATTATTAAAATCACTGCTCCTGAAAAAACTGCCATTTGTAAAACTTTTTTTTTTTTGCATTGATACATGTCCACTGGGGCAGGACCAAGGTCCCCACACACTTTTTATGACAATAACTTGCATATTAACCTTTAAAATTAGCATTTTTAATTTTTTATGTCCGTGTCCCATAGACTTTAACAGTGTTCGCGTGTTTGAACTAATGTTTTGCTGCAAACCAAACTGGGGGGTGTTCAGCTCATCCCTATTTAAGACTCACGTGCCCGGGGGGTGTTCAGCTCATCCCTATTTAAGACTCACATGCCCACACAAGCATGTAGCTGATAAGATTTATTGAATAAATAATGAATTCACCAAAGTACACTTGTCAGTTGGAAAAATATGTAACCGTCAACTAAATGAAAAACAAAATGCCCTTGCTACACAAGAACTTTGAATCCAAAACTCTTTATTGTTGAAAGCTTGTCTTCCCCCTTTCCCCATTCCTTATCCTAACCCAATAAGAATGTGTGTGAGGAAGAAGGGAGCAGACCAGTGGCGGCTGGTGCTCAAAATTTTTGGGGGGGCACAAAGGAAAAAAAAATTTGCAGTCTCACTGTGCCCAAACGCAGCCACTGTGCCATGCTATCAAACGCAGCCACTGTGCCATCAATTTGCACCGCTGTGCCATGCCATCAAATGCAGCCACTGTTCCATCATTTCGCACCACTGTGCCATGCCATTAAACCAGCCACTGTGCCATCAATTGTCACCAATGTTCCATGCCATTAAACGTCCCACGATGTCTTCTACCGCCCTCGATGACTGACAGGCGTCTCAGCCAATCAGGTTACCGGTAGCCAGAACCGGCCAACCTGATTGGCTGAGACGCCTGTCATCTTATCCAAGGGTCATACAGTCTGTGCACTCCGAGAATAAGCTTCCGGGACCCGAGGGCTGTATTGGGAAAGCCTATCAGAGCTGTTGGCTCTGATAGACATTTCCGTACAGCCAACCAGCTGGCGTTATTCAGATAGCCGGACATGAGCGCCGACCATCTGAATAACAGCGGCAGCGGTGATAATAACATAGATTCGTGCAATGCATGAATTTATGTTATTAGACTCAGTGGCGGTGACCCATTCTACATTTTCTGGAAGCATCCAAATTTGTAGCATGTCATTATTTAAGGGGATTTCATGGCACTCAAGAAGATGTTTGAATTTATAGTATGTTCTGGCAAGAGGCCTGCATTTTTAACCATGCTGGCGGTTTGCCAGGTTTTACTAACTGCACTTTTTACTAAATTCACGTTAGCTTTTGTTGCATGCTCAACTTTTGCTGCATGCTCACCTTTAATCTCTTTGCCAGAGTACTTCCTTTGTACCACTAGATGTTCTCAGTCTTGTGGTGTGAAAAACAGCCCATTTCCTGTGAGCCTACCCTTTAACTGGAGAGTGAAAAAGAAGCAGCGCAGTCATTGGCTTATCTTTGTGTTCCCCTCCTATTAGCATACTCCTATTTCTGAGATCTGCTGTACAAAGACTGGAAGTTTCTAATATCAAGGCAAATTTAAGGAATTACACTTGCTAAAAAAATAAAAAATAAATTTAATGATATATTGGTAAATACAGAACCTCATTCATTTGTGTTTTATATATCTTCCTGGAGTTCCACTATAGGTATTTTTTTAAATGTAACTTACCTGCATTAGATGGTGTGTCCCTGGAGTTCAGCATTAGGGATGTTTTCATTTTTGTTAATCACTCTTATCTTATTATGCACACAACCGTTTTTTTTTTTTTTTTTTTTATGTCATTAAAAATGATCTTGTGTGGGCTCCAGAGCATTTTTCATGATTTAAAAAATAAGAATTAAAAATTTCGAACATGCTCTAATTTTTCACGTCGTTTTTAACGTCATAAAAAATGGTCGTGTGTGGGCTTTAACGACGTGAAAAAAACATGCATGTTTAGAAGCAATGAAAGATCAGGATGACTTGTACCTTTCAACATGGGTCCCCTATGTGAGGTATAGAGAGGGATGAGGGGGGGGGGAGAGGGGAGGGGAGGCCAACCAGAGAGAGGAAGTTCCCTTCCTTTTTTTTTTCTCTTTTTCTCTTTTTTCTTTCTTTCTTTTTTTTTCTCCCTGCAGCAGGGAGAAGGGGAGGGAGGGAAATTAAAGGAGGCTAGAAGGAAAATGAGAAGCTTTGTGTGAACAGACAAGAGGGGGGGAAGGCGGGGAGAGAGTGGGGGGGGACCTCTCTCCATCATTGCCTTCATTATGAGTAACAACTCTAATTAAACCGGAAGATATGAAATGTAAAATCTGTAATGCAAATCTTGAAATAAATAAAGAATTCATAAAAAAAAAAAAAAGAAGCAAGTTATGAGATGGGAGCGCTCGTTCTGTTAAAACTAGCGCTCATTCTGGTAAAACTAGCGTTCGTAATGTAGATAGCACATTCATCACGCTGTAACAGACTGAAAACCGCGAATTATCTTTTACTAACATAAAATCAGAAAAAGCAGCCCCATCCGAATGGAACTTCACCTTTATAGTGCCGCTAAATGTGTTGTTCATCACCGTGCTTTGCTAGAGCATTTTTTTTTCACAATCGTGTGTAGGCAAGGCCATTTTAACGATGGGGTTGAAAAAAAAAAAGTTTTTTTCTAGACCATTAAAAACGTAATTTTTTACACCCGAAAAACGGTCGAATGTACACGGCATCAGAATTGTAAATGTGTATATATTAATAACACATGCTCCTACATATGAATTAAAGTCACCTGTAATGAAAAATTGCGATGTAACCGTTAAAGAACCATTGTACAGCCATTCTAATAAGGGTGAATGAGGTTTTATAGGTTTTATAGGCATATGTTTTAAAGATGTAGGAGTAAAATAGCACTCCCAGTTGAAACAGTATAGCAAAGAGATCCACATTCCATGAGATAGTATCTCTAGCAAGAATCGATCCCAGAACCCCACCATGACAGGGCTATGGCATTTCCAACTAAGTCCCTTGCATAGATAGTGGTTTAGGGGAATTGTAGCAAAAGATAAACTTGTTATCACACCAGACATCATGGTTTTTATCTCCCACTCTCCGGAAAATATTACATCTGACTGGTTGTTATGGCCAGCAGCTCAACATTGGAGAAGTTGCATAAATCCAGATCTCACAGTTCTATAAATAATCTTTTGCAGAAATATCTCTCTCTTACACATAAGGGCTACCCGTCTCCTTGATCAATGCTCAAAGATGGGTATTAGCAAAGCAGCACATGTGAGTAGTGTATTTCTCAGTTTTATCTCACGTTTTATTACTATCCTTCATTGGTTAGCAGCTGTGGAAAAAGGAGGGCTTTAATATTGTTAATATTATTAATATAATACAGGATTTATATAGCACCATTTGTTTGTGAAGCACTTTACACAATTGAGAAAGACAGTACAGTTATATAATGGTTCAAAACAAGAAAAATCAGAGGGCCCTGCTCATTAACGCTTACAATCTAAAAGGAAGGGGTTAAGCAATACGAAAGGTAATAACTGTGGGAGATATGAGCTGATAGAGAAAATAAAAATATCCTAGAGGAATAATAGGCTACTCTGAGTTTTCAGAGATTGGCCAAAGGCACATAAAGTAGAAGATAGTAGACAGATTGGGATAAGGAGTTCCAGAGGATGGGAGTGGTTCTGAAGAAGTCCCTGGAAGTGAATGTGGCAGTAGTTGACAAGGAAGGTAGAAATCAGGAGGTCCAGATCATTGGAGGGGTCTCTGAAAAAGTCCCAGAGGGAAGAGATGACAAGGGAGCTAGAGAGCAGGAGGTACTAGGGAGTAGTGACGACTGTAGCTTGGTTGGTATTTTTTGAGATGAAATTGGTAAAGTATCTGGAGGCAAAGTAGTGGATTGCTTTGTACATTGCTGTTAGTGTTTTTAATTGTATTTGTTGGGTGAGCAGCAGGAGACATTGGAGGTATTGGCAGAGAGGGGTAACAGACAACTAATGGTTGGTAAGTTGGATGAGCCTGGCAGCAGCAGTCAAGATTGACTGAAGGGGGGATAACCTATGTTAGGTTGGGCCATCAAGCAGGGAGTTGCTATAGTCAAGGCAAGAGCTTACAAGGTAGTGAACTAGTAGCTTTGTGGTGGTGTTTGTTTAAAAAGACATTATTTGCAGATATTACAGTGATTGAGGAGGCAATATTTGGACAGTGATTAGATATGGGGCTGAAAGAGGAGTTCATAGTTCAGCAATACACCTATTACTCTGCAGGTTGAGACTCAGGGCCGGCGCTAGCAATAGGCAGGTCAGGCGGCTGCCTAGGGCGCCAGGGTAGGGAGTGCGGCAAAATCCAGATCCTCAGCCACTTGCTGGGGATTCAGATTTTTTAAATACCTGCAGGGATGGCCAGGGTCACCATCCATAAGGCAGCATAGGCGTCTTATTGTGCCAGGCTAGGGGGGAGGATAAATTGAGCCTGTGAAGACATCCCAGCGCAGCGCTCTGTGTGAAAACAGTTGGCTCTCTCCACCCCCGTAATCTGTCAGCCTGCTTTCTCCGGGACCACTCTGTCCCCAGCCTGCAGTGCTGACCTAGCAGCATCAGTAACCCGAGCAAGGGAGAGAGCTGGGACAAGGAGCAGCCCGGAAGCGCTGCATTAACATTAACTGAGGCAGGTGACTGAGGTGGAACTGGAAGCCCTGGCTGCATGTAACCCTGCCTGAGCTTGCCGCGATTACCCCTCCCCTCCTCCTCCTCCTCCTGGATCGTCAGAGATCTGCTGTGGGAGAACAGGCAGCAGCGTCACTCTCCTCAAGATGAGTCCACCACCGCCGCTGGCTCAGGTAGTGAATCACAGGCAGCACACTCAGCTGAATAAAAAAAAAAATTGAATCTGTTGTCTGCATTGTATTGTGTACACAGGGGGACAGATGTGCGGTGGGGGGGCAGATGTGCGGGGGAACAGTGTGAGGGGGGGATACAGTGGGGAACAGAGGTGCTGGGGGCATACAGTGTGGAACAGAGGTGTTGGGGGCATACAGTGGGGAAGAGAGGTATGGGGGGGATACAGTGAGGAACAGAGGTGTGGGGGGCATACAGTGGGGAACAGAGGTATGGGGGGATATAGTGAGGAACAGAGGTGCGGGGAGCATACAGTGGGGAACAGAGGTAAGTGGGAATACAGTGAGGAACAGTGGTGCAGGGGGCATACAGTGGGGAACAGAGGTGTGGGGGGGGATACAGTTGGGAACAGAGGTGCGGGGGGGATACAGTGGGGAACAGAGGTGCCGGGGGGGGGGATACAGTGAGGAACAGAGGTGCGGGGGGGGATACAGTGGAGAACAGAGGTGTGGGGGGATACAGTGGAGAACAGAGGTGTGGGGAGGATACAGTGGAGAACAGAGGTGTGGGGGGGATACAGTGGAGAACAGAGGTGCTTGGGGGATACAGTGGAGAACAGAGGTGCTTGAGGGATACAGTGGAGAACAGAGGTGCTTGGGGGATACAGTGGAGAACAGAGGTGTGGGGGGGATACAGTGGAGAACAGAGGTGTGGGGGGGATACAGTGAAGAACAGAGGTGCTGGGGGGATACAGTGGAGAACAGAGGTGCAGGGGGATACAGTGGAGAACAGAGGTGTGGGGGGATACAGTAGAGAACAGAGGTGTGGGGGGATACAGTGGAGAACAGAGTTGCTGGGGGATACAGTGGAGAAAAGAGGTGCTGGGGGGATACAGTGGAGAACAGAGGTGTGGGGGGGATACAGTGGGGAACAGAGGTGCTGGGGGGATACAGTGGAGAACAGAGGTGCGGGGGGGGATACAGTGGAGAACAGAGGTGCTGGGGGGATACAGTAGAGAACAGAGGTGTGGGGGGATACAGTGGAGAACAGAGGTGTGGGAGGGATAAAGTGCAGAACAGAGGTATGGGGGGAATACAGTGGAGAACAGAGGTGCTGGGGGGATACCGTGGAGAACAGAGGTGCGGGGGTATACAGTGAAGAACAGAGGTGCGGGGGGTATACAGTGGAGAACAGAGGTGCTGGGGGGATACAGTGGGAAACAGAGGTGCTGAGGGGATTCAGTGGGGAACAGAGGTGCTGGGCTGATACAGTGGGGAACAGAGGTGCGGGGGGGATACAGTGAGGAACAGAGGTGCTGGGGGATACAGTGGGGAACAGAGGTGCGGGGGGGTACAGTGGGGAACAGAGGTGCTGGGGGGATACAGTGGGGAACAGAGGTGCGGGGGGATACAGTGAGGAACAGGTGTGGGGGGAAACAGTGAGGAACAGGTGTGGGGGGAAACAGTGGGGAACAGAGGTGGTGGGGGGGGATACAGTGGAGAACAGAGGTGGTGGGGGGGATACAGTGGAGAACAGAGGTGGGGGGGGAAACAGTGGGGAACAGAGGTGGTGGGGGGATACAGTGGGGAACAGAGGTGCTGGGGGGGATACAGTGGGGAAAAGAGGTGCAGGGGGAGATACTGCAGGGAACAGAGGTGTGGGGGGAACAGGTATTTAGGGTGGTACAATTATGAAAAGGTGTGCAGGGGACTACAGTGATAAAGCAATTGGGGTGATCTGAGGTGTGAAAATACAGGAATTGGGTGATCTGAGGTGTGGAGGTTCAAGTTCACCTTTGTAAAAAAATAAATAAATGCAGATCTTTTTGCAGGTAAAAAAATGTGCATTTTTTTAAATTTTACTAGAAGACTGTAAAGCATTGTCAGTGTACCTGTCTGCTCATACAGACAGGCAGTTACACAGCTAGCCCGTCCATATACTGTACCTGTGGACCACGGCTGGCGTGAGGAAGCAAGCCAGTGCCACCACTATTTGTCTTTAGACCGGGTCCAGAGGCGGAGGTGGAGAGGCGCCGCAAAAATCTCCCCCACCACTCCCTCCATTGTATACACGTACAGGACAAAAGGGGTGGAGTCAGGGCGGGGCCAGTGGGGGCGGCAAAATCGCCTAGGGTATCAAAAATCCTTGCACCAGCCCTGTTGAGACTAATATATGTGCCAGTTATCTCAACAGAGAAGTCAGGGGAGGGGGCATGGGGGGATATTTTGAGCTCAGTTTTGGATAGATTGAGTTTATTGAGTTTGAGGAAATGTTTGACATCCATATTGATTTGTCCAATTATAAATTAGTGCTGTGTGGAGACTGATGGGGTGAGCTAAGGGGTAGAAAAATGTGGATGTGGTCAACATAGAAATGGTATTGGAAGCCATAGGAGGCTGTTGACCCAGAGAGATCACTTAGATATATGTAAGAGTTACTCTTTCTTTCATCCTCTCTTTGTTGAGTTTTCAGATGCATTTTAGATGTGTTTGCTATTTACTCACCATGTTTTTACATACATTTGCCATGCATACATCTAACATGTATCTTTTATGCATTGACTTGTGCAGCAAAATAAAATCAAAGCACAGACTTGTCTCAGATTGAGCCAGAGCTAAATTTAAAGGCTCCGGATCACAATTTAAACAGGGAAAAGACATGCTTTATCTGCCACACAGATGACCTTGGTTTAGTATACAGTATATTTCACTTTATTCCCGTCTATAGCTATATGTGCAATACTTCAGTTACTGAACACTGAAATCCTGCTATGTGAGCAAATTTTTTTTGTAAAGAGAGGAAGTAGATTTTAACCTACTTAACATCAAAATCCCAGAGAGGCGCAGTTAAGTAGGGTTTGATTGTCAGGGACATGACAATTAACCTCAATAGAGAATCAAAGGGCTCCATTAGGTGCCCAGTAAAACTGGCTGCTTATAGGGAGATGGGAAATGATGCCTGTGTCAGATGTTTTTGAAAGTATTGTCATGCGCCCTCATGGCATACTTGAAATACGAGGTCTTTGCAAGTCTGCAAGGGCTGCACTTTTCCTCTCTCATGATATACGAAAGACCAATAATTCACTGAGAAGGCAAGGCTGTAAAAGTGAAATTTTTACAGCCTGAACCCATTAGCATTCACTTTCCGAAACGTGTTACTTGAAAGGATAACTTAACTCATTCACAGCTGGAGAAAATCTAAATGCAGATCTTCTCTAGTCTCTTTGGACAATTTATACAATAAAAGTATGTTTCTATTACATGAAAACCTACATATTGGCAATCTGACAAATTTAAAGTGCGCACAAGGTGGCCTGTTCAGCTGTATGAAATACACGTGTCATAAGAGCATTCTTGGCTATAGTCTCTTTCAGAGAGACAGACTAAAATGAAAAAGTGGCATTGTCTGTCTCTATGTGAAAAGTGATCTCAAAGTGAATGTTAAAGAGGACCTTGTGGAGGGAGAGTGTGAGCATTATGGGTGGAGCTGCATATGGGTGTGCTTACTTTATAGTTAAATACTGGAGTTTGTTGAAGGCCTATCAATGTTAATGAGACTCAGCTTCTTGCCTAGATAGGAAGGGATGCAAATACTGGGACAGTGGTAATGATTTTAACTATCCTGAAAATGAGTGGAGTAATGGCATTGAAACAGTAATTGGTGGTAAATTAAAAACCTATTACAAGTCAATTTTATGATACAGCATATAGAGACCCCAACCAAAAATGATTCTCTGCTGGACCAGGTAATCTCAAATCATGCAGAGCATATTAATAATGCTCATATAAAAGAACATGGGTAGCAGTAACCATAGCACAATTTAATTTAATGTTAGCTGTAAAAAACAAGCACATACTGGAAAGATAAAAACACTAAACACTTAGAGCCGGTTCACACTGGGGCGGCACGACTTCGGGGGCGACTCGGCAAGGCGTCCTGAAGATGACTTTAGAGGCGACTTGCAAAATGACTTCTGTATAGAAGTCAATGCAAGTCGCCCCGAGTCGCCCCCAAAGTCGTACAAGAACCTTTTTCTTAGGCCTCGTACACACGATCAAATCTGTCTGCTGGAAACGGTCGGCCCGACCGTCCCAGCAAACAGATTTGATCGTGTGTACGGGCAAGCCGACGGATTTGGCCACCCGTCCGCCCGACATGTCTGCTGGTTAGTATGCTAACCAGCAGACATGTCTTCTCGCACACGCGCCAAATGATTTCGACGCATGCGCGGAAGTGTTTTACTTCCTGGTGCGGTGACGTGGCGGCGTCAACATCACCGCCACGTCACCGACACGTCAGCGCGCTGTCTGCTGGCGGGGATTTTGGTTTGCTCATGTGTACACGCGAGCAAACCAAAATGCCAGCAGACAGATCTGTTCAAATCGGTCGGTCCGACCGATTTGAACAGATAGATTGACTCGTGTGTACGAGGCCTAAGTCAAAGTTCCTATTAGAACAGTTCTATTAAATAGAATGGTACTCGACTTGCCGGGCGGCTGAGTCGCCTGACGAGTTGCCCCAGTGTAAACCGGCTCTTAAGATAGCACATTTTGCAGGCCTGAGGGATGCTCTGCAAGACTTACACTGGGAGGGAATATTGTCAATAAAAGGACAAATCGACTGTATGCAAATAGGCTGCAAAGTATATTCCAATGGGCAACAAGTTTAAAAGGCTAAAAAATAAAACCTATATGGCTCATGTCCAAATTGAAAAAAGCTTAAAATAAGAAAAGGGCATTAAAAAAAAAAAAAAAAGAGACTATATTATTTTGAAAGTTACAAAGAATATAACAGAATATGTAAAAAGGAATTTAGGGCTGCAAAAAACAAACAAACAAAATGGATCAGATGGCTTATACCAACGTGTCCTCAAAGAATTGAGCTCTAGTATTTTGAAATCATTGTTTCAAATTTTTAGAGTCCCTTCAATGGCTGGCTTTGTGCCACTAGATTGGTGCAAGACCAATATGGTACCACCTATATTTAAAAAATGAACAAGAAATTTACTAAGTAGCTACAGAGCAGTCAGTTTAACTGGCCTAATGCCGTGTACACACACGATCGGTTTGTCTGATGAAAACGGTCTAATGAACCGTTTTCATCAGAATAAACCGATCGTGTGTGGGCCCCATTGGTTAAAAAATCAGGAACTTGTTTTAAAATTATATGATGGATAAAAAAACTATAGAAAAAAACGATTGTCTGTAGGCACGTCCATCGGTTAAAAATCCACGCATGCTCAGAATCAAGTCGACGCATGCTTGGAAGTATTTTTTCAGCACGTCGTTGTGTTTTACGTCACCGCGTTCTGACTCGATTGGTTTTTTAACTGATGGTGTGTAGGCACAACTGATCATCAGTCAGCTTCATCGGATAACTGATGGAAGAATCCATCAGACCGTTTTCGTCGGATGGACCAATCGTGTGTACAGGGCATAATAGTCAGGAAGATACTGATAGAGAGTTTAATAAAATACCACATAGAAGAGTTTTTGCTAGAAAACAACATTTTAAGCAATAGACAACATGGATTCATGAAGTTGTCAAGCAAAAACTTAGAGCGACTGTTATATTATATTTGGATTTTGCAAAAGGGTTTGACACAGTTCCTCATACACAGCTAATCTGTAAGCTAAATTGATTGTAAAGCTTTTTTCTTAATAATAACATGTTATACTTACCACCTGTGTACAAGGGTTTTGCACAGAGCGGTCCGATCCCTTTTCTGGGGTCCCCCGGCAGTGCTCCTGGCTCCTTCTCTTCTTGATTTCCCCCAGAGTCCTGCTGATGCATTCATTGACAGACAGCAGAACTCGGCCCCGCCCTCGGCTCCCTTGTTAATGGATTTGATTGACAGCAGCGGGAGCCAATGGCTCTGCTGCTATCAATCTATCCATTGAGGACCCGAGACAGTGGCTGGTGCTGCTGGGCTAATGCTCGTTGCTGGAACGATCGAGTTCAGGTAAGAAAATAGGGGGGCTCTGGGGGACTGCTGCAGAACAAAAGGTTTGTAACCTTAATGCATAAAATGCATCAAGGTGAAAAACTGTGAGGGTTTACAACTCCTTTTAAGTCTATATGCTTAGAAAATTCAAAAATTACTAAGGTTAGGTTCACACCTTTATGTTTTGCAGTGTGTTTTCAGTTTTGCAGAAATGGACTACAGTCCATATGTAGTTTTCCTATGGGTCATGTTCATATCTGTGCATCTTCAACTGGTGTGTTTTTTCGAAAGGAGTACTTTTTTCATTTTTGTTATCATAGACTTCAATGGAAATGCAGTGGAAATGCTTTAAAAACACAGGGCCAGATTCAAGTACATCGGCGCATTTTTTGACTGGCGTAGCGCACCTCCTTTACATTAGACTGCCGCAATGTAGCGGTGCAATCACCGTATTCTCGTTTGATTTGCGCAGAAATTAGCGCCTGTGCAACGTAATTTCAGAGGTGTAAGGCGGAGTAATTCAAATTGGGAAGGACGTCGGCGTGTTACATTGAAAAGAGCCGTGACCCCATGCAAATGAAGGGCCGGCCGGCTCGCGCATGCGCACATGAAGCAGACCATGGTCAGCACCTCTGTGCGCATGCTCGCAACTCGGGAACGGCGCAATCAGTGAAATTGGAAGTGGACCCGGCAACTTAGTAAACTACGCAGACAGCATAAATAGACAGACACAAACGCATTCCTTTGCAAAAGTACATCCCTTTGTATCCCTTCCTATACAGCAAGGTGCTTTTGTTCTGTTGTTTATTAGCGTTTGTTTGTTTGTTTGTTTGTTTGTTTGTTTGTTTGTGACGTGTCTTTGAGATATTTGGGGACTGTTTTGCAGAGTGATTTTTGTCTTTTTTGTGTTTTCTTTGTTGTTATTTTTTTTAAATGAGATTTTTGCTGGGCATTTTTTATTTTTGCTGGTCAATTTTTTTTTTTTGGGGTTCTGTTTGTGAATGATTTTGGAATGTGGGGATGACATTCCTGACGGAAAAGGGTTGTCACCCTCATTTGTGGTGGAGAAGCATGGTGTTGCTGCTCACAAGTCCTGCATGGTGGGCTTGTGCCAATCCAATGTGATGAGGATGTGATGTGTCTGTGCTAGGGACCACAGTGGTGTGCATGCATGCATTCTCATTGTGCCATGATTAATGTGTGTGTTTAACGTGCAAAGATGCCTAATGTGAGCTGGCTCCTGGCTGCTCTTCCCTCAGAAGATGGGGTATCCTTGGTTAGGGGGGAGATTGTCTGGTTCAGGGGTCAGGTCATCACAAATGTCAATCTGCAGGCCCTTTCTTACTGCGAAGTTGTGCAGCATGCAACATGCACCAATGATCTGGCATACAAAGTTTGGGGAATATAACAGGGTACCATGCCGGGGTTCCGTATAGGAGTCATGAGATGGGGTCCCAGTGCATATGCAGAGTCACCCTGAAGGGATAAGACAGGAGGATGTTAGTAGTGCATGTGCCCCTTGTGATTTCAGCATCATGGTAGGGGGGACAGTCATGCCTGCCACCCATGTCATTTACCAACCAGCCAGCTGTCCCCATACATGTTCTGTTCGAAATCTGTGGGGATGGGGCTAGGATTGTATATGTAGCTGTCATGGGTGTCATGGGTGGTGTCATGTGTTGGGCTGGTGTTGGGCTCCTGCAGGGTTGTGGTTAATTCCAGGATGGCATTAAGGGTGAATCTGAAGATGCGAGACACCTCAGAATCACTCATGCCAAAGATGTCTATGCATGTGTGATATATCAAGTGAAGAGTGAGGGGCTTGTATCAGATTAGATCATGGGTCTTCAAACTATGGCCCTCCAGTTGTTCAGGAACTACAATTCCCATCATGCCTAGTCATGTCTGTGAATGTCAGTGTGTTACAATGCCTCATGGGAAGTGTAGTTCTGCAACAGCTGGAGGGCCGTAGTTTGAGGATCCCTGGATTAGATTATTATATCCATCAAGGTTTTAAAGGGCTATTAAAAGATAGTGAGACTATGTTTGTAATTTGTATGTTTGTTATGTATTGATGTTTATATGTATGTCCTTTTTTGGAAAAATGTTTATAAAAGCAAAGAAATTAAAAAACAAAAAAAAAAAAACTTCTCCCGTGCCCTCCTCTGTGCCCTCCTCCGTACCCTCCTCCGTGCCCTCCTCCTTCTTTGCTCATCTAAAGTCAGTAGTATAGCTATGAGCATGGATGCCACTGGCATGTTGGCATACAGTTTGTTGTGCAGCAAGTGTGACTGCTCAGTTCCTCACTAACAGTGTTGCTTTAGCTGACATGTAGACAGATTGTCTAATTTTATACCACCTTTTATATGGTCTAATTTTAGACAGAACGTGCAGCTGTTGCGCACAGCGCGTAGCCTGCGCTGCACCAACGTTCTTTTGTGGATTCCCGTATCTCCCTCATTTGCATATTTGAATAGCAAATCAATGGTGTGTCTAGCGCAGTTTTGCCCGGACGGATGCGCCTGTCTATCGAAAAAAAGTAGATTTCTTGCGTATCACGTTTTGGGGATGCAGCGCATCGAAACGCATGCGCAAATTTAGACTTACGCCGCGCATCTCCTGTAACGCCAGCGCAATCACTCTGTGAATCTGGCCCACAGTGCTTGCATTTCCACTACAAGTTTCCCCCGCATAATAGGCACCTCTCAAAAGTGCAAAATGTATCAAAAACACATAAAAAAAAACAAAAACATTAAAAACACATTAAAAAAAAACTATTTTGTTTCTGTTGTTCAGATACAGAAGGGTGAGTGAACATTGTCATTGACGGGTAAAAAAATTGTGTAAAGATCTGGGGGGGAAAAATTAAAAACATTTTAAGAAAGACTTCAAGCACTTAATGCAGTCTGGAGGAAAGAAGGAAAAGGGGAGACATGAATGAAACCTTTAAATACATAAAGGGATTAATAAGGGTGAAGAAGGCAGTATTTTCAATATTAAACCAAGATAAAGAACATATGAACATGACCTCAATCTAACTGGAGTAAAGTTCAAAATTAATCTCAGAAATATAAAAAATTATTATTTAAAGCGGAGCTCCACCCGCATTTTTTTTTTTCAAAGTCGGCAGCTACTAACAGTGTAGCTGCTGACTTTGAATAAGGACACTTACCTGTCCTAGGCGCGCGCGCTGACGGCCCCCGCCGATGCCGATCCTCGATCCCGGCACCGCCATCCACAGTCAGGGAAACAGGCAGTGAAGCCGTGCGGCTTCACTGCCCGTTTCCTACTGCGCATGTGCGAGCGACGCGGCGCTTTGTGAATGGTCCGGCTGCTTTCTGGGATACACACAGTTCCCAGAATGCAGCGCGGCCCATTCACAAGAAGACACCCAGAAGAGGAGGAGGAAGAAAACAGCACCGCGGATCATGAGGGCAGATTCGGGACTTCCGCATAGCAACAGCCTATTTAGGGTGAGTATTTTTATTTTTTTTTCCATTTCATTTATTTTATTTTTTTTCAGATTTTTAAAAAAAATATATATATCAGGGTGGAGCTCCGTTTTAAGGAGTATTATGTTACTGAAAGGGTAGTTGATGATTGGAATAGACTTCCAGCAGTGACAGTGAGTCAGTCAACAGTAAATGGCTTCAAACATTCTTGAGAAAAACATAGATCTATACTCAGACAAAAAAAGTTAACAAAAAAAAGCTCAAGCAAAAAAAAAAAAAAAGGCAGACCCGATGGACCACTTGGTCTTTTTTCTGCCATCACTTTTCTGTGTTTGAGTTTCTATGTCATTATAGGACTAGAAGCGTGTTATTGGTAGAATTGACAGGTGAATAAAGGCTTAAAAAAGACAATAAATGCAGTCATCACACCTAAAGACTAGTGAGCGGCAATTCTTAACATTCTACTTTTGGGTTCAGATATGATTTTGGGTTCATTACATTTATTTAAAATGTAGCATATAAACTGGCAATATGGCCCAACTCCATTATAATAATCAACCATTTCAATGCTGCATATTAATTTGTTTTCTGAACAGCATTATAAAATTATGACAAGGTTATTGCAATCTGGAAGTCACACAGGTAATGTAAAAATTATAGCAAGTTTTCATGTTTATGACAAGTTTATGACTGTGATTAAAGTACAGTACTGCATAAGAGATTGGGATGGGAAATGTACAAGTATTGCTTTTAAATTATTGCTTTTAAAAATGAGGTGACTAAGAAGGAAAAAGTTTTGCTTTAAACAGTAGGTCCCAGATGAAGAAAGTATGTGAATCCTTATATTTAGTAGCTAATGGATCATTCTTAATTAGCAAAACACGTGACCTGTTTACACCAGTTGCATGCTAAAACAAACCAATTCTGTTTACCTTGTTCATAAACAATATAGAGGTTGGTATAAGTAGCTCAATCTCAGTATTTAATGGTAATGCAAAGCAGGTTAATAACTGCATAACATGATATTGAAACTTTACAAGAAGACCTTAACTTTGATAAATCTAAAGTAATGCAGTTAGGGGCTAAAAATATGGAATGCAAACTGCACGCTGGGGGGAGAACGCCCAGAAAAATCAAGGATAAAAAAGGATCTGGAGGTCCCAGTTGATGACAGACTCAGCAACAGGATGCAATGCCAGGCTGCAGTAATCGAGGCCCGTAGATTGTTAGCATGCACTATAAAGGGGATCTACTCCAGTGATACAGTAAATATATAATGCTATCACTTTACAAAATCCCGATACGGCTACACCTTGAGTATACCTCCCAGTTTTGGTCACCAGTCCTCAGGAAGGATTCCAGAAAAGGGCAACAAACCTAATAAGGGGGCTGGTGGAACTCAGTTATGAGGAAAGGCTACACACACAAGTACTTCATTTTCCCTGGAGAAGAAACGCTTAATGCCGCGTACACACGGTCGTTTTTTGCGATGAAAAAAAACGTCGTTTTTTAAAACGTCATTTAAATTGATGGTGTGTGGGCAAAACGTCGTTTTTTGTCTTAAAAAAAAACGACCCAAAAAAAATTCCAACATGCTTGAATTTTTTGTGTCGTTTTTCAAAACGTCGGTTTTTGTTTCACAAAAAGTCACCGTGTGTAGCAAAAACGTTGTTTAAAACAAAGTTTTTCAACCCGCGCATGCCCAGAAGCTAGTTATGAAGCGAGCTTCAATGGAAAAGAATGGTGAACGTAACCTCGCTTTTTGTGAAAAAAACGATGGTGTGTATGCAACATCGTCTTTGAAAAGTGACGTTTCAAAAACGTTGTTTTTTACTTCACAGAAAACGTCGTTTTTTTTTCATCACAAAAAATGATCGTGTGTACGCGGCATAAGAGGAAATTAGATCAAAATATAAAAATATCTAAATGGTGATTCTATCATAGAAAGAAACGTGTACAGTCTCAGGCAGCTCAAGTAAACACACAACCACTCAATGAAGTTGAATTAGAAGCAATTTAACCTTAACCTCTTAAGGATCGCCGCATGTACATATACGTCGGAAGAATGGCACGTAAGGCACATAAGTACCTGTACGTCCCTGCCTAGACGCGGGTCGGGGGTCCGATCGGGACCCCCCCTGGTACATGCGGCGGTTCCCGTGGCTCTGGGAGCGATCCGGGATGAGGGGGCGGCTATTCGTTTTTGTCCGCCCCCTCACGATCGCTCCCAGACAATGCGTGCGCTCCCCCGCCCTCCTGTGACTGCACTGTAAACACAGGCAGAGGAGGAAGTGATGTCACCGCTCCTCCCGCCGGTATTTTCGTCCGGCGGAGGAGAGGAGACATCACAACAGTGAGTACACAAGCACTACACTGACACCAGTACACATAGGCACAGAAATCCCCCCCTGATCACCCCCCCGATCCCCCCCCCTGTCACACTGTCACTAAATAGCAGTGATCATTTACTGATTACTGCATTTAGTGTCAGTGTGACAGACAGTTAGTGTCAGGCAGTTAGTGTTAGGTCCAGGATAGCCCCCCAACCCCCCCAATAAAGGTTTTAACCCCTTGATCACCCCCTAGTCAACCCTTTCACCCCCCTTTTGCCAGCGTCACTAAGCGACAAAAACATGGCGGCGAACCTCAAAAAATAACTAGCTACCTAGCGGCACTAGCGACACTAATACAGCGATCAGAAAAACGATTGCTTAGTGACGCTGGCAACAGGGGGTGAAAGGGTTAACTCTAGCGGCAATCGGGGGTTAAAATCTTTATTAGGTACCCCCATAAATTTTCTAATAAAGGTTTTAACCCCTGATTGCCCCTAGAGTTAACCCTTTCACGCCCTATTGCCAGCGTCACTAAGCGATCGTTTTTCTGATCGCTGTATTAGTGTTGATAGGTAGCTAGTTATTTTTTGAGGTTCGCCCGCCAGGTTTTTATAGCGTTAGGTACCCCCATACATTTTCTAAAAAAAGTTTTTAACCCCTGATTGCCCCTAGAGTTAACCCTTTCACCCCCTATTGCCAGTGTCACTAAGCGATCATTTTTCTGATCGCTGTATTAGTGTTGCTAGGTAGCTAGTTATTTTTTGAGGTTCGCCTGCCGGGTTTTTATAGCATTAGGTACCCCCATACATTTTCTAATAAAGGTTTTAACCCCTGATTGCCCCTAGAGTTAACCCTTTCACCCCCTATTGCCAGCGTCACTAAGCAATCGTTTTTCTGATCGCTGTATTAGTGTCGCTAGTGCCGCTAGGTAGATAGTTATTTTTTGAGGTTCGCCTGCCAGGTTTTTATAGCGTTAGGTACCCCCATACATTTTCAAATACAGGTTTTAACCCCTGATTGCCCCTAGAGTTAACCCTTTCACCCCCTATTGCCAGTGTCACTAAGCGATCATTTTTCTGATCGCTGTATTAGTGTTGCTAGGTAGCTAGTTATTTTTTGAGGTTCGCCTGCCGGGTTTTTATAGCATTAGGTACCCCCATACATTTTCTAATAAAGGTTTTAACCCCTGATTGCCCCTAGAGTTAACCCTTTCACCCCCTATTGCCAGCGTCACTAAGCAATCGTTTTTCTGATCGCTGTATTAGTGTCGCTAGTGCCGCTAGGTAGATAGTTATTTTTTGAGGTTCGCCTGCCAGGTTTTTATAGCGTTAGGTACCCCCATACATTTTCAAATACAGGTTTTAACCCCTGATTGCCCCTAGAGTTAACCCTTTCACCCCCTATTACCAGCGTCACTAAGCAATCGTTTTATGATCGCTGTATTAGTGTCGCTAGTGCCGCTAGGTAGCTAGTTATTTTTTGAGGTTCGCCCGCCAGGTTTTTATAGCGTTACGTACCCCCATACATTTTCTAAAAAAAGGTTTTAACCCCTGATTGCCCCTAGAGTTAACCCTTTCACCCCCTATTGCCAGCGTCACTAAGCGATCATTTTTCTGATCGCTTTATTAGTGTCGCTAGTGCCGCTAGGTAGCTAGTTATTTTTTGAGGTTCGCCCCGCCAGGTTTTTATAGCGTTAGGTACCCCCATACATTTTCTAATAAAGGTTTTAACCCCTTATTGCCCCTGGAGTTAACCCTTTTACCCCCTATTACCAGCGTCACTAAGCGATCATTTTTTCTGATCGCTGTATTAGTGCCGCTAGGTAGCTAGTTAGTGCCAGTAAGGCTTACACCCACGCGCAAAGCATACACCCCCCATATGTGGAATTACACCACAAAATACATTTTGCTGCTTCTCCTGAGTACAGGGATACCACATGTGTGAGACTTTTTGGGAGCCTAGCCACATACGGCACCCCAAAAAACAATCACCGCCTTCAGGCTTTCTAAGGGTGTAAATTTTTGATTTCACTCCTCACTACCTATCACAGTTTCGAAGGCCATAAAATGCCAAAATAGCACAAAAACCCCCCAAATTACCCCATTTTGGAAAGTAGACACCCCAAGCTATTTGCTGAGGGGAATCCCGAGTCCATGGAATATTTCATATTTTGACACAAGTTGCGGGAATATGACAAACTGATTTTTTTTTGCACAAAGTTGTCACTAAATTATATATTGCTCACACATGCCATGGTTATATGTAGAATTGCACCACAAAATACATTCTGCTGCTTCTCCTGAGTACGGGGATACCACATGTGTGGGACTTTTTGGGAGCCTAGCCGCGTACGGGGCCCCGAAATCCAAGCACCACCTTCAAGATTTCTAAGGGCATACATTTTTGATTTCACTCCTCACTACCTATCATAGTTTTGAAGGCCATAAAATGCCAAGATGGCACACAACCCCCCCAAATGACCCCATTTTGGAAAGAAGACCCCCCAAGCTATTTGCTGAGAGGCATGTTGAGTCCATGGAATATTTTATTTTTTTGCCCCAAGTAATTGAATAATGACAAAAAATAAAAATAAAAAATAAATTACAAAACGTTTAACTAAATGATATATTTCTCACACATGCCATGGTTATATGTGGAATTGCCCCCCAAAATACATTCTGCTGCTTCTCCTGAGTATGGTGATACCACATGTGTGGGACTTTTTGAGAGCCTAGCCGCGTACGGGACCCCGAAATCCAATCACCGCCTTCAAGATTTGTGTGAGTGAAATCAAAAATGTATGTCCTTAGAAATCTTGAAGGCGGTGCTTGGTTTTCGGGGCCCCATACGCGGCTAGGCTCCCAAAAAGTCCCACACATGTGGTATATCATTTAGTGACAACTAAATCAAATATATCATTTAGTGACAACGTTTTGTAATTTTTTTTTTGGTCATTATTTAATCTCTTGGGGAAAAAAAATTAAATATTCCATGGACTCAACATGCCTCTCAGCAAATAGTTTGGGGTGTCTTCTTTCCAAAATGGGGTCATTTGGGGGGGTTGTGTGCCATCTTGGCATGTTATGGCCTTCAAAACTATGATAGGTAGTGAGGAGTGAAATAAAAAATGAATGCCCCTAGAAATCTTGAAGGCGGTTCTTGGTTTTCGGGGCCCGTACGCGGCTAGACTCCCAAAAAGTCCCACACATGTGGTATCCCCGTACTCAGCAGAAGCAGCAGAATGTATTTTGGGGTGCAATTCCACATATAACCATGGCATGTGTGAGCAATATATAATTTAGTGACAACTTTTTGTATTATTTTTTTGTCATTATTCAATCACTTGGGACAAAAAAAAAATATTCAATGGACTCAACATGCCTCTCAGCAGTTTCCTTGGGGTGTCTACTTTTTAAAATGGGGTAATTTGGGGGGGTTTTGTACTGCCCTGCCATTTTAGCACCTCAAGAAATGAGATAGGCAGTCATAAAATAAAAGCTGTGTAAATTCCAGAAAATGTACCCTAGTTTGTAGATGCTATAACTTTTGCGAAAACCAATAAATATACGCTTATTGCGATTTTTTTTTTACTAAAGACATGTGGCTGAATACATTTTGGCCTAAATGTTTGACTAAAATTTAGTTTATTCGATATTTTTTTTTCAAAATGTACGGTCTTTTACTGTTTATATCGCAAAAATAAAAATCGCAGAGGCAATCAATTACCATCAAAAGAAAGCTCTATTTGTGGGAAGAAAAGAATGCAAGTTTAGTTTCGGTACAACATTGCATGACTGCGCAATTACCAGTTAAAGCAGCGCAGTGCCAAATTGTAAAAACACCTTGGGTCTTTTAGCAGCATATTGGTTCGGTCCTTAAGTTGTTAAACTGTGTAAGGGGTTATTTACTGTTAGAAAAGTAAAAACGTGGGTGGAAAGTGTTGAAGGTTAAATAATAAAAAATAAAAAAAACCTTAGATAGGCATCTTAGGCCGCGTACACACGTGGGGATATGTCCGCTGAAAACGGTCCGATGGACCGTTTCAGCAGACATCTCCGCTCGTGTGTATGGGCTAGCGGACAGATTTCTCCACCCGACAGATTTCAAAGCAAGCTTTGAAATCTATCCGGTGGGAATCTGTCCGCCCGACATGTCTGCTGGTTAGTACACTTACCAGCAGACATGTCGGCCCCCACCGCCGCCGCGCCGCTGCCGAATGGATTCGGCGCATGCGCGGAAGTGTTTTACTTCCTGGTGCGGTGACGTGGCGGTGACGCGGCGGCGTCAACGTCACCGCCGCGTCACCGCGCCGTCCGGCGGCGGGGAATTTGATCCGATGGTGTGTACACGCCATCGAATCAAACTCCCGATCGGACATATCCGATGGAAATGGTCCGCGGACCGTTTTCATCGGATATGTCCGATCGTGTGTATAGGGCCTTAGTGTAACCAATATAGAGAGCTATAGGAAGTGCTAAAGAAATACATGCATACACACACCCACAGGTTGAACTGGATGGACGGATTATTTCATTCAACCTCATCAACTATGTAACTATGTAGTGTGCAGGCTAGCGTCTATGTGTTCTGTTCATGGTGGGGGTGGTGTGTGCGGGGGTGCCTTGCATTTTGGAATTTGTTTATTGTAGGTATGTAACAGCATGCTTTACAATGTCTCCATTAATCTATCTATGAATCTATCTATGAATCTATATATGGTCGGTGCTGACACCCCCTATTCAGGTGTTCGGCCCCTTGTCGGTCACCGGGCACCTGAATTACAGTAGTGTTTTGTTTTTTAAAGCACCTGATTAGAGTCTTTTGCTCTAACAGGCGTCCAAAATAAGTGAGAAGTAGGCACAACGCCGTGCGTTCCTTCTCACTCAGCTCAATGTTTGCAAAGCCAAAGGAATTCACTTTGCTAACATTGACCCGCCTCTCAGCCAATCAGGTTGCCGGGTCAATTACCGGTAGCCTGATTGGCTGAAACGTCAGGCACTGTGATTGGACGCCTATCAGGTGTCCAATCATAGGAGAGGAGGACTGGAGAAGACTCATGGAGGGGAGAAGACACTTCCGGCGGGAGTGGGGGGGGATTACAGTGACAGCATTTGATGGCACAGTGGCAGCATTGGATGGCACAGTGGCAGCATTGGATGGCACAGTGGCAGCATTGGATGGCACAGTGGCAGCATTGGATGGCACAGTGGCATCATTGGATGGCACAGTGGCAGCATTGGATGGCACAGTGGCAGCATTGGATGGCACCCGGGCAGCATTGGGAGCATTTAATGGCACAGTGGCAGCATTGGGAGCATTTGATGGTACAGTGGGAGCATTGGATGGCACAGTGGAAGCTTAGGATGGCACAGTGGCTGCAATTGATGGCACAGTGGCTGCAATTGATGGCACAGTGGTGGTATTTGATGGCACAGTGGCGGTATTTGATGGCATAGTGAGGCTGTAATTGATGTGTTTTTTTTTTTAGAATCTTTCAATTTGTTTGTGCCTTCCAAAAATTTCGAGCACCAGCCACCACTGACTGTAATCAGTGATCGTCAGCAATGATCGGTCAGCATACCAAGGGGGACACAGGAACAGGCAGGATCCACCACCTTTTTTCACAGCTTAGACAGCACAAGCACCGTGCTGTTTAACCTGCAATAAGGTAAAAGGAGCTCTTTTTTTTAAGAGTTACAACCACTTTAAATATATTGTATCATCATTGTAGTTGTTCCAAAACAAGCTTTTACAAACACACAAACCCCTCTGACATTTTTTGTCTTTTTCTGCCCTCTCTAATAATTATCCAATCATAACTACCATTTAGCCCAGGTTCACACTGGGTACGATTTAGTTCAATTTGAGATGCGATTTCACATGTGAAATCGCATCTCAAATCGGCGGCAAATGCCGGCAATGACACCGTCCTAATCAGTGCGACGCTGCATCTGAGGCACTGCACCGATTTCAAAAAGTAGTTCCTGTACTACTTTTTGCAATTTCAGGACGCAATTTACATTGACATCTGTGCAGAACCCTGCACAAATGTCTCCTAAATCGCGCCGAAATCGGGACTGCCAGAGGGAGTGAAATCGTGCAAAATCAGCTGAAATCGCGCAATTTCACTCCCGCAGCCCAGTGTAAACCAGGGCTCAAACAGGTTTCCATTATTCTCACCATATCATAACCTTTGATAGTCATCAGTGATTACACTTGGCTAATTTAGTTTGAAGGATTCCTTAGATCATTGTCCTTTCTTTTTGAAGACCAGTGATTTTCTTTGGGATAAAATTCCAAGACCCATCACTTGTCAATGTTTTTTTTATATGGTATATTCATGAACACAAATCATATGCAAGATCTTTAGGATTTATCCCAGGGTTCTTTGTTACCTGTTCTAAGAAGGTACAACATGCCCTTCTGTGACATTTTCTATATGTTTCTCCTATGAGGCTCTCTGAAAGCACTTTTGATGCCCATATTGTGTTTCAACAGAATTCTATTTGAAGCACAGGTAAGTAGAATGGTTTGATGTATTCATTTTTTTTTTATATACAGCATGGCAGGTCAAACCTACACCTGAACTGAATAGAACACTTGACTCATTGATTGAAATACCTGACTTCAATTACCCTCTTTTCAAAATGTAATTATCTGGTTCAAATTCCTTTACTATCAATGACCTTGCTTATTTAAAACAATTGTTTAATAAAGATAAATTATCATTCTGTGCATCGTTTGTTGCATAAGGCTATTTATTAATAATGAACTGGATAAAAATGAAATCACATTTTGGAAGCTATTCATGAGAAAGGCATGTTTGTTTTTTGTATGAGTCTTTATATTATCTTTACCCTGTACTGTTTTTCTTTTTCAGATAGACATGTATGTTTGTTATAAAATACAAGCATGTAATCTATGTCTTACCATTTAAGTCTATGGCAGATCTGTCAATGAAAAAGTTTACTAGTTCTTCACTGAGCAAAAGCTTTTTCATTAGATATACAGAATACTAGCTGTAGGAAAACACATACAATATGACCATAACAATGTTACACAGTCATCAATATTATAAATACCTTATTCAAATATAACTTCTAGCCAAGTAGTCGAATGACAAATAAATTGTAATCTGTACTTTTCAAAGTGGTGCTGTTACTTATAAGAGAACTGCAACATGTAGTACATGTTTTATCTACAGGTGACCGGCTATTAAAATGATGGTAAAGGCTCAAGGTTCATTAAATGCATGAAGGTAAAAAATAAAATAAAAATCTGTTTGCAGCAGTTTCCCCATCCCCTATAATACTTCCTGAGCCTCATCTCAATCCAGCGATGTGCATGAGAGCAGCAGCTCTCCCACCTCATTGGCTGAGACACAGTCAATCACAGCCAGCAAACCATTGAGGAGAAAGGGGGGGGGGCAGGCTCAGCAGTGCTCTGTGTGTGAATGGACACACAGAACAGTGGCTGAACAGAGTTGCTTGCTGTAGGGGCACTCGGTAGGAGGAAGGGGTCAGGAGCTCCAGCGGGGGACACGAAAAGAGGAGGATCAGGGCTGCTCCAAACCACTGCACAGAGCAGGTAAGTATTACATGTTTGTTATTTTAAAAAAATGCCTTTAATATTATTTTAAGCAACACCCAATGGACTAGGCTGGTAGCTTAAAGATTATACAGCTGATGTAATTGTGACAGTTCTTTTTTTTTTTTTCAATTTGTTTTTATTAAGGAAAAAATGGTTTTGTACATAAACATTATACCTTAAGAACATGAGGAAGCATACGGTACATGCAAGTACCTCAGTTGCATGACTCTTTACATACAAACCCACACATTGTCATTAATAAAGACTACGATACCATTTCCTCAAAAGAGAGGTGAAGGGGAGAGGAGGAAAGGGGGAGGATAAAGAGAAGAAGAGAAAATAGGGAAACGAGACAAGATGGAGTAGATAACATAAAAGGATGTAGTAGTAGGAAGAATATAAACAAATTAATTAAAATAAGGTAGAAGGGGAGGGAGAAGGGGGAGAGCATGCATGCCAGTCTGCTCGCTACTAAACAGATAATTCCGCCACTAAACAGATAAGTCTAATTGTGACAGTTCTAATGAATTCAGCGGTTCAAATGATGATGTTTGTGATTTTTTTTTAACAGATGTATGAGAATGGAACATTCTATGTGTGGCTGTGATGATTTTAGAGGTTTTAACAGCTTAGAGCTGTCTGCTACACTAAAAAGTAAATATATATATATATATATATATATATATATATATATATATATATATCCATTTTACCATGCTCTCATTTCAGTATGGACCAAAATCTCTGAGGAATGATTCCAACACTTTGTTGAATCTGTGCTATGAAGAATTAAGGCAGTTTTGAAGGCAAAAGGGGGTCCAACCTAGCAAGGTGTACCTAATAAAGCGTTGAGTGATTGATATATATATATATATATATATATATATATATATATATATATATATATATATATATATATATATATTAGTCCCAAGAGAAACCATGGCACTCTATGTTTGAGCTAAATGAACTAGTACAGAGGCACTCACAGGTTTTGCAGAGGAGGTAGATCAAAACAGAAGCGTTATTTTATTTTCAAAGAAGCTTATGCCTCGTTTCCACTGAGTGGATCGGTTCGGGTCGCTTAGAATGGAACAGGCTAGAATGGTCCGGTCTATTCTGCTGAGCATTTCCACTGCAAATCGACCATCCGGGACCATACAAGGTTTCGAAAAAAAGCCTAGCACGTCCACCAATCAGTAAGATGTTTTGTAGGTCCACCCTAATGGAACCATTCCATTTTCTATGGCCCCACATCTGAAGCAGGACCCAGAATGGTCCGGTACGGTTCGCTTTTATGGCACGCTTTCATAATGGAAACACCCAAAATAGCGTACCGAACCGAACCGTACCGAACCGATCCGCTCAGTGGAAATGAGGCATTAGTCTATCTTTCTCAAGAGACATGAGAAGTGTCCTGAGAAAGATGGACCAAGCTTCATTAAAACGGTGACTATAAAAAAATGCTGTTGTTTTAATCTACCATGGGAGTCTATCTCCCTTTTGCTTAGATCTCTTCACTGGCTACCAGTAAAAGACAGAATCACTTTTAAGGCACTCTGCCTTACACATAAGTGTATTTAAGGAAACGCTCCCCAATATTTATGCGAAAAAATAAAAGCCCATAACCCCCATCGCACTCTGCGATCCACAAATCAAAACCTACTACACATACCCAAGGCAAGATACAAATCCAAAGGAGATCGGAGATTTGCTGTCCAAGGACCTCGACTGTGGAATGCACTACCAACCACCATCCGACTGGAGTCGGACCACTTGGCCTTCAGGAGAATGATTAAAACTCATCTCTTCTGAGGCAAAGCGTCTCCTTGTCGAAGGAATGGAAACAGCGCCCAGAGGCGATTTAGTTCGCAAGTGTTGCGCTTTATACGTTTTTCACTCACTCACTACCTCCTCTTCAAGATTGGTGAGGGCCTCTCTACTAGTTTTATATATACTACACACACACACACACTTTGGGTGATGCACCATCTTATTTATTAAGTAGAGGAATCAGTTCATGTAAAGAAATGTTTTCCTCTCAGGTTCTCCACTTTCTAGCTTAGTGGCGACTGTTGAGCAATAAAACATGCGTTTATGATGTGTTTATGATACATTGGTGAAGCTATAGTGAAGCTTCAGTGATGCTCTTTTAAAGCTTTGTTGAAGCTTGGCAGATGTCCTGTGTGTGTATTATATATATATATATATATATATATATATATATATATATATATACCGTATTTCTCACCGTATAAGACACACTTTTTCCTCCCCCAAAACTGGGGGGAAAAGTTGGCTTTGCCATGGACTTCTATGGAGGCTTTGAAGACGCTTTGAAGCACCACTAAAGCAACATGGATTATAATTGTATATGAAACCTAAAGGCTGGAAAGAACTTGAAAATATGTGATATGAAATCAGTAGTAAGAAAAATACATATAAATCTGATGGAATTAAGTTCAGTAGAGGTTTCAGAAAGTAGTGACTAAATATTTAATAGGACCATACTCAATTAACAGTTTCTTACATGAATTGCATAAGTTATTGAAATCTAAGTCCCTAACTTAGTGGGCTCCAGTGCCATAGGATTTGGTCTTGCCAGAAAGATAGTCAAGCAACTGGGTAGACATATGTGCCGAAAATTGAGACTTTTCCATTAGTTTCTCTCTAAATACATATATT
Organism: Rana kukunoris; assembly: GCA_029574335.1. Classification (NCBI taxonomy): domain Eukaryota; kingdom Metazoa; phylum Chordata; class Amphibia; order Anura; family Ranidae; genus Rana; species Rana kukunoris. The sequence goes on along the minus strand of CM056050.1, from coordinate 328,187,729 downwards.
GCAGAGCATTGTTTAAGCTTTCGAATACAGAGACGTAGACCTTTTCACATCAAAGCCATGTGCACAAACATCAAAGCTTGGGGCAAGTACTGTATATAATTCAAAATGACTTGGAAAATATATGCAATATATTTTTTTTTACATATTTTTGCTTTTACATCTCTATATAAGATGGTTTGGATGTTCCACAAAATTTAGGTGGAGCAAGTGTATGACCTGGTTTTAGTATACTCAAACTTAGGTTTCAGTATATTTAAATTTAAAATAGGTAATACATTGTTACTTGGTATGATAGTGAAATGCTTTCAGGGCTCATATGAGTTTATATTCATGCTTTAACAATTAAAGTGTATGTAAACCCAATTCACGAAATTTAAGCTGACCACATATATCTGCATATCTGTGTTTTCTTATTTCTCTTCAAAGCACTATGTCCCGTGGCTTTCTCCTGCTCTGTTCTTCTGTTATCAGCATGATAACTTCTAAATATGAGCTTTATGTTTGAGTCAAACATAAGTTTGACTCAAACATTGCCTGTTCACCCATTCGCTGAATAATGAACATTATGGGGCATTCACGCCAAATTCGAGTGGCACGAAATGCCCCATATAGCACTGCGACATCGCAGTGCATTGCTGTCTGATGATTGGCCAAGCATGCACTAGGACCTGCATGCTTTGGCCAATCACAGCGCTGTCAGAAAAGAGAGCCATAATTGGCCAAAGGCAGGGTGCCTTTGGCCAATTACGGCTGAGAGGGTTAAGTCCACGCCCCACACTATATAAGGCCATCTGTACGTCGGCCCCCTCTGTAGTGTGTAGCTGGCGTCCAGAGAGAGATAGTGTCATTTCATTAAGTTTGAGCAGGCAGGCGATCCAGGAAGCTGCAGTGCATTTAGTATATATATATATATATACACATCCAGGCTTTGTAATATATATATACACACACACATACATATATACACACACACACACACACACACTATATCCAGTTTAGCTAGATCTCATTGCAGACCATTTTCTGTTCTACTGTCTCTAATATACTTTAGGCAGCCAGGTGATTCAGTTAGCTGCAGTGTATTTAGTATATATATATATATTAGGGCTGTTACTGATCAAAACATTTGTGTTCGATTAATCGCTTTTTTTTTTTTTATCGATTAATCGACTAATTTCGATCAATTATAAACGCACATACAGATCCAACTACTTTTAGCTGATCTCCTTGCAGGCCGATTCCCAGTGCATCTCCAACCACTGGAAAATGGATAGCAGGATACAAAAAACACACAAAGGCAGCGCTCAATGGGAATAGCATTAGAACTTTTATAGCCTTCAAGTAGGTAACCAAATAAACATTGCACTGGAGATAAAATCAATGTAGCTACATAAACTGTAAAAATGGTGCGAGTAATACCAAACGGTACCAAAAGCAGTCATAAAAACATGTAGCTAAGTATGATACTGGTATACAAATGTGTACAATGATACCACTGCTGAATCCAGATGAGGAGAGGTTAACATCAGTCCGTCGGCATGTAGATGTCCCATGAAGGGAACTTCACAACTCCCAGTGGATGGTTGTAGAATCCCAGGTTAATAGAGGGAAGTGATAGAGGGAAGTGCAACAGCCCTTGTGTGTGGCAGATAGTAAGGTCCCGCAGGCATGCAGATATGAAGGCACAGCAAAGGAGCCCTTCAGGTGGACACGGCAACCCCCGCTGGTGTCCGTGACATTACCGAATCTCCGACGGAACTCCCTGAAGGCCCAGAAGTCGGCAGAGAGGTGAGTACCAATCAAAAGAATTTTAATCGATCAAAAAGATTTTGATCGATCAAAAAAATTAAAGATTAATCGATTAATTAAAAGTTAATTTGCACAGCCCTAATATATATATATATATATATATATATATATATATATATATATACATCCCGGCTTTGTATATATATATATATATATATCCACTGCATTCTAGTCTAGCCAAGCCTATATCTAACTGTAGGCCATTCCTGGTGTACTGTTTTGCTAATCTAATTGTACAGTATGTCTGGAAGTCCACCAAGTAGAGGCAGACGCTCACAGGCCACTGAAAGAGGGAAAGCAGGCTGTGTCTACAGCCAACAGTGCTGGTCGTGGACATGGTGAATGAATGAATGAATGAATGAATGAAAACTTATATAGCGCGGCACATGCAAAGTCAATCGTCTCTGGGCGCTTGTTGTTCCTGTCTCTTTTGAAATCAAAAGAGATGAGTCTTGATCTTTCTCCTGAAGACTAAGTGGTTCTCCTCCAACCGAATGCTGGTTGGTAAGGCGTTCCATAGTCTGGGACCTTGGACAGCGAATCTCCTGTCTCCTTTGGACTTGTATCTGGCTTTCGGTATCTGGAGCAGATTTTGATTAGTGGATCGCAGAACGCGATTGGGATTGTGAGCTTTTATTTTTTCGCATAGATAATGGGGAGCATTCCCATGAATACATCTATGCGTTAGACAGAGTGCTTTAAAGGTGATTCTGTCTTTTACTGGTAACCAGTGAAGGGATCTCAGTGAAGGTGAGATTGATTCCCAGGGTTTTTTCCCAGTCACAAGTCTGGCGGCCGTATTTTGAACGACTTGAAGACGAGTGATTTGGTACTTGGGGAGTCCGAGGTAAAGGGCATTTGCATAGTCCAGTCTGGAGTTTACAATCGCTCCCACCACGACCGCTATGTCTTCCTTGGGAATAAAAGGAGTTGGTCTGCGTAGTAGGCGCAGCAGATGGTGAGATCCGCTGACTACTGACCCTATTTGTGCGTCCATTGTCATGTAGGAGTCAAAGATGACCCCAAGACTTTGGCGCTAGGGTTGATGATTTTGCCCAGAATGGACGGGGGGGTTCAAGTTGTTGCCGGTTGATTCATACGCTTGGCGTGAAACAGAAGAAGTTCTGTTTTCGCTCCGTTGAGTTTGAGATAACTCTTTGTCATCCAGTCCTCTATCAAAGACAGACAAGTCTCTAGATTGAGGTGGTGATCCCTTTTGTTGCAAATGCGGAAGTACAGTTGCGTGTCGTCTGCATATGAGTGATATAGCAGTTTTTGACTGCTGATGATTTCAAAAAGAGGACGCAGATAGATGTTGAATAACATCGGCGACAGGGGGGATCCTTGAGGGACTCCGCACGATAATGTGCGTTTTTCAGAAGTGAAGGGTCCTAGCTTCACTATTTGCGATCGGTTTTCCAAAAAAGAGGAGAACCAAGATAGATCGCTTTCTGCGACTTTGGCTATTTTAGCCAGCCGAGTCAATAAAAGCTTGTGATCTACTGTATCGAAGGCTGCGCTTAGGTCCAGCAGAACCAGAAGACAAGATTCTCCTTCGTCTGCGGCCTCGAGAACGTCGTCCCATATCTTGAGCAATGCTGTTTCCGTCCCGTGTCCGGGGCGGAATCCTGATTGAAATGGATCAAGTAAGTTGTGGGTATCTAGATGCTGTTGCAGCTGTTGTACCACTACTTTCTCCATTACCTTGGAGAGAACATTTAGGCCTGTTATGGGGCGCCGATGGAGTGGGTCCTTAGGATCCAGGGTGGCTTTCTTCAAGATGGGTTGAATTATGGCCTTCTTCAACTGGGAGGGCACTATGCCCTCCCTGAAGGATTGGTTAATAAGCTGCATGACAGGAGGTGCCAGGATGTTGGCGCATTCTTTCAGCAGTGCTGTTACGCAAAGCACCGATGATATTTTTTGTGGTCTAAATGGAGATGGGTTCCAGCGTGAACTTACCTAACTGTGGTGAATTACTGCAGGTGTTGTGTATTTAATTACGGGGGGGGGGCTAGGAGAGGAATTGTTTTGCGGAATGCTTTGCCGGATCACCTCAATTTTATTAATGAAGCAATCCGATAATTCATCGCAAAATTCACGTGTGTCCAAATTGGGGGCTTCAAGACATCCTGGATTCATGGTCTGAGTCACCAGCTTGAAGAGTTCGCGGGGGCGGTTGAGGGCACCGTTGATAGCCTCAGAAAAATAGTTTTTCTTGGCCTCGAAGATTTGCTTGTGGTATTTTCTGGTTATTGCCTTGTAGATGGAGAGGTTCTCATCTGAAGAGCTTCTTTTCCAGGCGGCTTCTGCCCTTCTGCGCTCTTGCTTCAGTAACGCCAGCTGGTTGTTGGACCAGCTGGAGTTATTTTTCCGGATGTGGGTCTTACGTTTCGGCGCTATCAAGTCAGCTGACTGCAATAGTGCTGTGTTTATGGCCTCCAGTGTTTCTTCAGCCGTTTGGTGAGGCTGAATTGTTTTTATTTTTTCCCCTAACGTGGCTTTGAAGAGTTCCGAATGGAGCTTCTTCTGGCATCTAGTCCAGGGTGTTGTCACTGGATTTGATGTTTTTGTTAAGGGGGGGGATTCGGAAATAATGAATTTAATTGCATGGTGATCTGTCCATGGCAACGGTTCATTTTCCAAGATTTTTATTTCCAGATCTTGTCTGAAAATAAGATCGAGCGTGTGACCTGAAGCATTTGTGGGCCCACATACTAGTTGCTGAAGCCCTAATCCTTCCAGGTGGTCGATGCAGGCGTCGGCAATGGGGTCTTGCGGGGAGTTGGCCCAGAGGTTGAAGTCCCCAAGCAGCAAAAGGTGTTTGCTATTAAGGGTATAGGTGGAGATAAAGTCCGTCAATGATGGGAGAAGCTGCGATTTTGGGCCGGGTGGCCTATAGCAGAGTAGAATCCGGACGGTCTCCTGGAAGTTTACTTGCAGTTGCAGAGTAAGGGTTTCCATGAATGGAAGAGGGTTTTGAAGGCTTGGTTTTGTGATCGCAAGATGCGTCTTATGGATCACCGCCAGGCCTCCTCCTCTTTGCCCTATTCTGTTTTCCGTTATAATACGATAGTTTTCTGGCACCAATTCTCCTAGAATGGTGTTACAGTCGCTTGTGAGCCAGCTCTCTGTAATAAAGAGGCAGTCTAAATCATGTTGCAATATGAAATCATGGATTTCTAATCGGTGTTTTACTGCCGATCTTGTGTTGATCAAAGCACATGATATGTGCTTAGGCTGGGGTAAATGGCTGTGATTTTTGATAGTCGATCGTCTATCGATCCTCAAAAGTCGCAGATTTCTTAGGGCTTTTTTAGTGGCGGCCGGCAATATTGCGGCAAATCGACTCAGATCCCAAATGTTCTCTGCCGAGTATTGCCGATTAACCATGGTAGCCGTAGAACAAAGGGGTGGGGGGGGGTGGATTCTCAAGGATAACTAAATCCTCTGATCCTAGCTTGGTCCAGAGGAAGGCAAAAAAAAACCTGACCACGCTGCGCCAATATGCTGTGGCAGGGAAAAAAAATCCTTCCTGACCCCTAAAGAGGCGATCGGGAAAGCCCTGGGTGCCTGATAGAAGAGAGGAGGATGAGGAGGTGGCACATCTCCAACGAGGTAGGATGCCCACCAGGGGCTACCTTAAGGGCAGCCAACCAACTGCATCACACCGCAGAGCTCCGCATGTGCAGGGCGCATTTTTTCAAAAGTTCTTTGGTGTGGGCCTTTTTTGAGACCTGTTTGCAACATATGTCTGAAGCGTATCAAGTGTGGCCAAAACAGCAGCCGTTTGGGCACCACATGCTTGACCAGACATATGTCGACAGACTGTTGGCATACAGACTGTTGGCAACAGTTCTTTTAAAACCCATACCAAAGAACACGGCGGACCTCTCCTTGCTCCTCACCAGCTGGTATCTCCAACCCCACTATACCTTCAGTCCTCTCAGGCCACGTACACACGATCAGACCGGTCCGATAAAACTGGTCTGACGGACCGTTTTCATCGGACCAGGCTGAAGTGGTCTGATGTGTATACACACCATCAGACCAAAAATCCAATCAGACCAGAACATGGTGACCTAGAACAGAATGACGTGCTGAAAAACGAAGTTCAATGCTTCCAAGCATGCGTCGACTTGATTCTGAGCATGCACAGGTTTTTGGTCCGATTTGCGTACTAACCATCGAATCTGTCCGACGGATAGGTGTCCGTCGGACAGATTTTAACCACTTGGTTACTGCCCCACGTCAAAAGATGTCATGTTTTTAAAGATGGATATCTCGGTAACGGCAGCAGCTGCTGCCACAACCGAGGTGCCCATCTTTAGTGCCAACGGTCCTGTAAACGATAACAGCGGTCTCCACGGCGGATTCGCTGCGAGATCGCCGTTATCGTTGGCGGGAGAGGATCGGGTCCTGTCGGCAGCTGTGTTGGGATACAAGTGAGGGAAAAATGGTGACCTAGAACCGAATGACGTGCTGAAAAAACAAAGTTCAATGCTTCCAAGCATGCGTCAACTTGATTCTGAGCATGCACAGGTTTTTGGTCCGATTTGCGTACTAACCATCGAATCTGTCCGACGGACAGGTGTCCGTCGGACAGATTTTAACCACTTGGTCACTGCCCCACGTCAAAAGATGTCATGTTTTTAAAGATGAATATCTCGGTAACAGCAGCAGCTGCTGCCACAACCGAGGTACCCATTTTTAGTGCCAACGGTCCGGTAAACGATAACAGCGGTCTCCGCGGCGGATTCGCTGCGAGATCGCCGTTATCGGTGGCGGGAGAGGATCGGGTCCTGTCGGCAGCTGTGTTGGGATACAAGTGAGGGAAAAATCGCCCCCACCCATCCCCATAGCTCTGCTGGGCGGAAGTGAAGTCAAAACGTCAGTCCCGCCCAGTGTCTTAAAGAAACATTTTTTTTCTGTCATTTGAAAAAATTACAGTTTATTTTTTTTATTTTTTTTGCATTTAAGTCTAAATATGAGATCTGAGGTCTTTTTGACCCCAGATCTAATATTTAAGAGAACCTGTCATGTTTTTTTCTATTACAAGGGATGTTTACATTTCTTGTAATAGGAATAAAAGTGATAATTTTTTATTTGTTTATTATTTCAGTGTAAAAAATTATAAACAAAATAAAAATAAATAAGAAAACAAAAAAAACAGTCTGATCATGTGTACGCGGCCTTAAAGACCTGCTCTGAGAGGAATGAAGGTGTAGAATTAGGTGTTCCAAGCACTTGCGGGCAATCTGCTGGTGGTACATCTAAATCCGATTGTAGCAGGCAATTTCCCTACCCCAGTTGCTAAACCGTTGAAAGAAATTTGGTCCCAGCCATCCAAATACTCAGCGGCTAAATGCTAGTTTGGCTAAATTGCTAGCACTCCAACTGCTGCCTTTTCAGCTGGTAGTCTCTGCTCCCTTTTGACAATTTGTGGAATGTGCGGTACATCAGTGGCAGATTCCCAAACTTATTTTTTTTTCTCAAGAGGCCATTCCGGCTCTCTACCGGCATGTGGAAGGCAATTTCTTGGCCTCGTTGGACAGGGAGGTCAGCGGTAAGGTGCATATTACTACTGACTCATGGTCCAGCAGACATGGACAGGGACATTGCCTTTCTTTCACAGTGCACTGGGTAATTCTGCTGGCAGCTGGGAAGGATGCAGGACAGGGTGCAGTATTGTTGGAACTTATTCTGCCACAATGCCTCCAAAATGCTGGTAGTGGAGATTCTGCCACACCTCTCTCCTCCACCCCTCCTCTTCTTCCTCTATATCCTCTTCCTGATTTGTCCTCGGAACCAGCGGTGCACTCAGGCAAAAAGATGCCATGCGGTGCTTGAGTTGGTCTGCCTAGGGGACAGGAGCCACACTGGGGCAGAGATTCTGTCAGCTCTGCAGGGGCAGGCTCAGAGGTGGTTGATGCCACACCAGCTTCAACCAGGAATGGTGGTTTGGCGACAATGGCACCAACCTCTTCTCCGCGCTCTGACAGGGACACTTGACCCATGTACCCTGTTTTGCTCATGTCCTTAACTTGGTGGTGCAGCGATTCTTGTGCAGGTATCCAGGCTTACAGGATCTCCTGAGGCAGGCCAGGAAAGTCTGTGGGCATTTCCGCCGGTCATATAATGCCAGTGCTCGGCTGGCTGACCTTCAAAAGACCTGCCCAAGAATCGCCTCATGTGTGACATGCCCACCAGGTGAAACTCAACGTTGGCAATGCTGCAGCAGCTTCACACGCAGCAGAGGGCCATCAATGAGTACCTGTGCGAGTATGGCACCAGGACAGGGTCAGGGGAGCTTGAATTTTATCCAGCCTTCACAGAGGGAGCAGAGAATGAAACATCTTTGGGAGGCCTTCCAGAAAGATTTGTGGAATGCGTTTCCAGAGCCTGGGAGGTTACAATTTCCTGGTCCTCCTGGACAACGTGTTGCTGAGGCTTCGGTCAGTCACAGAAGGAGCGGTGGCCATCTGACCAATGTGTTCAGACAATTTTTTAGTCCGCAGTCCCAAGGTCTGATCGGTTCCAGCAACCATGGCAAGCATCTCATTTACATGGTGCAGGAATAACTAGGGGCAAGATCAGACCTTTCCAACCGAAAATCCACTGGGTTACTGGGTCTTGAGGATGGATCACTGGCCAGATCTTACACAGTATGCAATTGAGCTTCTGGCCTGTCCTGCATTCTATCTGAACGCCCATTCAGTGCTGCTGGATGCTTAGTAACTGATCACAAAGTGCGCCTGTCCACAGACTCAGTTAATCGGCTCACCTTCATAAAAATGAATCAGTCTTGGATCACCAGTTACCAAGCACCTGATGCTGATGTAACTGAATCATTTTACGATGAATGTGAGATCCTTTGAAGACTGCCTATGCTGATGCTGAGTGACTACACTGTTATGCTGAGTGACTATATTATTCCTCCTCAATGTTCATGTTGATAGCTTTTAAGAACATTTTTTTTCTGGGCACCACCACCAGTGGCTAAGGCCCAATTGTTCTGCCCCTGTTTAACAGAGGCGTGTAATTGCAATTTTTGCTGTACTATTTCACAGCGCACAACTAGAATATCTGTGAGGGGTTGCAGTGTCACCACCACCACCAGTGCCTAAGGCCTATTTTTTCTGCCCCTGTTTAACAGGGGCACTTACTTAAATTTTTTGATCTAATATTTCTCAGCAGGCCCCGTTCCTGCACTCAACAAGAGTATCTGTGATGCTTTACAGTGTTGTAGCACCACCCCCACTGCCACCAAGGCCTAATTGTATGTAGAGTATATAGGGCAGGCCATATAGTATATACAGGCGGTCCCCTACTTTCAAACATCTGACTTACAAACAACTCTTACTTACAAACGGAGGGAGGCAATAGGAAGTGAGTGGAAATCTACCCCTAGGAAGGTAAATTCTCTCCTGTAAGAGTTAATATGTGAAAAAGGTGTCTCCACTGATGCTTTATTACCAATCCTTGTTTCCCTAATAACCAAACATTTTCAAAATCCAATTGTCATTGGGACATAAGGTGAGATAAAATCTTCTGAACAGGGGCACAGACAGCAAAACAAATGTTACAGGAGTGATAACCCTTCCCTATGCTATCCTAAAAGCTTACAAATGATTTTTTTGGCTGAAGCTACACCTAAAAAATTTACCTGTTCGAAATTACAAACAGATTCAACTTAAGAACAAACCTACAGTCCCTGTCTTGTTTGGACCGCCTGTACACTGCTGTTCAGAGTATATAGGGCCTGGGGGCACCACGCCTTTTCTTTTTTTCATTTGGGTGCCCCTTAATATCCATACAAGACCCAAAGGGCCTGGTGATGGACTGGGGGGTACCCATGCCATTTTTCTCAATAATTGTCATCCGTATTGCCGCTCCCGGACATTACAGCCGCAAGAAGTTTTAAATAACTTTTATTCCTTTAGAAATGTCATTTTATGCAGGGACTGTTCTAAACACAGGAACCATGCACTACTTTACAGGCATACTATAGACACCCCCAGAAGAAATATTTCAGCATTACTAAAATCACTGCTCCCGAAAAAAGGCTGTTTTTAAAACTTTTTTTGCATTGATACATGTCCCCTGGGCCAGGACCCTGGTCCCCAAACACTTTTTAGGACAATAACTTGCATATAAGCATTTAGAGTCCCATAGACTTTAACGTGTTCGAAAGTTTGCGCAAACTTTCTGTCCGTTCGCATTTTCTGCTGCGAACCGAACCGGGGGGGGGGGGGGGTGTTCGGTTCATCTCTACTTCTGGCTAGACATGTGATAACTTGAGAACTTTTAAATAAATAGTTTTGTTCCAAATTGAAATTCGGAAATTCATATGTATTTGAATTTCCGAATTACTGTACAATAGTATCTAATTTAAATGAATCTGAAATAACGAGAAAAAAAATGGACAAACTTTGAATTCAAATCGATTTGAATAGTTTGCGAATACATTTTGAGTAGTTTTCGAATTTGAACAGTTTTCTCATTTCCAAAGAGAATAAAATAGAATAGAAAAGAATAGAAAAGAAAATAAGAGAATAGAATATAATAGAGTAAAACAGAACAGAATAGGAAATAAAAAATCAAATATAGAAATTGGGTACAGGAGGAGATGGTCGGAGGAGCTGTGAGAGGAACTCACAAACACAGTGGAGGTACTGTATGTCTGCATTTTAGCACATAAAGATTCCATAAGTGCAATGATCCAAGAAACGGGCTACAAGCTGCTAGGTATAACACTGCTGATAAACTCCATAAATGGGATCCTTAAGAACCCCAGACATGCTGGAGATGCCAATTGGAAAAGGGCACATTGTTCCACATTTGGTGGCAGTGCTCATTGATCACACCCTTTTAGGATAGAGTTAAAAAACTGATCCAAAAAATAATGGAGACTGAGTTATCACTGAGCATGCGCACTGGGATACGTCCATGGACGGCGCATGCGCCATTCGGAAAATCCGTCAATTACGTGGGGTCACGATTCATTTACATGGATCACGCCCCCTACCTGCCTATTTTGAATTAGCACGGTTACGCCGGCCCATTTACGCTACGCCACTGTAACTTTGGGCGCAAATTCTTTGTGAATACGGCACCTGCCTCTCAAAGTTATGGCGGCGTAGCGTAAGGCCCCTTTCACATTTTGAGTCAGTTCACACTGGGGCGACACGACTTCCAACGCGACTTTCAGAGGCGACTCCTACACGACTTGAGCATGAACCACAGGGCGATCTGGGGAGATTTACAACACAACTTGAAGTCGTGCCTGAGAAATGTATGTTATCTTGCTGAAAGGTCGCTTCAGTTAAGACAGTAATCAGACTTGGAGGCGACTTCAATTGAAATCAATGGGTACAAGTCGCCTAGAAGTCGGATTGAAGTCGTACAGGAACCTTTTCTGAAGTCAGAGCGACTTGAGCAGTGTGTATTAACACCGCTCCCATTCACTTACATTGTTTTTCTCTACAGCGCGACTTGGGACAACTTGAGGCGACCTCAAGTCGGATCCCAAGTCGCCCCAGTGTGAACCGACTCTTATACGACTTCAAAGTTGCGCGATTTTGCCTCAGCGAGTCTCTGTACTACTTTTTGCGATTTCAGCCTGCGATTTACATTGACATCTGTGCAGATGTCTCTGAAATCGTGGCCTAAATCGGGACTGTCGGGCGGGAGTGAAGCCGTGCAAGTTCAGCTGAACTCGTACAGCTTCACTCCCGCAGCCCAGTGTAAACCTGGGCTTACCAATGAAAACATACATGGTGTGAGGCAATTCCTTTTCCTGCCACCGCAGTTGTCATTGCTGCTACAGCAGTAGCAGTGCATGAGGAAGAGGAGGAGAAGGGGAGGCGGAAAAGACGTGGATATTGGGTACATCCCATCATTGCCAATCGTGAAGATAGGGGTCAATTTTGGGTCCTCTATAATGAAGAATGAGAAGAATGATCCTTACATTGGTGGTCAGTGGGAAGGATATCTCTTACATTGATGGTCAGTGGGAAGGATGTCCCTTACATTGGTGATCAGTGGGAAGAATGTCCCTTACGTTGGTGATCAGTAGGAAGAATGTTCCTTACATTGGTGGTCAGTGAGAAGAATGTTCCCTACATTGGTGATCAGTGGGAAGAATGTCCCTTACATTGGTGGTCAGTGAGAAGAATGTTCCTTACATTGGTGATCAGTGGGAAGGATATCCCTTACATTGATGGTCAGTGGGAAGGATGTCCCTTACATTGGTGATCAGTGGGAAGAATGTCCCTTACGTTGGTGATCAGTGGGAAGAATGTTCCTTACATTGGTGGTCAGTGAGAAGAATGTTCCCTACATTGGTGATCAGTGGGAAGAATGTCCCTTACATTGGTGATCAGTGGGAAGAATGTTCCTTACATTGGTGATCAGTGGGAAGAATGCTCCTTACATTTGTGGTCAGTGGGAAGAATGCTCCTTACATTGGTGATCAGTGGGAAGAATGCTCCTTTCATTGGTGGTCAGTGCGAAGAATGCTCCTTACATTGGTGGTCAGTGGGAAGAATGCTCCTTACATTGGTGGTCAGTGGGAAGGATGTGCCTTACATTGGTGATCAGTGAGAAGAATGCTCCTTACATTGGTGATCAGTTGTAAGGATGTCCTCCTTCATTGGTGGTCAGTGGGAAGATTGTCCCCTTCATTGGTGGTCAGTGGGATCTTGTCTTTGTAGTTTATCTTGTCTTTGTAGCTTGGGTCACACAAATCATAAATAGCTGACCACGGATAAATCTAATGATTTGCTCATTATCGAGGACGTCTCTTTTTTTTTACCTGTTTGGAGCACATTGTTCCTGAGGGAAACGTATTCTAAAAAACGGACCCAACCGTACTCAACCGTATGCTTCAAAAAGCAACCGTATATGGTTTAAAACAGTAAACGGTTACAAATAAGTAGTACAGTTACATACGGTTGTATAAGGTTGCATCCGTTTTTTAAATGGAAATTTTTTTTTTTTATTTTTTTTTTCAATAAAGTTTCAGTTGTTCTATTGAAATTTCAAGGGAAGTAGGAGGGGTTTGCCAATTAGCCTTGCCTTGCTAGGTTGGAGAGAGAGAGAGAGATCGCAGGTTATTTTTACAGCTAGTGATTCGGTGTGTATTTTCAGACATTTAACCATGCCTATTGTGCCCATTTTGCGCTTTAGGGTCCTTTCACACTAGCGGACCGTTCGTCCGCTCATTACAAGTCTGTTTACGGACTTGTAATGAGCCCCTATGGGAGCGGATCCGTTAGCGGATGATGCATCCGCTAACGTCCGCTAGATCCGCATCCGTTTTTGCGGACGGAAGAATGTCCTATTTTTCTTCCGTCCGGCCAAACGGATCGGATGCAAACGGACAGACGGTCCGTTTCCATCCGACTCCCCATAGGGGAGAGCGGAGGAGAGACGGGGCGGTCCCTGCACAGTGTGCGGGGACCGCCCCGTCCGCCGACAGCTGAGCGTAGACCCCCGCTGAGCTGACGGGCACACGGAGCGGACCGAAAAACGGTCCGCTCCGTGTGAAAGGACCCTAAAGCTGGTACAGCTGCGGGAGCGTCAGAGGGAGCTTATGTGGAGGAGATTTTCATGTAGGTTTTGGGTGCACTCGGTGAATGCCATTCGGCCTAGGCTTGGTGCTTTTGATTCACTTTTTGTCCAGTTACGTATATATCCGGAAAAGTTCCATGATTATCTGCGGATGGCCCCTTCCAGTTTTGACCTCCTGCGCATGTACAAGGTTTGCAACCGTATAGAAAAAAACGGTCAGAACCGCAACGACATACAGTTTTTTTAATAGAGTCCTATGTTAAAATAACCATATACGGTTGAAATACGGTTTTTGAACCGGACCAAAAACCGTGGTAGACCAGGTTTTTCCAGGAAAAAATAAGTTAAAAACTGTATAGTTTGAAAACCGGATACAACCGTATGATTTATGGCAAATACGGTTTTTAATGTAAAGTCTATGGCCACGGTTTTCTGTACGGTTGCATACATTTTTTTTTTTTTAAAACGTATCCAAAAACTGTATAGAAAATCGTGGTGTGAACCTACCCTATTTCTGTTTTTTTTTTTACTAGGTATCTATGCGTCTGATTCATAGAATCATTTACGCATAGATACAGTGAAGATCCGACAGGTGTAAAACACTTACACCGTCGAATCGTAGATGTAATGACTTCGCTGGCCGCTAGGTGGCCTTTACGTTAATTTCTCATTTGCCTATGCAAATGAGCCTAATATGCCGATTCCTGAGCGTTTTTACGCCGCCCCATCATCGTTTATGTTGTTTCCGTAAGCGTAAGGTTACCCCTGCTATATGAGGGGTAACCTTACGAAGTTCTGTCGTATGCCATAATAAGTATGGCGTCGGGACAGCGTTGTCTTTTTCTGTCGTTTACGTCGTTTTACCAAGTCGTTCGCGAATAGGGATTTACGTAAACGACGCTCACGCCGGTTTATTCACATATTCCGACGTGAGCTGGAGCATGCGCACTGGGCTATTTTTGCGGCCGGCGTATGCGCAGTTCGATCTACGCAGCCGCAACTTACGGAGCAAGAGCTTTGGGAATACGGGAGTGCTATGTGAATCTGGCCCTATATTTATATATATATAGGGCCACATTCACATAGATTGGCCGACGGCGTAGCGTAAGCCATTTACACTATGCCGCCGCAACTTAACAGAGCAAGTGCCGTATTCCCAAAGCACTTGCTCCGTAAGTTGCGGCTGCGTAGTGTAAATGGCCTGGCGTAAGGCCGTGTAATTCAAAGGGGGCGGCTTGTATTTAAATTAAGCGCGCCCCCGCGTCGATCGAACTGCGCATGTGCTGGCCGCAAAAATAGCCCAGTGCGCATGCTCCAGCTCACGTCGGAAAACGTGAATGAAACCGACGTGAGCTTCATTTACGTAAATCCCTATTCGGGAACGACTTAGTAAAACGACGTAAACGACGGAAAAAGACGACGCTGTCCCGACGCCATACTTAACATGGCATACGACGGAACTTCGTAATGTTACCCCTCATATAGCAGGGGTAACCTTACGCTTACGGAAACAACGTAAACGACGACAGGGCGGCGTAAAGACGTTCGGGAATAGGCGTATTATGCTCATTTACATAGGCAAATGAGAAATCAACGTAAAGGCCACCTAGCGGCCAGCGAAGTCATTACATCTACGATCCGACGGTGTAAGTGTTTTACACCTGTTGGATCTTCACTGTATCTATGCGTAAATGATTCTATGAATCAGACGCATAGATACCCAGTAAAAAAAAACAGAGATACGGCAGTGTTTCCTGCGATACACCGTCGTATCTCTTTTGAGAATCTGGCCCTTAGATGTTATATCAATTGTTATATGCATATGCGCTGAACTTTTTTACGTTTGTTTTATGTTTACCATTTGTTCACGGGTAGTGTCAGCTGCTCACATTTAGACAGCGCAGAATTTTCTTGTATTTTGTTACCACTTTCGATCAAGAGAGCATACACTGGGGGGGATCAGGAGGGCATACACTGGGGTGGAAGATCAGGAGAGCATACACTGGGGGGGATCAGGAGAGCATAAACTGGGGGGATTAGAAGAGCATACACTTGGGGAGATCAGGAGGGCATACACTGCGGGGGGGGGGGGTCAGGAGGGCATACACTGGGGAGATCAGGAGAGCATACACTGGGGAGATCAGGAGGGCATATACTGAGAGGGGGTTAGGAGGACATACACTGGGGTGGGAGATCAGGAGAGCATACCCTGGGGGGATCAGGAGAGCATACACTGGGGCCGCGTACACACGATGAGATATGTCCGCTCAAACATGTCTCATCGGATTTTGGTCCGATGGCGTGTACACACCATCGGATCAAAATCCCCGCCGGCAGACAGCGCGGTGACATGGCGGTGACGTTGACGCCGCCACGTCACCGCACCAGAAAGTAAAAAACGTCCACGCATCCTTCCGACGCTTGTGCGGGCAGATATGTCGGCTGGTTAGTGTACTAACCAGTGGACATATCCGACCGACATGTCTCCGGCGGACAAATTTTAAAGCATGTTTTAAAATTTGTCCTCCGATCAGACATGTCCGCTATCCCATACACACGATCGGATTTGTCTGCTGAACTGGTCCGTCTGACCAGTTTGAGCGGACAAATTCGATCGCGTGTACGCGGCCTGGGGGGGATATGGAGAGCTTACACTGGGGGGGTCAGGAGAGCTTACACTAGGGGAAGCAGGAGGGCATACACTGGGGGGACATGAGAGCATACACTGGGGGGATCAGGAGAGCATACACTGGGGGAAAGGGATGAGGAGAGCATACACTGGGGGGATCAGGAGGGCATACACTGAGGGGGATCATGAGGGCATACACTGTGGGGGGGAGGTCAGGAGGGCATACTTTGGGGTGGGAGATGAGGAGAGCATACACAGAGGGATCAGGAGAGCATACACTGGGGAGGGTCAGGAGAGCCTACACGGGGGGGGGGGGTTATGAGAGCATACACTGGGGGGATCAGGAGGGCATACACTGGGGGGGGATCAGGAGAGCATACACTGGGGGGGGGTGATTAGGAGAGCATACACTGGGGGGATCAGGTGGGCATACACTGGGGGGGGGGGATCAGGAGAGCATACACTGGGGGGGGTGATTAGGAGAGCATACACTGGGGGGGATCAGGAGGGCATACACTGGGGGGATTAGGAGGGCATACACTGGAGGATCAGGAGGGCATACACCAGGGGGCAGTCATAATCCTTTAATTAGTTAAATTTCTCACTGGTCTACATGAATAGAAGATAAGACGATCCCATTTGCCAGCTAACAACACCTCTATGCTAAGCTGCAGTAACTTGGCAGACTCTGCATAAATGTGCCTGTAAACATATCCACAGTGTAGTGCTAGCAGCAGAGCTCACCTTCAGGAATTTTCACATGGCTCCCTCTACTCAGCAGCTACACACATCTCTCTCTTCCAGACGAGCGTGATCTTGGGGGGGAAAGGCACATCCCCATCCCTCCCACTCAAGCAGCAGCCTGCAGGAGAGAGGCTGAAAAACTGCTGGGGGAGGTACATGGGGCGGAATGTGCAGCCTGAGGTTTCTGAGCAGTATCTCATGCTGAGAATGGCTGCGAGTTTACCCGACCCGTGGCTCTGGTTACTCGGGGAGCGCTCAGCCTCAAAGTCTTTAAAATTTTCTCGGGGGGAGCAATTGCCCCGTTGCCTACCCCCCTGGATCCACCCCTGCAATAGTGTGATATTACTTAAAAACACCAATGGATGGATAATAGACAAGGAATATCATAAAAGGTCTAGAGATTGTGGCATGCTTACATCACCCGGTACTGCCTTACATGTTTTGCAATTATATTGCATCGTCAGGCGATTGCAAAACATGTAAGTCAGTACCGGACGATGTAAGCACGCCACTATCTCTGGATCTTTTATGATCTCCTTTGCCTATTATCCATCCATGGAAATTTAAGTGTACTGCATATATATTTTTTAATAAAAACAGTGGGCCAGATTCAGCAAGAATTAGATTCCCGCAGAGTATCAGAGATACTCTACGCCGCCGTACTTTACCTGGCTCTAGGAGGAATTCAGAGAGATTTTGGCCCGTAAGGTACGACGGCGTAGTGTATTTCTCCCGGCGGAATCAAAATACGCGAATAGGGGGCGTGAGGCATTTAAATTAAGCGCGTCCCCGCCGCGATCGAACTGCGCATGCTCCGTTCAGAAATTTCCCGCCGTGCATTGCGCGAAATCACGTTGTTACGTCATTTTTTTTTTGAGTAGCATCGTTTACGGACATTCCTATTCCCGGACGACTTACGCAAAAAATAAAAAATAAATTGAAAGTCGACGCGGGAACGACGGCCATACTTAACATGGGCCGCGTAACGTTAAACCAGCTAAAAGCTGGTTTAACTTTACGTGGCGAAAAAATGACGTACGCGATTGCGAACGACGGTCGTAACTTTGTGGATCTCCGTAAAAAGCTCATTTGCATACCCCGACGCTGAAAACAACGCAAACTCCACCCAGCGGCCGCAAAAAGATTGCAGCGTAGATCCGAAGGCGTACGAAGACGTAAGCCTCTCGGATCGAAGCCCGAACCCACCGTATCATGGTTTGAGGATTCAAACTAGTGATACGGCGCGCGAAATTTGAAATTACTCCTGTCTAACACCAGTTAGACAGGCGTAATCGCTCTGTGAATCTGGGCCAGTGTATTTAAGCACTTACCTGGAAAGAGTGCTTCCGGGGCTGGGATCATGTCTCCTATATAGGGATGAGCCGAACACCACCCCATTCGGTTCGTACCAGAACCTGCAAACAGACCAAATGTTTGTGTGAACTTTGGAACCCTGTTAAAGTCTATGGGACTCGAATGTTTGAAATCTAAAGTGCTAATTTTAAAGGTTAATATGCAAGTTATTATGCTAAAAAGTGTTTGGGGACCTGGGTCCTGCCCCAGGGGACATGTATCAATGCACAAAAGTTTTAAAAACTGACGTTTTTTTGGGAGAAGTGATTTTAATAATGCTTAAAGTGAAACAATAAAAGTGAAATATTCTTTTAAATTTCGTACCTGTGGGGGGGTTTATAGTATGCCTTGATTGCATTGATACATGTCCCCTGGGGCAGGACCCAGGTCCCCAAACACTTTTTCGGACAGCTTCCCCGTTCTTCACTGTGGCGCCACGATCGATCGTGTGTTCCCTTTTATAGGGAAACACAATCGATGACATCACACCTACAGCCACACCCCCTACAGTTAGAAACAGACATGAGGTCACACAGAACCCCTTCAGCGCCCCCATGTGGTTAACTCCCAAACTGCAATTGTCATTTTCACAGTAAACAATGCATTTTTTGCTGTGAAAATTACAATGGTCCCAAAAATGTGTCAAAATTGTCCGAAGTGTTCCCCATAATGTCGCAGTCATGAAAAAAAATCGCTGATCGCCGAAAATTAGTAGTAAAAAATAAATAAATAATAAAAATGCAATAAAACTATCCCCTATTTTGTAAATGCTATAAATTTTGCGCAAACCAACCGATAAACGCTTATTGCGATTTTTTACCAAAAATAGGTAGAAGAATACGTATCGGCCTAAACTGAGGATTTTTTTTTTTTTATATATATTTTTGGGGGATATTTATTATAGCAAAAAGTAAAAAATATTGTTTTTTTTTCAAAATTGTCGCTCTATTTTTGTTTATAGCGCAAAAAATAAAAAACGCAGAGGTGATCAAATACCACCAAAAGAAAGCTCTATTTGTGGTAAAAAAAAAGTACGCCAATTTTGTTTGGGAGCCACGTCACACGACCGCGCAATTGTTAGTTAAAGCGACGCAGTGCGGAATCGCAAAAACTGGCCGGGTCCTTTAGCTGCCTAAAGGTCCGGGTCATAAGTGGTTAACAGGGTGTTCCGTGACTTTTCGAATTTACCGCAAACACCCTAAATTGTTTGCTGTTCGCTGAACAGGCAATGTTCGAGTCTAACCTATTATCCATTATTGTTGGTGATTTTTGGATAGGACTGTTTACAACAGAGTTTATATTGCAATTCTTCCTTATTGGTGCTGCACCCTTACATATATTTGCTATTACTATGTAGATGAATGTGACCTCAGCCAGTGCCGCTGCTGGTGTGAATGGGCCCTAAGTGTGCATTTGGAATTAAAAAGCATAAAGATTAACTTAAAAACATTGTATGATCATGTACCTTTCAGTTCCTAACTTAACCTTACTGTGTTCAAAATCTATTGCATATTCACACAGTCTGCACTTGTCTTTTAAACATTACTTTCAGCTCTCTTATCACTGGTTGCTTAATCCCCAACTTGTTCCTAAAATGCTTTTTATAATGGCTGCAAATGTAATGTTCTACTATATGTTGTAGAATGACATCATTTTTTTCGGCATGAGACTATTTCTAAATACTATACACATTTTCACTATTTTTCTTTCTGGTGTCCTTTGGTCCATCACAGACATTAACTTGAAGGGCAGACAAATTCAAAGTGCAATAAACCTTACCCACAGAGTTCCATGACTGAAATGTCGATTTTACTAGTCTAATAAATTTTTGTTGTTTTATCTTGAGGACACAGTCCTTTGAGTGCTCCATTTTCTAGTCCATCCTAATATTTCACACTTGTAGAGATGTATCTATCTATAAAATAATTTTCCGTGTCAAAGACTTTTTTCATAGTTTTAACAAGATACTATATGAAATAATACTGATTCTTTTTTTTAAGTTTCTTAATTTATTAAGTTTGTCAACAACAAATCAATGAACATGTGAAATAAATATTATTTGCATTGTTAACTGTGCTTAAACAGGCTTTCACAAATAAATACACCTCCATTCGAATAAATCATTCCAGAAAAAATGTATTGCCTTGCTACGCTAACCATGTGTGGGAACAGAGAAATGACTACAAAAGTTGAATAGAAACCAACATAGGGCAATATCATTCATTGTAAATTCAGCAGTCTAGGAATCATAGTTACAAGAATGTAAAGCACAACTTTCAGCTTTCCTGAATGGCAGATGGAGATTTAGACAACACAACTTTTTGGGTTCTGTAAGTGGTTGAATTATGATGGCATAACTGAGGGATGCTCAAAGCTAGAGAGACTAAGTCCACTACTCTACTGAATAGTAATGTCACCAAAATGTTTGAGTATTACCACTTTAACCACTTAAGCCCCAGACCATTTGGCTGGCCAAAGACCAGAGCACTTTTGCGATTTGACACTGTGTCGCTATAACTGATAACTGTGCAGTTGGGTGATGTAAACAAAATTTACGTCCTTTTTTCCCCACAAATAGAGCTTTATTTTGGTGGTATTTGATCACCTCTGCGGTTTTATTTTTTTGCGCTATAAACAAAAGTAGAGCGACAATTTTGAAAAAAAACAAAACAATATTCTTTACTATAATAAATATCTCCAAAAAATATAAATAAAAAAATAAAAAATCCTCGGTTTAGGCCGATACGTATTGTTCTGCATATTTTTGGTAAAAATGTTTGCAATAAGCGTTTATTGATTGGTTTGTGCAAAAGTTATAGTATCTACAAAATAGGGGATAGTTTTATGGCATTTTTATAAAAAAATTTTTTTTTAACTAATAATGGTCTTGGTAGCTTTTTGCAGGGACTTGACCTTGTAGTCGGGGAGGTAAGTAGGCCCATCAGTCTATCTAGACTACAAGGTCAAGTCCCTGCAAAAAGCTACCGAGACCATCTGGTCAACTGAGGAGACCCTGTCTCATTGATTCAGGTCCGTTGAGACCACAAGCGCATCAGACCCACTGTTGTAAAACAGATGAGTCCACCTCACATGGTAAGAGTACCCTACCTTTTCTATGTGTGAAGCAACCTTGATTTCTTCAGGCAACTGATTATTCAACATCCAGTGTTGTTATTTGGAAGAATTCGTCCACACTGTGCATTTATAAGGACTTTCACATTATTGTATTTAGTTGTGGGTTTCACTACCTATGTATTGATTTTAGGTCTCTTTATCAGTCACATCATGTTTGATTGATTCACTTAGCGCTGCACTATTTGTATTAATTCGTATCACTATATAAGGCTCTCATCTAGAATAAGGGCAAAGGCATTTGGGGGGGGGGGGGGGCTGGATAGCTGGAGCATTTGATACACTGCCGATTTTGCAGGTTTTCCTACTTACAAAGCATGTAGAGGTCAGTAATTTTTATCATAGATACTCTTCAACTGTGAGAGACGGAATCTAAAATCCAGAAAATCACATTTTATGATTTTTAAATAATTAATTCACATTTTATTGCATGACATAAGTATTTGATCACCTACTTAAGAATTACGGCTCTTTTTTTTCTAAAACCCCTTCCTTACCGGCGCATTGTAAAATGACGCCGGCAGAAACCCTCCCTCGATCCGGGTGGAATTCATACGACGTCCTTTGTTCCTGGCGATCTAGCCCGGCGGCCGTGATTGCCGTTGGGCACCCGCGATTGCCGGTGATCACGGCAGGAGTGTGGATCTGTGTGTGTAAACAAACAGATCCACCTCCTGTCAGCGGTCAGGAGACTGATGTGTGTTCCCAGTACAGAGGAACACACATAGTAAAAACAATATATAAAATAAAAATGCCATAAATCTATCACCTATTTTGTAGACGCTATAACTTTTAAGCAAACCAATCAATATTCGATTATTGCAATTTTTTTTTTACCAAAAATATGTAGAAGAATAAATGTTTTTTTTTTTTTAAAATGGTGATATTTATTAAATAAAAAAGTAAAAAATATTGAGTTTTAAAAAAAAATTGTCGCTCCTTCTTTTGTTTATAGAGCAAAAAATAAAAACTGCAGAGATGATCAAATACCACCAAACGAAAGCTCTATTTG
The DNA here is from genome assembly GCA_029574335.1 of Rana kukunoris. Classification (NCBI taxonomy): domain Eukaryota; kingdom Metazoa; phylum Chordata; class Amphibia; order Anura; family Ranidae; genus Rana; species Rana kukunoris. The sequence goes on along the minus strand of CM056050.1, from coordinate 328,165,476 downwards.
TGGGGGGGAAAAAACATAAAAATTTAGTTTGGGTACAGTGTTGCATGACCACGCAATTGTCATTCAAAGTGCAACAGCGCTGAAAACTAAAAATTGGTCTGGGCAGGAAGGGGGTGAAAATGCCCTGTATGGAAGGGGTTAAGAAGCCCTTCTGTTCTCCACTTATTACCTGTAATAACTGCACTTGTTTGAACTCGTTACCTGTATAAAAGACACCTGTCCACACACTCAATCAAATAGACTCCAACCTCTCCACAATGGCCAAGACCAGAGAGCTGTGTAAGGACATCAGGGATAAAATTGTAGACCTGCACAAGGCTGGGTAGAGGTACAGGACAATAGGCAAGCACCTTGGTGAGAAGGGAACAGCTGTTGGTGCAGTTATTAGACAATGGAAGAAGGTCAAGATGATGGTCATCCTCCCTCGGTCTGGGCATCCATACAAGATCTCACCTCGTGGGGCATCGATGATCATAAGGAAGGTGAGGGATCAGCCCAGAACTACACGGAAGGACCTAGTCAATGACCTGAAGAGAGCTGGGACCCCAGTCTCAAAGAAAACCGTTACACACTACGCCATCATGGATTAAAATCCTGCAGCGCACGCAAGGTCCCTCTGCTCAATAGTGTTGAGCAGAATATGCCATATTCGATTTCGCGATATATCTTGAATATATAGTCGAATATTCGAGATATATTCGCTAAATACGAATATTCGTGATATTTTTTGGAAATGAAATTATTGCGAATTTTTGCTATTGCGAATGCGAATGCGAATTGCGAATGCGAATGCGAAATTTCGAGAAATGCGGAATGGAGCACTCTGATTGGCTCAGAATATTCGTGATATATTACAATACACAATAATTGCGAATATTCGAGAAATGCGGAAGGAGCACTCTGATTGGCTCAGAATATTCGTGATATATTACAATACACAATAATTGCGAATATTCGGCAAATGCGGAAGGAGCACTCTGATTGGCTCAGAATATTCGTGATATATTACAATACACAATAATTGCGAATATTCGAGAAATGCGGAAGGAGCACTCTGATTGGCTCAGAATATTCGTGATATATTACAATATAAAATAATTGCGAATATTCGAGAAATGCGGAATGGAGCACTCTGATTGGCTCAGAATATTCGTGATATATTACAATATAAAATAATTGCGAATATTCGAGAAATGCGGAAGGAGCACTCTGATTGGCTCAGAATATTCGTGATATATTACAATATAAAATAATTGCGAATATTCGAGAAATGCGGAATGGAGCACTCTGATTGGCTCAGAATATTCGTGATATATTACAATATAAAATAATTGCGAATATTCGAGAAATGCGGAATGGAGCACTCTGATTGGCTCAGAATATTCGTGATATATTACAATACAAAATAATTGCGAAATTTCGAGAAATGCGGAATGGAGCACTCTGATTGGCTCAGAATATTCGTGATATATTACAATATAAAATAATCGCGCGATATCGCTATTGCCGAATAATCGCATTGCGATTTTTCGGCAATATAAAATGAGCGCTGCAGCTACTCGGCCCAAGGTCTCTAATCATACCAGCAATGCTTTTAGACGTCGATGGGGATCTCTAGGATGTGATCTGTTCTAAACAAAAAAATTGAAAAAATTCGAATATTCGAAATAGCGAATATTCGCCGCGATATTCGTGTTTTTCGCGAATACTCGAATATGCAATATTCGTAGCGAATATTCGCAATGCGAATATTCGTGAGCAACACTACTGCTCAAGACAGCACATGTCCAGACCCATCTTAAGTTTTCCAATGACCATCTGGATGATCCAGAGGAGGAATGGGAGAAGGTCATGTGGTCTGATGAGACAAAAATTGCGCTTTTTGGTCTAAACTCCACTCACTGTTGAGGAAGAAGGATGAGTACAACCCCAAGAACACCATCCCAACCGTGAAGCATGGAGGTGGAAACATCATTCTTTGGTGATGCTTTTCTGCACAGGGGACAGGACGTCTGCAACCTATTGAGGGGAGGATGGATGGGGCCATGTATCACAAGATCTTGGCCAACAACCTCCTTCCCTCAGTAAGCGCATTGAAAATGGGTCATGGCTGGGTTTTTTCAGCATGACAACGACCCGAAACACACAGCCAGGGCACCTAAAGCATCTCAAGGTCCTGGAGTGGCCTAGCCAGTCTCCAGACATGAACCCAATAGAAAATCTTTGGAGGGAGCTGAAAGTCTGTATTGCCCAGCGACAGCCCGAAACCTGAAGGATCTGGGGAAGCTCTGTATGCAGGAGTGGGCCAAAATACCTGCTGCAGTGTGTGCAAACCTGGTCAAGAACTACAGGAAACATATGATCTCTGTAATTGCAAACAAAGATTTCTGTACCAAATATTAAGTTTTGCTTTTCTGATGTATCAAATACTTATGTCATGCAATAAAATGCAAATGAATTACCTTAAAATCATATGAAATGTGTATGAAATGTATGAAATACTTGTTCTCACCACTGTATGTATGCCAGGTAGGTGAGGTCAGTGTATGTATGTCAGGTAGGTCTATGTATGTCAGGTAGGTGAGTGTATGTATGTCAGGTAGGTCAGTGTATTTGTCAGGTAGGTGAGGTCAGTGTATGTATGTCAGGTAGGTCAGTGTATGTCAGGTAGGTGAGGTAAGTTTATGTATGTCTGTCAGGTAGGTCAGTGCATGTATGTCAGGTAGGTGAGGTCAGTGTATGTATGTCAGGTAGGTCAGTGTATGTCAGGTAGGTGAGGTCAGTGTATGTCAGGTAGGTCAGTGTATGTATGTCAAGTAGGTGAGATCAGTGTATGTATGTCAGGTCAGTTTATGTCAGGTAGGTCAGGTCAGTGTATGTCAGGTAGGTCAGTGTATGTATGTCAGGTAGGTCAGTGCATGTATGTCAGGTAGGTGAGGTCGGTGTATGTATGTCAGGTAAGTCAGTGTATGTCAGGTAGGTCAGTGTATGTATGTCAGGTAGGTGAGGTCAGCGTATGTATGTCAGGTAGGTGAGCTCAGTGTATGTATGTCAGGTAGGTGAGGTCAGTGTATGTATGTCAGGTAAGTCAGTGTATGTCAGGTAGGTCAGTGTATGTATGTCAGGTAGGTGAGGTCAGTGTATGTATGTCAGGTAGGTGAGCTCAGTGTATGTATGTCAGATAGGTCAGTTTATGTCAGGTAGGTGAGGTCAGTGTATGTCAGGAAGGTCAGTGCATGTATATCAGGTAGGTGAGGTCAGTGTATGTATGTCAGGTAGGTGAGCTAAGTGTATGTATGTCAGGTAGGTCAGTGTATGTCAGGTAGGTCAGTGTATGTATGTCAAGTAGGTGAGGTCAGTGTATGTATGTCAGGTCAGTTTATGTCAGGTAGGTGAGGTCAGTGTATGTCAGGTAGGTCAGTGTATGTATGTCAGGTAGGTCAATGCATGTATGTCAGGTAGGTGAGGTTAGTGTATGTATGTCAGATAGGTCAGTTCATGTCAGGTAGGTGAAGTCAGTGTATGTCAGGTAGGTCAGTGTATGCATGTCTCTACCGTCAGTGTATGTAGGTCAGGTAGGTGAGGTCAGGTAGGTCAGTGTAATGGTCAGGGTGTCAGGTAGGCGAGTTTAGTGGTCATCATTGATGGCCACTGGTAAGCCAGACAGCAACCAGCAAGTGAGCTTACCCCCGCCACACAACCCCAAAGTCCAGCCAAAAAACCCTGCACTATGACCACCCTGGACCCCCAACCTGGTGCCGGCCTCGGACTTTGGGCTGAAGCCCTGGTCTTTTTGCCACCAAGAAACGCCCCTGAATAAGGGTCTCGTATAGATGAAGGGAATTCCCAGTGGCTTTGTTCACAAACAAAAGGCAGAAGTCCCCGATAGGCCATTTAAACTGTATTTTTCATTGTATATGCCAGTATTCCTGCATTAAGTTGTTTACATTATACAGATGTACCAATTCACACAAAAATAGTTTTGTTCCCCAAGGTGGTGCATTTGTTTGACAACTCCTTGCTTATTAACCACTTGCTTACTGGGCACATATACCCCCTTCCTGCCCAGGCGAACTTTCAGCTTCCGGCACTGCGTCGCTTTAACTGACATTTGCGCAGTCGTGCGACGTGGCTACCAAACGGGATACCGTGATCAAGTCTTTCAGACGAAACGTAGGGAGGAGACGTTCTGACGTCACCGCGTGCTCTAATCTCTCTACCCGGAATACGGGCTGTTTGTTTCAAGCCGGCCGGCTGATATGTTTTATGCAATGATTTCTTCACTTTGATGTAAGTGCAAGTCGTCTTTTTTTATTTCAATAAATAAATGAATAAATGAATGCTATGTGAGGCCTTTGTTTTTTATGTGCCTGTTGATGACCCATTGGGAGATACCTTACATCTGACAACCAGGCTGTATACATTGGAACTCCCCTGTGACCATCACCCAGCATCACAGACCGTATCAGGCTTATATTTCATGTCTTTTTGGTAAGAGGCTACATATGATTTCGGTGGAGGTTTCATCTATATCACACTTTTCCAATTTGATTTATTGGCACCTGTGGGATCACTGGACTATGAACTCTTCCATATGCTGATGGACTTATATATGTTGGAATTATTTACCTGTGCACATGCTTAATCAACATTTCTAGTCACTTACAGTGCAGAAAATAAGTATTTGAACACCCTGCTATTTTGCAAGTTCTCCCACTTGGAAATCATGGAGGGGTCTGAAATTGTCATCGTAGGTGCATGTCCACTGTTAGAGATATAATCAAAAAAAAAAATCCAGAAATCACAATGTATGATTTTTTTAACTATTTATTTGTATGATACAGCTGCAAAGAAGTATTTGAACACCTGAGAAAATCAATGTTAATATTTGGTACAGTGGCCTTTGTTTGCAATTACAGAGGTCAAACGTTTCTTGTAGTTTTTCACCAGGTTTGCACACACTGGAGGAGGGATTTTGGCCCACTCCTCCACACAGATCTTCTCTAGATCAGTCAGGTTTCTGGGCTGCCGCTGAGAAACACGGAGTTTGAGCTCCCTCCAAAGATTCTCTATTGGGTTTAGGTCTGGAGACTGGCTAGGCCACGCCAGAACCTTGATATTCTTCTTACAGAGCCACTCCTTGGTTATCCTGGCTGTGTGCTTCGGGTCATTGTCATGTTGGAAGACCCAGCCTCGACCCATCTTCAAAGCTCTAACTGAGGGAAGAAGGTTGTTGCCCAAAATCTCGCAATACATGGCCCCGGTCATCCTCTCCTTAATACAGTGCAGTCGCCCTGTCCCATGTGCAGAAAAACACCCCCAAAGCATGATGCTACCACCCCCATGCTTCACAGTAGGGATGGTGTTCTTGGGATGGTACTCATCATTCTTCTTCCTCCAAACACGGTTAGTGGAATTATGACCAAAAAGTTCTATTTTGGTCTCATCTGACCACATGACTTTCTCCCATGACTCCTCTGGATCATCCAAATGGTCATTGGCAAACTTAAGACAGGCCTTGACATGTGCTGGTTTAAGCAGGGGAACCTTCCGTGCCATGCATGATTTCAAACCATGACGTCTTAGTGTATTACCAACAGTTACCTTGGAAACGGTGGTCCCAGCTCTTTTCAGGTCATTGACCAGCTCCTCCCGTGTAGTCCTGGGCTGATTTCTCACCTTTCTTAGGATCATTGAGACCCCACGAGGTGAGATTTTGCATTGAGCCCCAGTCCGAGGGAGATTGACAGTCATGTTTAGCTTCTTCCATTTTCTAATGATTGCTCCAACAGTGGACCTTTTTTCACCAAGCTGCTTGGCAATTTCCCCGTAGCCCTTTCCAGCCTTGTGGAGGTGTACAATTTTGTCTCTAGTGTCTTTGGACAGCTCTTTGGTCTTGGCCATGTTAGTAGTTGGATTCTTACTGATTGTATGGGGTGGACAGGTGTCTTTATGCAGCTAATGACCTCAAACAGGTGCATCTAATTTAGGATAATAAATGGAGTGGAGGTGGACATTTTAAAGGCAGACTAACGGGTCTTTGAGGGTCAGAATTCTAGCTGATAGACAGGTGTTCAAATACTTCTTTGCAGCTGTATCATACAAATAAATAGTTAAAAAATCATAAATTGTGATTTCTGGATTTTTTTTTTTGGATTATGTCTCTCACAGTGGACATGCACCTACGATGACAATTTCAGACCCCTCCATGATTTCCAAGTGGGAGAACTTGCAAAATAGCAGGGTGTTCAAATACTTATTTTCTGCACTGTATATGCATTATTTAGCGCAATCTCATTTTTTGGTCACATTGTTTTCTGTGTAGTATAACACTTTATGATTGCAGCTTTATTTCTTTGTCACATTAATGAGCGCAATAACATTTTTTTTAACCTAGAAAATAGTCATTACTGTTTTTTTTTAACAATCAGCTCCCATTGACTTCAGTGGGGTTAAGATTTGGTACCAAAGCTTCAGTAATGCTTGCTGAACCCTCCTCAGGCTGAACTCCAGTAAGTTTGGCTCATCCCTACGCCTGGACCTTTTTGGTGGTGTCTGGTGACACATTAGTGCCAAGGAAGAACTTAAAAGAGTGTTCCTTGGCTCTGTGCCCCCTATATCTGAGGTCTGTTACGGTACTGCAAAGCTTGGGTAGTTTCCAGTATATGCAGTCTTGCTACTATGATTTGAAATTAATAGGGACCACTTTCAATGGAAGCATAAATGTGTTAGCTACATTTGCAGTGCAGAAGTCATACAAGCTCAACTGTGCAATGGAATGAGCACACCGTACATTTCCTATCACTAGAAGGGATATGCGCATGTCTCTGTTTGTTTTTAAGTTCAATAAGAAGAAAAACATTATCCAGCTACCTACTCATACTTTTAGCACCTTACTAGGATAGTGGCAGGACATTTTGATATGAAGAGAAAAGCTCTAAACCTGTGGCCTAGTTCCAGCTATATTTTGTGCCAGACTATTATGCCGCGTACACACGATCACTTTTTGTGATGAAAAAAAACAACGTTTTAAAAAACGTCATTTAAAATGATCGTGTGTGGGCAAAACTTTGTTTTATGTCTTAAAAAAAAAACAACCAAAAAAAAAAAAAATTCGAACATGCTTGAATTTTTTGTGTCGTTTTTCAAAATGTAATTTTTTGTGTCATAAAAAGTGATCGTGTGTGGGCAAAATGACGTTTAAGTTAAGTTATGAGACGGAGCTTCAATGGAACAAAGTGCCGTCGAATGTGGTGTACCTCACCACGCTTTGCTAGAGCATTTTGGAAAAACAATGGTGTGTATGCAACGTCATTTTGGAAAATGAAGTTTGAAAAACGTTGTTTTGTTTCGTCACATTAAACGTAATTTTTTTTTCATCACAAAAAGTGATCGTGTGTACGCGGCATTATACATATTCTGCTGCAGTTTAGAATATTAATAATCCTCTGCAACAAATATTAACAGAGAAAGACCTACACTATGCACTTTCAGGATATCACAACCCACTTTCCAGTCTTCCATGTATGTCAACAAAAATGTTATGTAGGAACAGTTTTATAAAAGTGCCAATTAACGTAAAGTTCAAGTATGTGTATGTGACTGAGGTTTTATTAAAATGATCACTTGTATGACCTTTGATATTCTAATGCTTTATGTCAAACTAATATAACGATCAGTTTATGAGGCTGTCTGGAGAAATACAGTTTTGATTAGTCAGTGTAAATGCTGCTTATATTATCATAGTAGAAGTCTAGCTATTGTTTACCTAGTCAGTCAAAAAGAGAAATGTTTACTCAGTGAATCGTAAGAACCGGTTCACACTGGGGCAGCACGACTTCGGGGGCGACTCGGCAAAGCGTCCTGAAGACGACTTCAGAGGCGACGTGCAAAATGACTTCTGTATAGAAGTCAATGCAAGTTGCCCCGAGTCGCCCCCAAAGTCATACAAGAACCCTTTTCTAAGTCGGAGCGACTTGCATCGCTCCTATTAGAACGGTTCTATTGAATAGAATGGGACGCGATTTGTCAGGCGGCTGAGTCGTCTGATGAGTCGCCCCAGTGTGAACCGGCTCTTAAGAACAGTATTCTTAAAATGTTTACCAGAATGATCAGGCAGTGGACGACTGCAATTTGCACTTTACCAAACAGGTACATAATTAGACATAATTAGAAGCAATAATGCAAGACAAGTTCATAATGGCAAAAAACATGCATACACTGCATACAAATGACAATGCAAAAAAAGGGATTTTTAAATACAGCTTACCTGTAAAATCCTTTTCTTGGAGTACATCACGGGACACAGAGCGGCATATTCATTACTATATGGGTTATATGGAGTACCTTCAGGTGTGGACACTGGCAATCTCAAACAGGAAGTCCCCTCCCTATATAACCCCCTCCCCTAGAGGGAGTCCCTCAGTTTTGTAGCAAGCAGTATGCCTCCCAAAATGGTCACCCAAAAGAGGGGTGGGAGCTCTGTGTCCCGTGATGTACTCCAAGAAAAGGATTTTACAGGTAAGCTGTATTTAAAAATCCCTTTTTCTTTCTCGTACATCACGGGACACAGAGCGGCATATTCATTACTATATGGGATGTCCGAAAGCAATGCTTTAATGAGGGGAGGGAGACATCTTCCAAAGAAGGATTTAATTTTAGAGGTATACTCAGATACTAGTAAATCCAACTTAAACGAGAAATGTAAATCTCAAATCAAATCAAGGGAGCCCCCTCAGATCCTGAGGAGCTTGAATCGCGGCCTGTAGTACTGACTGCCCAAAGGCTGTATCCGCATTCCTTCTTACGTCCACTTTTTGTAAACGTGTGGACTGATGACTACGTTGCTGCCTTGCATATTCGAGCCATAGAGATCTGATGATGTGCTGCCCAGGAGGTGCCCCTGGCCCTGGTAGAATGGGCCTTTACCGACAAAGGAGGAGGCACCTCTTCAAACCGCAGGCCCGAACAATTAATTGTTTAATCCATCTTGCGATGGTGGATCAAGCGGCTGCCTGACCCATCTTGGGCCCTTCCGGTAAAACGAACACCACATCTGTTTTCCGAACCTTCTCTGTAGCTTTAAGATAGGCCCTTACGGCCCTGACAATATCCAACGTATGCAGCAACCAATTCCGATACTCTCCTGGCCGAAACTATGGTGATCAGAAATACCGACTTTCTAGTCAGTAAAATCAAGGTACCTCAGCCAACGGCTCAAGAGGTTGTTTCTGTAGGGATGACAGAACAAGATTTAAGTCCCATGGACAAAGTGGTGACTTGACAGGAGGATTAATACGCAAGACCCCCTGTAAGAAGGTCTTTACCAGCGAGTGGGTGGCCAGCGGCCTCTGAAACCACACTGACAGAGCTGAGATCTGTCCCTTGATTGTGCTTAGTGCCAGGCCTTTATCCACTCCTAGCTGGAGAAAACTTAACACCCTATCAATAGTATATTTGCGGGAATTCCATCTTTTGGATTCACACCAGCCTACGTAGTTCCTCCACACCCTGTAATAAATCACCCTGGAGACCGGCTTTCTAGCCCTAATCAGGGTAGGGATTACCTGCCTAGACAGACCTCTACCCCTGAGAATCAGGGATTCAGCCTCCAGGCCGTCAAATTTAGACGCCGTAATGTAGGGTGGAGGATCGGGCCTTGTGAGAGTAGGTCTGGTTGTAGAGGAAGAGTCCAAGGGTCTCCCACTGCCATCTTCAGGACTAGTGAGTACCAAGTCCTCCGGGGCCAAGCCGGAGCTACTAAAATGACTGGCTTGTGCTCCACTCTGATCTTGCGCAACAGGCGAGGGAGTAACTGTAGCGGAGGGAATGCATATAGAAGTTTGAATTGATGCCAAGGGCAAACCAACGCATCGGTTCCGCAGGCCATAGGATCCCTCGTTCGAGACACGAACCTGTCTAGTTTCTTGTTGAACCTGGATGCCATTATATCTACGTCTGGCATTCCCCACCTCTGGCAGATTGTCTGAAAGACCTGGGGATGCAGAGACCACTCCCCTGGCGACAGACTCTGGCGACTTAAGAAGTCTGCCTGCAGGTTGTCCACTCCGGGAATGAATATCGCCGAAATGCAGGGTACATGAACCTCTGCCCACTGAAAAATCAAGCTCACCTCCCTCTGAGCGGCCCGACTCCTGGTTCCCCCTTGGTGGTTTATGTATGCCACCGCCGTGGCATTGTCTGACTGGATTCTCACCGGGAACCCCTTTAATCTGGAGGTCCATGCCAGAAGGGCTAGGCGAGCAGCTCTGATCTCCCAGATATTGATGGGGAGCTGCCTCTCTGCTTTCACCCCAGTTCCCTGGCGAGAGGACCCCTCGAAGACCGCCCCCCCAGCCTGCCAGGCTGGCGTCTGTGGTAACTACCTTCCAGACAACAGGGCTGAAGGATTTTCCCTTTAGAAGATTCTGGGGGTTCAACCACCAGGCCAGGCTTTGTCGGACCCTTGATGATAGCGTCAAAGGGGACTCTAAGGCATGTGCCCTCTTGCCCCAGGCTGCTAGAATGGCTGCCTGTAGGACGCGAGTGTGGATCTGAGCGTATGGTACTGCCTCGAACGTGGCCACTAGCTTGCCTAGTAATCGCATACACAGGCGAATAGTTGGTTTTTTCTTGTTTAGAACCAACTGAACCAGCCCCTTGATAGCCTCGATCTTTACCAGGGGCAGGAACACTCTTTGCTGTTCTGTGTCTAACCTCATGCCGAGGTATTCCAACTGCTTTGTAGGCTGGAACGCTGACTTTCCCCGGTTTAGGACCCAGCTGAATTCTTCGAGGTACCGAACCGTGAGGTTTACTGCCTTTTGCAGACCCGGTCGTGAGTGATCTATGATTAAAAGGTCGTCCAAGTATGCTAGGACTGTGACCCCTTGGATCCTTAAATTGGCCAGAACTGGGGCTAGGATCTTCGTGAATACCCGGGGGGCCGTGGCCAGCCCGAAGGGGAGCGTCAGAAGCTTTTTGCATGGGGGTTCCGCCGCCCAGTTCTTCAACCATAAGAGCCTTCTCATGTGCACCAAAAATAGTGATAAACGAGAGGCTTGCTGGATGGAATCTTTTATAGCATCTACAGCAAAACACAGAGCTCTGGGACTGTCAGAAAACTCTTCTGCTTGTTGGGTAGGCATGTCCTTTAACATTTCTTTTGTCTGGTCTTTTAACGCCTGACAAACACCAATTGCAGCCACAGCTGGCTGTACCACTGCTCCTGCCGTAGCAAAGGATGCTTTTAAAAGTGTCTCTAACCTTTTATCAACCGGATCTTTAAACATATGTATGTTTTCCACCGGGCAAGTTAGTGATTTATTCACACATGAGATGGCTGCATCCACTATTGGGAGCCTCCACCTCTTGGAGAATCTTTCCTCCATGGGGTAAATGACCGCAAATCTTTTCGGTGGCAGAAAAATCCTGTCCGGCCGTACCCAATCCCGAAAGATCAATTCCTCCAAGAGAGGATGGACCGGAAACACTGCGTTGCTTAACGGAGCTTTCAAAGAGCCCAGAGAGGATACCGGAGGAACCTGAGGCTCTGGCAATGGTAAACTAAATGCCGAGCGGACCATGTCCGTCAAAGACTGTACCCACAGTCTTTCTGTCTGGGAGTCTGAAAATGGTTCCTCAGAGGCAGATCCCTCAATCCCTGAACCCTCTTGGTTCAGGTCTAGTTGATCCTCCTGTGATTCCAATTCCTCCGGAGAGAGAATCTCAGCATCTGAGGATACACCTCTTGGTGATGGGGATCTAACCCGTTTCTTACCAGGAATAGCTCTAGCGATCAATGCTGCTATTCTCTCTTCTAGCCCCCCTAGGGATACGGCTAGCATCTCCTCTGTGATAAACACAGGGCTGGGCTGATCTGGGCCAGCCTCCGCACCAGATCCCCCTAATGGCTCATCCAAGGCACCCTTTATGTTAATAAGTTGCGGGGAAAGTATCGGCATATCATCAGAATCAGAAGGGGAACCCCTTTGTTTTTTTGGTCTTTTTTGTACCCTTTGACCCCGAGCCTTTGGAAGCCATAATACAAAATCGAGGGACTCCGCCCACACAAAAGACTGTAGTGGCCAGGAGTACAAAACCAGAGTTTAGGGGACAATAGATCACTAATGCCCAAAAACTGATGGGATCTCGTATGTTTTTCTCTTTTTTTTTTTTTCTAAATATATATTATATATATTTTCTTTTTTAGAAACATACAGTGACCCCAAACTTAGTTTGCCAGCCTCCAACCTGTATGCAAAAAGGGGGATTTCTTGGCTTAACAAAAAAGGCATTGGAACAAAGTCCAGCATGTACTACCCCTCTTCCGCCACCGGGAGTCACTGTTCTGCCGCTCTGCGTCCTCTCCTTCTGAAATCAGCCTCAGACTGAGCACTGAAATTGCCTGCTGATCTATAACAGCACAAGGCGCGCCCCTGTATGACGCCGCAGGCACGCCCCCCCCCCCCGCCCTCCTGTCTGAAAGGCGCGAAAAACGTCTATAAGACGTGCGCGCGCACGCGCGCGCGTATGCCGGAACAGGAGGAACATGGAGGAGCCGCTCTGCTGGAGACCCAGGACTGCAGAAACAGGCGGCAGATTCAAACCCCCGGCCAGGTAGGACTCCAAAAGGCCCCTAGGGATCCTTACTAGTCCTAGGAAGAAAGCAGCAGGTTAGCTAGCAACACATTCTTAGACAGGGGAACCTAGTGATGGGGGAAAAAGGTGTCATCCTGTCTCTCTTAGACATAGTGAGCAAGGTTGCCCATGCAGAGCATACTTAGGCTGTCCCCCCTTTTAGGTTACCCCGGAGAGCCTGCTGTCGAACCAAGTCCCGCAGGCTCCCCCTTACCTGCTCCATGCTGCAGGATGTTTGTCCAGCAAACTGATCCAATCTTCTCCCATCTCCGTGGGTAGCGTAGTAGACCTTCAGGCCCTGGGGTCCTATGAAGGTACCCACTGTCCTGGACCTATATAGCACCCTGGCAAACAGGAACTTATGGTTTTTACAAACTCCAAGTCCTGGGCCCAGGGTCCAGCCCTCCAAAGAGGAGCATTATAGGCAAAACCCCACGGTTTGGGGCCCGGGTACTGTCCACTTTGGCACTGAGGCTCCTTGGACAGATCCGGTTAGCCCGCCCTTAATCCCAAGGATGTGGAGCAAAGCTATTCCGTGACCAACACCTAAGACACTGGCGAAAAAACTGAGGGACTCCCTCTAGGGGAGGGGGTTATATAGGGAGGGGACTTCCTGTTTGAGATTGCCAGTGTCCACACCTGAAGGTACTCCATATAACCCATATAGTAATGAATATGCCGCTCTGTGTCCCGTGATGTACGAGAAAGAAACATATGATACATTCATATACAGAGTTGCAGTAATAAAAACAAATCAAACACCAGTGACAAAAGTCCAGATGTGAAAAAAAAAAAGGTTATTTGACAATATCCGCACCATCCGCCACCTTCACACCATATTGTACTAATGGCCTATCTCATTTCTTGAGATACTAACAAGCCAAGACAGTATAAATACCCCCAAAATTACCCCTTTTTGGAAAGTAGACATTCCAAGGTATTTAGTATGAGGTATTGTGAGTTTTTTTTAAGTTGGCATTTTTCCCACAATTCTTTGCTAAATGAAGAATTTAATTTTTTCCCCCACAAAATTGTCACAATAACAAGTTATTTCTCACACACAGCATATGCATACCACAAATTACACCCCAGAATACATTTTACTACTCCTCCTATGGTATGGTGATGCCACATGTGTGAGACTTTTACACAGCCTTGCCACATAGAGAGGCCCAAAATGCAGGGAGCACCATCAGGCATTCTAGGGACATAAATTACACATTTGACTACCTCTTACACTTTTGAAAGCCCTGGAGCATCAGGATAATGGAAACACCAAAAAATTACCCTATTTTGTAAAGAAATCACCCCAACACATAATCTAGTAAAAGAGTCTTGAGGATGCGTACTGATGTGGCATGAATGTGGCAAGGATTAGCACTGATGTGGCATAGATGTTGCACGGATGAACACTGATTTGGCATGATTGAGGCACAGATGTAGCATTGATGAGCACTGATGTGGCATGGATGAGCATGAATGAGCCATGAATTAGCCATGGTTAAGCAGGGCCTGCGCTAGCAATAGTGGGTCAGGCGGCTGCCTAGAGCGCCAGGGTAGGGGAGGTGGCAAAATCCGGATCCCCAGCCACTTGCTGGGGTTAAAATACTGTCATTTTTTTTAAATACATGCTCTATGGTGAATTGGCGCCAGCCTCCAGGCTAGGGGGCGGTTGCACCTGTGACTACATGCCGGATGGACTGCTCTATCCCCAGCCTGCAGTGCCGCCCTAGTAGCGGCGGCAGTGAGGAGATGAGGGGAGAGACTGATCCGGGACGAGGATCAGCCAGCCGGAGGTGCCGCATGATCGGTGGAGCGGATAAGATGGAGGCCCTGGACCTGCATGCACTGTAAGTACCATGGCGGGCTTGCCGCGATATCCGCTCCCCCTCCTCCTGGACGCCCGGGATCTGGTGTCACACCCGGGGAACGGCCCAGATTTCAGCGCGAAGAGCCGGCGGGAGGAGGAGACAGAAGCCGAGCTTGAGGAGAGAGATGCCAGGCTACACAGGAAGGAAGCTTCCCCGACCAAAGACAACACGGCTCTGCCTGCTCCTCTCGCTGCATCCCCTGGACTTCTACCGTTTCTCAGCCTCCCTGCCTGCCTCCTCCTCCCTCCCTCCTTTCCACTGCCTTCATCTCCATCCTCCCTCCCTCCTTCCATCTCCATCCCTCCCTCCATCTCCATCCCTCCCTCCATCTCCATCCCTCCCTCCATCTCCATCCCTCCTTTCATCTCCATCCCTCCTTCCATCTCCATCCCTCCCTCCATCTCCATCCCTCCTTCCATCTCCATCCCTCCTTCCATCTCCATCCCTCCTTCCATCTCCATCCCTCCCTCCTTCCATCTCCATCCCTCCCTCCATCTCCATTCCTCCTTCCATCTCCATCCCTCCTTCCATCTCCATCCCTCCTTCCATCTCCATCCCTCCTTCTATCTCCATCCCTCCATCCTTCCATCTCCATCCCTCCCTCCATCTCCATTCCTCCTTCCATCTCCATCCCTCCCTCCTTCCATCTCCATCCCTCCCTCCTTTCATCTCATCCCTCCCTCCCTCCTTCCATCTCCATCCCTCCCTCCCTCCATCTCCATCACTCCCTTTCTCCATCCCTCCATCTCCATCCTCTCTCCCTCCCTCCTTCCATCTCCATCCCTCCCTCCCCTCCTTCCATCTCCATCCCTCCCTCCCTCCTTCCACCTCCATCCCTCCCTCCATCTCCCTCCCTCCTTCCATCTCCATCCTCCCTCCCTCCTTTCATCTCCATCCTCTCTCCCTCCTTCCCTCCCTCTTTCCCTCCTTCCATCTTCATTCTCCATCCCTCCCTCCCTCCTTCCTTCTCCATCCCTCCCTCCATCTCCATCCCTCCCTCCTTCCATCTCCATCCTCCCTCCCTCCTTCCATCTCCATCCCTCTCTCCTTCCATCTCCATCCTCCCTCCCTCCTTCCATCTCCATCTCATCCCTCCCTCCCTCCTTCCATCTCATCCCTCCCTCCCTCCTTCCATCATCCCTCCCTCCCTCCTTCCATCCCATCCCTCCCTCCATTCCATCTCCCTCCTTCCATCCCATCCCCCTCCCTCCATCTCCATCCCTCCCTCCTTCCATCTCCATCCTCCCTCCCTCCTTCCATCTCCATCCCTCCCTCCTTCCATCCCTCCCTCCCTCCTTCCATCTCCATCCCTCCCTCCTTCCATCTCCATCCCTCCCTCCATCTCCATCCATCCCTCCCTCCTTCCATCTCCACCCTCCCTCCCTCCCTCCCTCCCTCCCTCCTTCCATCTCCATCCCTCCCACCCTCCATTCCTCCCTCCATCTCCATCCCTCCCTCCCTCCATCTCCATCACTCCCTCCTTCCATCTCCATCCCTCCCTCCCTCCTCCCATCTCCATCCTCCCTCCCTCCTTCCATCTCCATCTCATCCCTCCCTCCCTCCTTCCATCTCATCCCTCCCTCCCTCCTTCCATCTCATCCCTCACTCCTCCCTCCTCCCATCTCCATCCTCCCTCCCTCCTTCCATCTCCATCCATCCCTCCCTCCCTCCTTCCATCTCATCCCTCCCTCCCTCCCCATCTCATCCTCCCTCCCTCCTTCCATCTCCATCCCTCCCTCCCTCCATCTCCATCCCTCCTTCCATCTCCATCCTCCCTCCCTCCTTCCATCTCCATCCCTCCCTCCCTCCCTCCCTCCTTCCATCTCCATCCCTCCCTCCATCTCCATCCATCCCTCCCTCCTTCCATCTCCATCCTCCCTCCCTCCCTCCCTCCTTCCATCTCCATCCCTCCCTCTCCTCCATCTCCCTCCATCTCCATCCCTCCCTCCCTCCATCTCCATCCTCCCTCCCCATCTCCATCCCTCCCTCCCTCCTCCCATCTCCATCCTCCCTCCCTCCTTCCCTATCTCCATCCCTCCTCCCTCCATCTCCCTCCTCTCTCTTCCATCTCCATCCTCCCTCCCTCCCTCCTTCCATCTCCATCCCTCCCTCCTTCCATCTCCATCCTCCCTCCCTCCCTCCTTCCTTCCATCTCCATCCTCCCTCCTTACATCTCCATCCCTCCCTCCTTACATCTCCATCCCTCCCTCCATCTCCATCCCTCCCTCCTTCCATCTCCATCCCTCCCTCCTTCCATCTCCATCCCTCCCTCCATCTCCATCCCTCCCTCATTCTTTGTCCATCCATCTCTCCAGCGCAACTCTCCTGGAGTAAAGTAATAAAACTTTGACTCTGCTTTTAAGTTAATAGTGCATTGCACTGTGTACAGAGGGGGACACAGACGTGCAGGGGGTACTGATATGTGGGGGGCAGGCATGCAGGGGGGGACAGATATGTGTGTGTGTGGGGGGACAAACGCGCAGGGTGTACTGATATGTGTGTGTGGGGGACAGATATGTGTGTGGGGGGCAGGCGTGCAGGGGGGTACTGATATGTGTGTGTGGGGGGGGAAAGACGTGCAGGGGGGTACCAATATGTGTGTGGGGGCGAAGACGTGCAGGGGGGTAATATGTGTGTGGGGGGGACAGATGTGCAGGGGGTTACTGATATGTGTGTGTGGGTAACGGATGAACAGGTGTGCAGGAGGGTACAGAGGGGGAACAGATATGTGTGGGGGGCAGATGTGCAGGGGGTACAGAGGGGGAACAGATATTTGTGTGTGCAGGGGGGTACAGAGGGGGTGATGATCTGAGACCTGAAAATACAGGAATTGGGGCAATTTGAGGTGTGAAAGGCTTTTTAGTGAGGGGCAGATCGTGCGTGGGGGGGGGGGGGCGCAAAATTAGGTATTGCCTAGGGTGTCAAAACTCCTTGCACCAGCCCTGTGGTTAAGCACAGATGACCCATGGATGGACACAGATCAGCCATGTATGAACAAGGACTGGCATGGCTGGAGCATGGATGGAGCATGGTTGGGGCATGGATGAGCATGACTGGAGCATGGATGGATTGATGAATGAGCCAATAATAGGCAGAGATCAGCGCTGTTAGCACTTCAGATCCAGCCCACAGTGCTGCTGCACCCCGCTCCTTCCTATTGTCGCACACTTTACTGATCGCTGCAAGGAGAGGGGAGGAGATGAACCTCCCCTGTTGAGAACTGATTGCTCCATCATTGGATGGAGCGATCACGTGGTAAAGACTTGCTGTCTTTGGCCCTTTACCTCTTCTGTGATGGGTCAGAGGACCCATCGGTCACTGACATTCCTGGGGGAGCAAGGGAGCCAAGGGAGGAGCGACGTGCTGATGTCACCATGCTGTTCAATGTCCTGGAAGGACGAGCATTTTGTATCATAGCTCGCTGGCTTATTTATCCATGTTGTATGTAAGTTGCTGCTGTTTTAATTATTAACAACTTCCCATCTGTGGACGTCATATGATTATAGCCAGGTAGTGATCTCCCATCCTGAGCTGGCATCATATGACGTCCGCTAGGCACCTGTTATCACTCGTAACAGAGCAGGAATGTGGATCTGTGTGTGTAAACACAGGTCCTGGAGAGAAGACAGATAGTGTGTTCCTAGTATCTAGGAATACGAATTTGGTCCCCCCAGTCAGTCCCATACCCCCACAGTTAGAATCACTCCCTAGGTAAAACATTTAACCCATTGATCGCCCCCTAGTGTTAACTCCTTCCCTGCCAGTGACATTTATACAGTAATCAGTGAATTTTTATAGCACTGATCAGTGTATAAATGTCACTGGTCCCAAAAGAGTGTCAAAAGTGTCCGATCTGTCTGCCGCAATGTCACAGTAAAGATAAAAATCGCAGATCGCCGTCATTACTGGTAAAAAAAAATGTCATAAATCAATAACCTATATTGTAGGCGCTATAACTTTTGCGCAATTCAATCAATATACACTTATTGCAATTTTTTTATTTTTTTTTACCAAAAACGTGTAGAATCGGCATATGCAATTAGCTGTTGCAGAACTACAAGTCCCATGAGGCATAGCAAGACTCTGACAGCCACAAGCATGACTCCCAAAGGCAGAGGCATGATGGGAGTAGTTTTGCAACAGCTGGAGGTCCGCTTATTTCATATCCCTGGTGTAGAACAATACATTTCGGCTTAAACTGAGAAAAACTTTTTTTTTTTTAATTGGGATATTTATTGTAGCAAAAGGTAAAAAATATTGTGTTTTCTTCAAAATTGTCACTTTTTTTTGTAGCGCAAATAAATAAAAAAACGCAGAGGTGATCAAATACCACCAAAAGAAAGCTCTATTTGTGGGGAAAATGAGAAAGCATGTTGGTTTTTCCAGGGTAATAATGCAAAGAGATTTCAGACTTTGCCAAATGGGACGCCTAATATTGTTTCAGGGTGGCACATTCAGCTGTTTGGAGATTGTTATCTATCCAAATCTCTATTTTTTATTTTATTTTGTGCGTGTGTGTAACTAGGAATGTTTGGTACTGAGTCCTCTAAAATGGTTCCCAACTGCCAAAAAGAAGACATTCCAGCAGAACAGTGTGCGAAAATCTCAAATCAAAACTGAACCACCGCAGTGCTTCTCCACCATAATATGCTCTCACCAGATCAAAATACCTTAAAAATAAGGAGGTCAGGTAGCACTTTGCATTTAAAACATCATGGCAGTGTATCCTCATTGAAGCACCATCAGTTATGTCTGTGATTGAAAAGTAAAAAAATAGTAGTGTAGTATTTAATACTTACTACTTTAATAATATCAATGGCAAATTTTAAAAGAAGAGAGTCCCCAACACACCAATGCAGTAAAAGGAAAGTGATCCAGTTAAAACTTAATATGATGTTGCTGGGGAAAAAACACTACTTCTCCAACACCTGCACTCACCAGGTAAAAATAACCCAGACAGCATAGTTTAAAACATCAAAATGGTATATCTTCTACATGTCATGTTCATGTCCCCAATGACATATATGGTCTATGATGTCATCGAGTGGACCAACCCCTTGTGATGTCATTGACTCCACCCCTTGAAGTGGCAGGGAAGTTGAGATGTGAAAAGCTGGGAGCGTCGGGCGTCGGTGAGTGGCAGATTTTTTTTTTCCCTGCGAGTCGCAGGCCACCATTTATCATCATTCACCTGAACTTATATCTCTGAATGACGTGACTGACAATGGTTGTACATTGGGGGGGGGGGGGGATTATTTAACGAAGTACTATTAAAAATAGTGTTTTTTATTTTTATTTGCCTTCTTTGGTTAATAAATACCCCAAACTTATTTACATGTGGTGGCCGGATCTGGGGGTCCTTTTGTTAAAGTAACCTTGTGAATCAACTGTGTGGTAAGGAAGCTGGGAAGGGGCACCAAGAGACTGTTGATGGTGCAACGCAAAAAGAACTAAAATGTTCACAGAAATCAGTTGTCACCATCACCATGAACATAAATGACTTTAATCCTCCTGGCTTCCTCTAGCAGTGCCACTGCTCAAGCCTTTTGCCTTGCTCCTCCAGACCATCTAACACATCACCTCTGTACCTGATACTTGGCTCTTTTGCAGCTCCCTGCTGCTCTGCCACTGATTGCACCTGCACTTTACACATACATGCTCTGGCTGCCCTGTGCTGACTCCTCGGAAAGGTTTGGAGTCCTCCTGACTCCAATGCAGAGACTTCCTGTCTCTCGGGTGGTGGAGCAAACTACTGTCACCTCCTAGATTATAAGTAGGGTTGCCACCTTTTCCTCAAGCCAAACCCGAACATTTTTTTGTGTCGTACGGCAATTTTTTTTTGTAGTATATAGTCACTATAAGATTGTAAAAGACCTGGGGTACTGTTGGGTGCCCCAATGAGAGTAGTAATATGGCGTGCTATGAGCGCCATGGCGAACAGTAGGTGTGTCCAAATTGCACCAACAGTGTGAGGGGCTTAGAGTGGCATGATTAAATAAAACAGAAGCATTTTTTGTATCCATAAAATATTCTTAGATTAAAAAAAATGTCACTGTAAATATATGAACTTAACCTATTTTAAAAGTGGACAGTGTCCAAGATCCGGGTGTATCTTGGACAGGTGGCAGCCCTAGCTACTGCTTGCCTAACCCATTCCATGTAATTGAATGTAATGTGGAAGCGATATAACACCTCCTCTCTGCCTGTCAAATGCCTTCTGAAGAGCAACCCAAATATGGATTGCTCTTCAGAGGGCACCACATGTGTAAATGAGCCCTAAGGCCGCGTACACACGAGGGGATATGTCCGCTGAAAACGGTCCGATGGACCGTTTCAGCAGACATCTCCGCTCGTGTGTATGGGGCCTTAGTCTGTTTAGCCATTCCAGTATTTTCTGTCAATTCAGTAGATAACTGGGCACAGGAACAGGACCGCTTAGTAACCTCGCGGTCTGCAGCAATTACAAAAAAAACTTCCCTGTGCCCCATCTGCTTAGCTGGGGGAAGAAACAGGACTATTTAGTGCTCTTTCACACTACTCTGCAGCAAAATCTGCAAGTAGCAAGATTTTTCTGATGCGTTTCCTGTGCGTTTAGGGTGTTTTTGGGTTGCCTGCATCTGTAAAGAATGGACATGCGATTCAAAAACTTGAATAGAAAGCTGCGTTTTTGGTGTGGCTTTTCAACACCGCACCAAAGATACAGCATGCAGGACTTTTCAAACACACAGCTCTGGGGTGAGAAATGTCCCATTGCAGAGTAAAAACGCAGGAAAAAACACATCGGTGTGAAAGTAGCCTTAAGCTGGATTCATACTGATGCAGTTTTTGTGCTTTTTGCATTTTGCCGCTCAGCCTGGTCGCTGATTGGCTGGAGCGGATGGATTGAGAGCAGCACAGCCATTGACTGGCGCTGCTGTCAATCACATCCATAACACGGCGCGCCGAGGAGTGGGGCACGCTGTATCATGGGGGCGTGCCTGCAATAAGTGACCAGCATGCGAGCTCTCGCATGACTGTGGTGACTGATTGTGGGGAGGACCAGAGACAGCCGTCGAGGGACCCCAGAAGAGGAGGATCGGGGGCACTCTGTGCAAAACGAACTGCATAGTGGAGGTAAGTATGACATGTTTGTTATTTTAATAAAAATTCCTTTACTAACGTTCTGACAATCTGCCAGGGTAAGTAAAAAAAATCAGAAGACAGAGGTCAGTAGTATGGCAGAGGTAAGTCCTATGTAATGTAGAGGGTAATCATCACTGGCCCACACAGAGTCACAGGCAACCCCTGTGCACATCAGTCTTGTCCATCCTGATCCTCCCACAGGTTTACATCCTCACAGATCAATTCAGTTTTTTATCCACCATGCACCCCCCCCCCTCCTCATCTTATCAGCAGAGACAAGCAAGGCAAAAACTCCTCATTAACTCCTCACCTCCCTGTCAAGTCATTACTCTGATCAGACTGTTCTTACCTTAGGAGTGCTGCAGACTGAGGAAGGAACAGAATTGGATTGATTAATCCTTACCTGGCAGCAGTAATCTTCATGTCATGCTCCCGACCTCCACTTCTCTATCAATCTGCCTCCGTGGATATCATTGCTGGGGAACAGCAGCACAAGGATTACTTCACCTGTGGCCGAAAATCATCAAATAGTCCCGGCGGAGTAATCCTTGTACTGTGACCCCCGGCAATTAAAAGCCCGGCGGATTGATATACACAAGGGGACCGGGACTATAGATTAATTGTCGGGTGCCACTGAAAAAGTTTTACTGCACTGCTGACTGCTGTAACTAGTTCTGTTCCTTCCTCAGCCCCCAGCTGCTGCCCAGTAAGTGCTATCTATGTTCCTTCCCCCGATCCCCATCTGCCACAGTCCAATCTGAATGAATCATTTGTCCGGGTTACAGGGAGACTGAAAACCGGACAGATGGTTCAAAACCCGTACTGTACGGGTGAATCCCGTACAGGTGGCAACCCTAATTATAAGGGCTGTGAACACCTGCCCACACACTCTGCTGGTCTCCTTCAAGATCTGGATACTGGGTTGGAAGCTTCTTCCCACCCAAAGCACCTTGAAGTCTCCTAGCGCCTTTATTCCACTCAGAACTTACATTCTGGAGCCCCTCAAGCTTTATTCTTAGTACTCTGTGTTGCCTTCTCATATGTTTGCACAGTGGCATGACCTTTCACTGTCACTATCTATCTATCTATCTATCTATCTATCTATCTATATATATATCAACATATACTTTAAATGTGTGTATATATACATATATATATATATATATACACTGTGTGTGTGTGTATATATATATATATATATATATATATATATATATATATATATATATATATATATATATACTGTAGTGTAGATGGATAGATATCACACACCTTTTTCTATAATTTTTTCTCCTACTATTTTACTTATCTCCTTGCCACCCTGTCATACCATTCCCTCTCTGGTCTCCCCTGCTTATTTCCCAGGCTGATCATTCAATGAATAGATGCATCAGGAGGCCGTCACAACTGACAGGTTTGAAATGCAGCCTTTAGACACCAGTCTGGAAGGTGCTTCACTGAAATCTATTAAATCTGGATGTAGTTTCCCCTCCAAACTGTCATAACATGTCAAATGCTGCAGCTTCTATATACAGCCTGTTAAGCAAAGCTTATTTTTTCTTTCTCTTCCTCCCCCGGTCTCTATGTAATCTCTCATTTTACATTTATCTTCCTCACATATTATTAGTTAACTCTGAAAGCACAGATGATATAATTTTCTCCTTACATTATCTGCTTCATATGCCGGCACCCTTACTCTTTTTTTTTTCTAGCTTTTTCTGCTAAAACTTGCACTGGCAAAAATATAATCATTCATTGAATGGAAATCATTTACAAGGAATTGTTGATAGTGTGGCTCTGTATAGATTAAGCATGGCAGGTAATAAAGCCTACTTATAAACCATACAAGGCTGCCCTAACCTTTTTTAGGTTAATTTTATTTCAACAAATAGATCTATGAAATTGTTGCAGCAAAACATTACCTGTGTGTGTGTTATAAGCATGAGCATTAAAGTTGAACTTCATCCTTACCTTCAATCTTGCACAGTTCTACAGGCTCCTTTCCCATACTGAAATTGCTTTACTGTGAGCTTCTGTCAGTGTGCATTAGAAAGTGCAGTGAATCAGGTAGGGCACTCCTCATTGTCTGGCTGGAGGACACCCAGCATCATCTATTTCTTGCCTTCCTGGCTTTATTGTCCTTGGTATACTCTTTTCATTCATTGATTTCAATTCTTTAAAGTATTAGTCATAGTTGGATGTTTGGGTTTTACGGGTTCGGCCGAACTTCGAAAAAAAAGGCTGGGTTCGGGACCCTAACTTGACCCTGAACCCGAACCCCATTGAAGTCAATAAGGACCAGAACTTTTGAGTACTAAAATGTCTCTAAAAAGTAATGGACAGGGCTAGAGGGCTGCAAATGGCAGCAAAATGTTGTTAAGAGCATGGCAAGTACTCTGCAAACAAATGTGAATAGGAAAATAACTTAAAATAAAATACATAAAAAAAAAAAATAATAATCTTGACCTAGGAGGACGAGGTCCATATGGAGTAGGAGGTTGAGGTGGCGGTGGATGTGGCGGCGTAGGTGGAAGCAGCGGTGAAGGAGGAACAGTATCTAGAGGGTGTATCTCACACATACAGATATGCAGGAAACGCACCAAAAAAAAATGATTTGCCCTAAATAGGTGTTTTTTGAATAGCACAATAGAAGAACAGTAGCTAAAGTGTGTATCTCACACATACAGATATGGAGGAAACACTGCAAAATATATTTTTTTGCCCTAAATTGGTGTTTTTTGAATAGCACAATAGAAGAACAGTATCTAAAGGGTGTATCTAACACGTACAGATATGGAGCAAACACTGCAAAATATATATGTTTGCCCTAAATGGGTGTTTTTTGAATAGCACAATAGAAGAACAGTATCTAAAGGGTGTATCTCACATGTACAGATATGGTGGAAACACTGCACATTTTATTTTTTTTGCCCTAAATGGATGTTTTTTGAATAGCACAATAGAAGAAAAGTATCTTAAGGGTGTATCTCACAGTAACATATGCAGTGCTGGTATAATTTGATTTCTGAAGCAGGACTGACTCCTATCTATTTCTCTCCCTAAAACCAACACCAGGAACCTTTCCCTAAAGTATCCAAAGCAGAGTGACTTGCTGTGCTATGTAGATCGCTGATTAATTTGACTTCTGAAGCTGGACTGACTGACTCCTATCTAATTCTCTCCCTAAAAACAACAGCAGCAACCTTTCCCTAAACGATGTAAAGCAGAGTGACTTGCTGTGCTAGTAGATCGCTAAGTAATTTGATTTCTGAAGCAGGACTGAGTCTGACTCGTATCTAATTCTCTCCCTCAGAGCAGCAGCAGCGCAAGCCTTCCCCTACCCTACCTAAAGCAGAGTGACGTGCTGTGCTATGTGCCTCTAGCTTATACAGAGGCTGGGTCGCATGCTGCACTGGCCAGCCTGCAGCACGCTATTACATTGCCGAACACCAACCTCGAACCCGAACTTACAATAAATTGTTCGGGTCCGGGTACCAAAAATCCAAAAGTCCGGTACAAACCCAAACTTTACAGTTTTTTTTTTCATCATTAGATTTTTATTAACCACTTAAGACCCGGACCAATACGCTGGTAAATGACCCAAGGTGTTTTTGCAAAACGGCACTGCGTCGCTTTAACAGACAATTGCGCGGTCGTGCGACGTGGCTCCCAAACAAAATTTGCGTCCTTTTCTTCCCACAAATAGAGCTTTCTTTTGGTGGTATTTGATCACCTCTGCGATTTTTATTTTTTGCGCTATATACAAAAATAGAGCGACATTTTTGAAAAAAAAACCACTATTTTTTACTTTTTGTTAAAAAAAAATCAAATAAACTAAATTTTAGTCAAACATTTAGGCCAAAATTTATTTAGCCACATGTCTTTAGTAAAAAAAAAAAAATTGCGATAAAAAAAAATAGCTACCTAGCGGGAACAGCGACACTAATACAGAGATCAGAAAAATGATCGCTTAGTGACGCTGGCAATAGGGAGTGAAAGGGTTAACTAGGGCGGTGATCAGGGGGTTAAAACTTTATTAGGGGGGGTGGGGGGGGCTATCCTGAACCTAACACTAACTGATTTTACACTGCCTGTCACACTGAAACTAAATGCAGTGATTAGATCACTGCATTCAGTGACACTGTGACAGGGGGGGTGGGGGGGCAAATCGCAAGGGGTTAAGTATGCCTATGTGTGTGTATGTCAGTGTAGTGTTGGTGCACACTTACTGTGAGGTGTTTCTCCCATCGCAGCAGTTGGAAATACCGCTGCGATGGGAGATTACATCACTTCCCCCTTCCTGTGTTTACACAGGAGGAGGAAGTGACACAAAGGGGGAGCGCGCGCATTGGCTGGGAGCGATCGCGGGGGGGCGGGGTAAACACTAACATCCGCCCGCTCGTCCCGGATCGCTCCCAGAGCCAGGGGGACCCCCGCACGCCGCGGAGGGGGTCCCGATGGGACCCCCGAACCGCACGAAGGCGGGGACGTAAATTTACGCCCTTGTGCCTGTACGAGCCATGTTGTGGCCGTATATGTGCGTGCGGGGGTCCTTAAGTGGTTAAGGTTTTCACATAACAATGCAATATAATGCAATATAGTGTAGTTCAATGCAGTGAAATACATTGCAATCGGAGCAGTTCCGCCAAGCTTAACATCATAGCAGGTACTAACTCAAGGTAACACAAGAACAAGCATGGTGGTCAAACAACACCATGGCTTTTAAACAAGTTTTAACCAATCTATTATCTACGACTGGATTCCAGTCTCGATAGAAGCCGCCCTGTGGCAGCAGGGAACAAGGTCAGGGTATCTTTGACATGTGTGTTCCAGGGGAGGGCCACCTCTAGCTCCAGACATCCCCAGCCAGGTTCAAGACTGTGTCCCGAGCCCCGAGGCGGACCCCCCTCAAGTTCCTAAAGGTTGATCCAGAGGTCTCATGGTAAGGCAAGTGGGCTCAAGCCATTCCCGTCGTACCAGGATAACCATAGCTGCCACTTCTTAGTTGCTTCATCTCTGTTCTTATCCCTGAATGCTAGTACTTTCTCATATGTACAGTGCAATTGGGTCGTTTGTATAGCATCCCCTATAGTGGGAGGCAAATAATTTTTCCATTTCCTTGTAATGCTAAGCCTGGCAGACAACAGAATATGTAGGACAGTGTGCCTGGCATGAACTGGGACTTGGTCCAGGTCGAGCGACAGGAGCGCTAGTCCCGGTTGGGGAGTGATCACAGAGTGAGAGGCTTCGGAGAGCACGTGGAAAACTGAAGTCCAGAACTGAGATAAACTAGGGCAACTCCATAAGGTATGAAGTAATGTCCCCCGATGTCCACAGTTTCTCCAGCACCTATCACTCTGAGTTCTGCTGAATTTGGACAATCTCTCAGGAGTCAGATACCACCTCTGTGTTATTTTGGCGGAGAGTTCCCAGAGGGTAGAGCAACTAGTAACCTTAAGTGTGGCTGTGCAGGCTTTAGCCCATTGTTGGGTGGTGTATGGACTACCTAAATCTATTTCCCATTTGAGCAGGGCGGGTGATTTGGAAAAGATGGTCTTCTGTTGGAGTGGATTATAGAAGAGCGAGGTGCCCTTTTGGGAGGGTGAGGGGTATTTAAGAAAAGACCAAGTGGACACAGGTATGCGACGTTCCCAGTGGGGAGAGGCAGTCAGGAAGTGTTGGGTTCTAACGTAAAGATACATGTCAGAGTTGGGTGAGTTGAATTCTTGTTGAAAATTGGGGAACGATTTAGTCTTTCCATTTGTGAAAAGATCATCGATAAATAGAATGCCTTTTTCACGCCAATGTTTGTAGGATATCATGTCTATATTAAATTGTAGAGTCTCGATCGGGATTTTTAAGGGGGTGTTTTCGGGGTATCCTTGGCAGATGTGGACCAATTTCTTCCATGCATGTATCGTGGCAGACATAGTGGGGGAGACGAAGGAGGGGAGTTTAGTTTTAGAAGTGGTAGAGAGCAACCAGGGGGCTAGAGAGGAATTAGGGAGGAGAGCGGACTCCAACCTTCCCCACGGAGTTTGTGGCTCAGGAAGAAACCATTCTCTGGATTGGGTAAGGACCGAGGACAGGTAGTAATGGTAAAAGTCCACGTATCCTGTGCCTTCTGCCTTGCGGTGCTTAATAAGGGTGGAATGTGCACTTCTAGCCCTTTTTCCCTGCCATATGTAGGAAGAAAAAATGGACTGAAGGGATTTGAAGTATTGGGTCGGTATATTGATTGGTAGGGTTCTGTAGAGATACAAGAGCTGGGGTAAGTGAAACATTTTGAAGGCCGCTAGGCGGCCCGTCCAGGATAGTTCTTGAGACGCCAGCCTGTGTAGATCAGTCTGGAGTTTACTACGAAAGGGGATATAGTTGTAGCTGAATAACTGGTTAGTAGACTTTGTGAGTTGGATGCCAAGGTAAGTAATGCTATGATCTGCCCATGAGTACGGGTAGAGTTGTTGCAATAAGAGGGTAGTGGCGGGGTTAATTCCTAAGTTCAGGACATGGCATTTATTTTCATTGACTTTGTAGTAAGAGACTTTACTAAAACAGGCTAGCGTCTCCTGAACCGTCTTTTTTGCTCTTGGCCTCCTACCAATATGCCCGATATGAGTGGATTCGTACGGATGGATTGGGCTAGTGTTTCCATTAACAGGTTAAAAATCAGGGGGGACAGGGGGCACCCCTGTCTGGTCCCGTTAGTAATAGTGAAAGGGGAAGACAGCGAGTCAGCAGAGTATACTCTGGCTGATGGGTTGGAGTATAATGCCATGATTGCGCCATGGATGTGGCCTGTGAATCCAAATTTAGTTAGAACCGAAGACAGGAACCCCCAATGTACTCTGTCGAACGCTTTTTCAGCGTCTAGGGACAAGAGTACAGAGGGGGTCCCAGATGTTCCTGCTTGGTGGATGACATTTATCATCCGCCTTGTGGCATCCGATGCCTGCCGTCCTTTTGTAAAGCCTGATTGGTCCGTGTGTATAAGTGTGGGGAGGATATCGTTCATTCTATTAGCTATCAGTTTGGCATACAATTTAGTGTCCACATTGAGGAGGGAGATGGGGCGAAAGTTTTGGGGCGAGGTCGGTTCTTTACCCGGTTTAGGGAGAGTTACTACAATCGCAGACAACATGTCTGGGGGGAAAGATGAGGACGTCGCCGCTGAGTTAAAGACTTCAGAGAGGGTGGGGACTAGGACATGTTGGAACTTTTTATAGTATTCCCCGGTGAAACCATCTGGTCCTGGTGACTTGGCATTAGGCAGCTTGGCGATTGTATGTTCCAGCTCTATGGTCGTGAAAGGGGCATTAAGTGTTGCTAGTTGGGATTCAGATAGTGAAGGAAGGCTGATTCGGTCCAGGAAAGTTGCTATTTCTCGTAGGGATGGATGGGTGGTGTTCTTGTCATTCTTTAAGTTGTAAAGGTCCGCATAGTATTTACTAAATGCATTTGAGATGTCGTGGGGTTTCAGCAGTTTCTCTTTGGTGTGGGGGTGGTAAATGTAAGGGATTTTTGATTTGAGTCTATGACATCGTATCTTTAATGCCAACATCCTGCCTGCCTTATTCCCTGTTGCGTAGGTCGTAGCCCTAACTTTTGTACAGGCCTTTTCAAATGATTCTAAAAGTAATGATCGCAGCTCGTGATGGAGAGAAAAGATTTTAGCCTGCAGAATGGGAGAGGGCAGAGCCTTATTTTGGGATTCAGCAAGCTCTATGTCAGCTGTCAGTTGATCTATTTTCCGTGCTCTAGTTCGTTTCGCTCTAGCTCCTAGTTGTATAAATACCCCTCTGATTACCGCCTTGTGAGCAGCCCACAGCACCACCGGGTCAGACACAGAGTGGGAATTTAGGGAGAAGTATTCCTCCAGGTGTTGCTGTATAAGATTAGCAGTGTGCGGATCTCGAATGAGAGAGTTGTTAGCCCTCCAGAGGTAAGAATTTGATGGGGAGATCTGGGAATCAATAGTGATGCTAACAGGGGCATGGTCCGACCAGGTGGTGGGGTGGATCGTTGAGGCAGAGATTCTTTGGAGTAACGACCTGTCTGACAAGAACAGGTCTATCCGCGAGTAGGTGTTGTGACGCGGGGAGAGGAAGGTATAATCTCTCTCGCTCGCATGACAACACCTCCATACGTCGAACAGCTCATTCGATGAAACAAAGCTTTTCAGGGGGGATGCATGTCGCTTGGGACCCGCAGTGGAGTCCATAACCTGGTCTGGGACAAGGTTAAAGTCTCCGCATAGTAGGAGATGACCTTTTTGGGAACCTTTGACCTTTTTCATGACGGATTTAAGAAATGATATCTGACGCTCATTGGGTAAATATAGCGAAACCAGAGTGTACTGAACATTATTAATCAAACATATTAAAATGATAAAACGTCCCTCCGGGTCAAGAATGCTATCTTGCAATTGAAAAGAGATTGAATCTCGGATAGCAATTAACACCCCACTCTGCTTCTTCGTATAGGATGAAGTGAAGACATAGGGGAATTGCCTGTGCTGGCAGCGGGGGTGCGATTGTTGTGTCAGGTGAGTCTCCTGGACGCAGAGAATATCACAGTTAAGTGATAAGGCTGACTTCCACAAGGAAGAGCGTTTGACTGTATGGTTCAATCCTTTTGCGTTTAGTGATAAAATGGAGAATGACATGGTGTCTAGACAGGGGATCAGGGTGTGAGAAAGAAGACTTACAGTTAGCAGTAGGCGGACAAACGATTCTCAGACCCCTGTCAAAGCTGCAATAGATGAGGACACAGTATGAGAGTACTCCGAAGCCAAAGTTCAGTGCCTGTTGCACGCGGGGTAGATTCAGGATATGCCGAGGAGTGCGAGCTCCTATACGAGAACTATTGAGCAGCTAAGAGAAAGGTAATGGTTAAACAAGATAGAGAAATAAAGAAAAGAGAAAACAAAAAAAATAAAAAAAACACAGATATCAAATGCAGTAAGGAAGGACAAAGTCCAAATATAGCAATATCAATCAGCAGGGCAGACTAGGTCCGACTGCTGAGCAATGCGTGGGGCAGAGTTCAAGCTCAAAATAGCAAGCAGTGAGAACAACAACAAAACGAGCTGCCAGCCGGTGCAGTCTGTACTGTAGACCAGGATATGAACAGGCAGGATTGATTATTGGGGCTTGGTAAGATGGTGGCCTGTGAGGTTGGGGTTTTTATGCGGAGGAGAGGGTCTTCCCAATTTGTCTTCATAGGATTGTGGAAGCTCCGGGATGATGCCCCAGGACAACAGTAGTTTGGTGCCGCCCTCTGTAGTAGAGATGGTATGAGGGATCCCATTGTGGGTCACCAGGATAGTAGCCAGGTGGCGCCATTTGTATGTTATTTTGTGGTTTGTGAGGGCCTTGGTCACAGATTTCAGCTGCCTCCTCAACTGAAGCGTGTGTTGGGATAAATCCGCGAACATTTGAATATCAGCGTATGGGGCAGGGAGATTCTGGAGAGTGCGTGCTTTGTACAGAATTTGCTCTTTAGCCTGGTAGAAATGGATCCTCAGGAGCACATCTCTTGGGACCGTGTCTGCTAGGTGCCACGGTTTGGGGATCCTGTGAACGCGGTCGATTGTCAGCTCAATGGGTGACAGATCAGGTAGTAATGTGGAGAAAAGGGTACTCGCAAATGAGCGTAGGTCGGCAGGCAGGACAGACTCAGGTACGCCCCTAATTTTTATATTATTGCGTCTGGACCTGTCCTCGAGGTCCACTAATTTTGATTTGATCCAATCGGTGTCATCTTGTTGGGTCATACATGTATCAACCAGATCGTTTACAGTCACTGTGCACTCCTCCATTTTTTCCTCAATATATGACACTCTATCGCCCATATGCTGCATGTCTGAGGAGAATTTCTACATGAGGGAGGATAGGTTGGACATTAGTGAAGACTGTAACAGCACTAGCATGTCCTTCATTGTCGTGTCCAGGACAGGTTGTCCTGATGTAGGGAAGGCCGCAATGGATGACTGCAGAGAGGAGATGGCGTCAGGGTTGTGAAGATGTATACTCACGGTTCCGGCCTGGTGAGTGGGATCCAGGCGCATCCGCGCCTTCGCTGGGCTCCGGGTGCCAGGGGACAATGGTGGGGAGCCGGTGTGTGCGGGGGATGACAATCCGCCCTCCGCCTCTTCCGGATCGCTGCTGGGAAGGTCTGTGTAGGCCGTGGGTGCCTTCCTCGCGGTGCCGCCGGCGCCATCTTGGACGAGGCTTCTCCGTGACGGCTGGAACAAGAAGGCCGTGAGCTTTTGGAGGTACCGTTCGTCCTTCCGTTTGCGGGACATTGCTCCCCGTGCTCCGCTGAGTGGTTCCCGCTGGTTTGGGTGTTCAATGCGCCGGTAAACCTGCCTGTATGTCGTCGCTTTAGACCGGCTGGCAGGAGCTCAGAGTCTATGCGGCCATTCAGCTCGCGTGCAAGCCACGCCCCCCTCAACTTTACAGTTTTAATAGGTCATAGTCATATTTTTAATAGGGGTTGCTGACTAAATTTGGGTCCAGAGCTTGTTTTCCAAAGTGTGGTCCCCATGAACTATTGGTTGTTCAGACTGGACCACTGGCCAAAGCTTGCACAGCATGCGCTGGATCTTCTTGCTTGCCATGCAGCCAGCGTGCTGTCTGAGTGAACCTTACCAAAAAAATGATACCATTACCAGCTCATGCCACCTCTCTCAGCCTATTTTAGCTCTCCGGCACTGTAAAGGTTCCACACAATATTTCCACAGCTGGACTTTAGCTGTCAAATTTCTTAATGATGACATCAATAGTCAGAAAAAGGCATAGCTCCCCATAAAAAAAAAAAAAAGAAAAAAAAGAAAACAATGTTGTCCAAAAATTCAATGTACCTACACCGCTTTTATTTCCCCTTTAATTTATGATGTGAAATTAACTAAAGTATATTGAATGGGATTTAACCACTTCAGGGCAAGCCACTTTTTCCTGCCCAGGCCAATTTTCAGCTTTCAGCCCAGTCGCCCTTTTAATTACAATTGCGTGGTCATACAACACTGTACCCATACGTTCATTTCTTTTGGTGGTATTTAATCACCACAGTTTATTTTACATTTTTTTGCTCAATAAAAAAATAAAAGACTGAAAATTTACGTTTTTCTTTGTTTCAGTTATAACATTTAAAAAAAAAAATTGTTCTTTATAAATTTATTCTGCTACATTTCTTTGGTGAGCATAATCCAAATTAGTGTATATTATTTAGGCCCCTTTCACATTTATACGACTTCAAAGTCGCGCGATTTTACCGCGATTGTGCCGCAATTCGTGGCCGCGATTTCAATGACTGCCTGTGTAAGTGGCATCAAAATCGGACCAAAGTAGTGCAGGGACTACTTTGAAGTCGGCACTACTTAAAATCGTGCCAGTATGAATGGTAGTCATTGAAAATAATGGAGAATGACTTGTCATACGATTTTGCAGTCCAAAATCGTGGGACAAGTCGTATAAGTGTGAAAGGGGACTTAGTATGTAGCAAAGTTATAGTTGCCATGAACTTTGGTATGTACAGTATATCTAAAAATGTATCAATGCTTACCTCATCGTATCTCATTCTTGAGGCCCAAAAATGTCAGGACAGTACAAATATCCCCTAAATTGCCCATTTTTGTTAAGTAGACGCTCCAAGGTATTTAGTAAGAGGCATTATAGATTTGTTAATTTTTTTAAAGTCATTTTAGGTCATAATTTTTTGGAGTGCAGTACAGCGTTATCATATAACTGGTAATCAGGGATCAGGGACACGGACAGAATGAAAAAAAATGTAATATGATATACAGTAAGTGTAATAATACATGGTTTTTTAATACATTTATTTTCTTTTTTTTATGATTTTTTTTTAACACACTGCGACCAGAGCACTTAAATGTTACCATAATAACATTGTACTACTCTGGGAAAGTGATCAGGATTTTTTGTACACATTGGGCCAGATTCAGATACATTAGAGTATCTATCCGGCGGCGTAGCGTTTCCTCTTTACGCTACGCCTCCGCAAATATTATGGGCAAGTGCCTTATTCAGAAAGCACTTGCTCCATAATATGCAGCGGCGTATCGTAAAGTGCCTGGTATTAGGCCGCGCAATTTAAATTTGTGATGTGGGGGCATGATTCATGTAAATGAATCATGACCCCACGTAATTGACGTTTTTTTTGGACGGCGCAATGTGCAAAATCACGTCGCTATTTGTCAATGTAAACGACGTGAACGTAACTTACGTCGAGCCCCATTCCCAAACGATTTACGCAAACAACGTAACCGACGTACAATTCGACGCTGTCCCGACGTCCATATTTAACATTGGCTGCGCCTGCTATAGCAGGGGTAACTTTACGCAGCACTAACGCTTACGCAAATGACGTAAACTACGACGGCCGGCCGCAAGTATGTTCCGGAATCGGCGTAAATAGCTCATTTGTATATTTTACGCGTAAAACGACGTAAGTGCCACCTAGCGGCCAGCGTAAATATGCAACTAAGATACGATGGTGTAAGTGACTTACGCCGCTCGTATCTTAGCAGAATTCCAGTGTATCTTGTTTTCTGAATACAGAAAAAAGATACGCCGGCTCAGAATAGACTTATAGATCTATAGATACGCCAATGTAAAGGCTATCTGAATCTGGCCCATTATGTTTGTTTATAGCAATGAATTACATTGCTATAAGCAAGCATTTTACTGAATGAAACTGATTCATTCAGTTTGTTTTGTTGTGATTAGCTGTGATTGGTCAAAGTTAATCAAGTGGTACAGGTGGCCTGTGATTGGCCCCGTCTGTACCATGTGATCAAATTGACCTATCACAGCTTGCAATACAATTGTAAACAATGGATGGCATGAAAGTAAGCCATCAATTGTGTACAACTGTCATGTGACCTACTGTGATTGTTCACGGCATTTACATGTTACCGGCTAGCCAGTACTCTGATCAGTCATCGGCTGTGTCCTGTGTACACAACCGTGGACACTGGCAGTGACAGATTGCGCTGCTGCGTGGCCCCATGAGCAGCGGTTTCTGACAGGATGTCATATGATGTCAATTCCGGATCTTAAACACCCCCGGCCATCATTGTGCTACAGTACCTGCCCACGAGAATGTGTTTCCAGCGCGATCCCATCGTTCTAGTTCTCGGTGACAGGGTACTGTACATCTCACGCTGGCTGCGATAGGAAAAACACATTACAGCCTTACCAAGCTTCTGTCCAGCCACTGTATGATTTTGTGACTATTGTAGATTTGCTGTAACTGCTAATTCCATTAGTCAGTTCAGGGCTATTATCATTTTATAAAAAAAATCAGGTGCCCAAAACAATATTTTTTTCTAAATCTGAAGATAATAAGATTGGGGTGTTGTTGCTGTATTCATGCCAAGCTACAATTTTTTTTTTTTTCAAATTGCAAGATAAAATAATAAAACAACAACAAAAAAACACATTCAAAGTATGTAAGATCAGAATACAGTGTCCCTAAAGAAGCTATTGAAATTGAACTGTTCTGTAACACTTTGTTACATGTCCCACTTGGTGGTTTACAGCTCCCCATGCCTTGTTTGGCAATAGCTTACTTATTAGCCTTGAAATGTAACCTGAATTTAGTTTGGAGGCTGGGTTCACACCATTGCAAATTGGATGTGGTTCACCGCATCCAATTTGCAAAAGCGCAACATTTTGACCAACTCTTTATGGAGCCGGTTCACATATCTCCGCAGCAGGTCCACTGTGCATCTTTTGGTCTGTTTTAGGTCCAAGTTCAGCCCAAAATTAGGGCTGAAATCAGACCTGAAACTGTGAACCAGGACACACCGGACCCTGCTATGAGCCGCATGTGGCTCATATGTGAACCCAGCCTAAGATTTGCTACTTTTATTTCTTTGGTGTCCTCCACACACATGAATCCAACCCAGGTAGATTAATTCATACCTAAAAGCAGCCTTTGGCGGCACAGCAATGCAAGAAATATCTACTTTCTTGTTTGCATGTATCTTTTTAATGAAAGGTTTTATTTATGCCAAAGAGTTGCTTTAAAGCTATTACTCATGAACCTCTTTATACGTTTGTATACATGTTCTGTGTGTTACAGCAGTAATAAATACATTCTGTAATGCACCTGGAAAACAAGTTTGTAGCACTGCACATCTTAGTATGCAGAAAGGCAAAGCTTCTCTTTACTATCATATATAATGAGAATCCAAAATATGCCTCTGCAGCAGTGCAGTAAAAAGCTAGCCCATCACTTTCTGACTTCTGTACATTCTTGTAGCTAGGGCCAATATGAATGTTAGGATTTAGGACCCTACCTAGAAGTAATGAAGCTCAAAGGACAGCCCTAGCATTTAGCAATAGCTGCAGGCTGCTAGAAGATGCAGCAGTTTTTGGGGGGATTTTTATGTTTCTAGATCAATTTAAATATTGAATCTAGGTTTTCTTGAGTACAGTAAGCCCTGCTTATGAATCTTGAATGTAATTTATTTTACCACAGCTCATACACACATATAATTTAATCATACCATTTTGCACTTGCCTCGCTAGAATTAGCATTGTAACCATGATATTAAATGGTAATGTATGCAGTTGCAAATCTGTGATTAACTTTAATAATAGTAATAAACGATATCAAAATTGGCACCAGTAAATGTGTTGAACAGGGATTCATGTAGGATCAAGTATTTGGTTATTTAAAACGCCTCCTGCACCTTACATTGGGTGAAAGGGTTGGACTTCTTTGTAATTTGTACACATTTTTTCTACAATGTATATGTCTAAGCCACTGTTTTTAACTGTATTTTAATGCTAAAGAAATCAGAAAAACAACTACTGTTGTGTGTTAATTTTCTCCAGAACAGATCTACATGAATTGTAAATTGTACCAATGTACTACAAAATGACCAGGTTTCAAGGCAGGTATGGAAGCTTCACTCAAGCCCACTAACAAACTGGTGTCCCCTTTTGAAAATGCAAGGCTCACAGACATCAGCTTTGAGAGAGTAGATCTTTTCTGGTGCAGAATATATTTCTACAGGAATCACATCAATGCCTGACAGAAATAGGGATCACTTTTATACCTATTACATGCTCAGGTACTGGTACAAAAGTGCTAACAAGGTTTTTAACACTTTTAACACCAAATGACAGTCCCAGGAACTGTTTGGCATGCTAAATTCGGAAAAACAACATACCTGAAAAGTGTTTGGCATGCTTAACTTACATTGATAATAGTCTTGACAGCTTTTTTTATGTAGGGGGAGGTCCGTTTGTAGTATGGTATATCCAAAGCCAAACATAGGCATTGGTAAAACCTTTGTCAGGTTTTTGAAGTCTTTTTTTCAAAGTGGAGTTGTTTCCTTCACTTCCTGTTGTGTAGCCCTAACAGGAAAGTAAAGGAAAAATTCCCTCCTATGCCTCGTTCCCACTGAGCGGATCGGTACAGTTTGGAACGTTTTAAATTGTCCGATCTATTCTGGTGAGCGTTTCCACTGCAAGTTGGCCCACCAGGGGCCATACAAGTTTTAGAAAAAAATGCCTCTCGTGATGTCACACTAGTGCGACGAGAAACATGATGTAGCGTCACTTAGCGTCAGCCAAACAAAAACAATGGAGGTCATTCAGCAGCTGATCTTCTCTACTTGCTTTTTGGTTCTTTGTAGTCAAAATAAATGCTGCACTGTATGAGAGAAGGTTTGCGAGCAGCAATAAGAAACACAGCAGAAAAGAAAACTTCTAGCTTGGATATTTAGCCGGGAGGAGAAGTACACATTTGTGCGGCTAAGACAAAGATGGCATCGCTATAGGGTAAGCACAACTGACCGACTTACCTGAAACACATATACACACACTGACCCACCTACCTGACACACACACTGACCCATCAACCTGACACACACACACGCACACACACACACTGACCCACCAACTTGACACACACACACTGACCCACCAACCTGACATACACACACACACACACACACTGACCCACCAACCTGACATACAGACACACACTGACTGACACTTATGTTATATATGTTGAATGATGTTTTATTTTTTGTGATATGTTACCATCTGTGTTTTTTTATTTAGATGCTTCTCCTTTTGGCAAAGCAGCGCAGCCGACCAGTCATTTGGCCTTTCCCCCGTGCCAATGAGTGGTGGCATGTGACCGTCCCGGGATTCACATACACACAGTGGGTGCAGAATTTAAGAATGTCAGAGGAAACCTTCTCATACCTTTGTGCCAAGCTACATCCAGCGATAGAGAAGCAAAGCACCAACTTCAGAGCCAGTTTGCCTGTGAGGAAAATAGCTGCCATTGCACTGTGGAAGCTGGCTACCAACAGTGAATACAGAAGTATAGGTCATCTTTTTGGTGTCAGTAAATCATCAGTGTGGCGGTGTGTGCAGGACTTCTGTAAGGCTGTGTGCACATTGCTAGCTCCTGAAATTGTGCATTTTCCGGACAGCGGAAAGCTTAAAGACATGGCTGAGTACTTTGAGAACATTGTGTTTCTGCTATTGATGGCTTACACATACTAATAATAGCACCACAAGAATACCACACTGACTACTTCAACAGAAAAGGCTGGCATTCCATCATCCTCCAGGCAGTAGTGGATGGCAAGGGACTATTCTGGAATGTGAATGGAGGAAAGCCTGGGAGTTTGCATGATGCTCGGGTTCAACGATTGTCTACATTTTGGGATTGGGTTGGCCAGGGAGGCTTGTACCCTGTTTGCACTAAGAACATTTGTGGGGTGAATGTTGACTATTATGTGCTTGGGGACTCTGCCTACTCTTTACAAAATTGGCTTTTGAAACCATTTCCTGACAATGGCGGCCTTAACAAAAGAACAGCAAACCAACAACAAGAAAACATCCAGGGCACGTGTCGTAGTGGAAAATGCTTTTGGAAGACTTAAGGGTAGGTGGAGGTGTCTTATGAAGAGGAATGACAGTCACATTAAACTTGCCAAATCCATGGTACTATCTTGCTGTGCTCTTCACAATCTTTGTAAAAGTCATGGAGAAGACTTTGACTAGGATTGGAATACAGCTCCAGAAGAGCCAGTACCAGTAATAGCAGCACAGGATATGGAAGAAGAGTGCAGTGAAATACATCAGACTCTGATGCGGCACCTTAACGTTTAAGTTCTTACCATGAATTATTAACATTTTTAATAACTTTTTGCTATATTTTTAATAAAGTGTTAAATGAAATCAGACATACTCAAAGAAGTCTCTCATGTTTTTTATTCAACAAAAAAAAATCATATTTCCATATATTCTTTAAAGTAACATTTTTTACAAAAACTTAAAGGGGTTGTAAAGGTTTGTTTTTTATTTTCTAAATCGATTCCTTTAAGCTAGTGCTTTGTTGGTCCACTTACCTTTTCCTTCGATTTCCTTTCTAAATGTTTTTTGTCTTTGTTTTCTTTGTCTGAATTTCTCATTTCCTGTTCCCCCTCAGTAAGCTGTTCTGACTAAACACCGCTCAGGTGATGGTGTCATGTTTACCGAGAAGGAACAGGAAGTAAGAAGTTCAGACAAAAAAATAGAAGGGAAATGTAAGGAAAAGGTAAGTGAACCAACAATGCACTAGCTAAAGGAACGTATTTAGAAAATAAAAAACTAACCTTTAAAAACCCCTTTAACTACATTTTTTTAAACAAAAACATGGGTACAGGTCCTGTGCTGCATGAAAGGCACTACTGTCTGGGTGGTGACCTGGGTTGACGACTGGTTCCAAGCACTTGAACAAGCTGACCAAGGACACCGAGGAAGGCCTGGTTGAAGGTAGCCAACTGCTCCATCTGCTGCCGGGCGATTTCTGCCTCCTGGCGCATAGCTTCCTGTGCATCCTGACACAGTGCCTGAAAGGTTCTCCATTCTTTCCAGCTGCCTTTCTTCTGCCGCATATCCTCCATGACTGTGCGCAGATCCAACTGCAACCGTCTTCTTTTACCTATAATATACAAAAGATCAAAATATTGTTTTTGATAACATCTGTCAAACCACTACTGTAAACCCCTTTCTCATCTGCCCCACTAGACTGTACCACACTGATCGACGGCCCCACCTCTGTTCCCCCTGCTCATCTGCTCCACCAATACACAGCACTGCTCTTCTGCCTCACTGCTGAACCCCCCTTCTCATCTCTTCTACCACTGTACCCCCTGCATATCTGCCCTACTTGCTCTTCTGCCCCACTGCTGAACCCCCCTTCTCATCTCTTCCACCACTGTATCCCCTGCACATCTGCCCCACTGCCGAACCCCCCTTTTCTTCTCTTCCACCACTGTACCCCCTGCACATCTGCCCTACTTGCTCTTCTGCCCCACTGCTGAACTCCCCTTCTTATCTCTTCCACCACTGTACCCCCTGCACATCTGCCCCACTGCTGAACCCCCCTTCTCATCTCTCACCACTGTACCCCCTGCACATCTGCCCCACTGCTGATTTACTTTTAAAAAAATGCACAATTAAAAATTTCTCTATTATCATCATGTCTTACCATTGTGCCGGGGTGCATTGGGCATACTCTGTGGTTGGCTACTTTGTGGTTGGCTTCTCTGTGGTTGGCTTGATGAAATATTACTGGTGCTGCTGAAAGACGTTAAAGGTCCATCATCTGAAAAGTTTGACGCATCATTGGAGAGTCCATCAACTGTTTCTGAAAATAAACATATGGTTATATATTTTTTTCAAATGGTTAGCAGAGCAATGTCCGACTGACCCGACATCCAATAAAATCCCTTGGCTGCCATCCGCTGAAAAATATCTTTATACACCTTTTCATTTCTCACTGATCCATCAAGCTCACTTTAAATAACGCTATCACCAATTATTGCTAAGAAAGTAGATAGTTCCTGAGATAACCAAGACCCTGCTGTTGTTTGCTGGCATCCTTCTCCTTTATATGGACTGAAAGGCGATGTGGTGTTTGTTTGGCGCTTTGCTTTGACATCAGCATTGATGTTTTCTGTCCACCAATCAGTGGAATGTACCGTGTGATGCCAGTAGCTCCGCCCTAACCGTTCCGTTCCATTTTCTATGGCCCCACATCTGAAGTAGGACACTGAATGGTGCGGTATGGTTCAGTTTTAGGGCACGCTTTCATAATGGAAACACCCAAAATAGCATATTGTACCGAATCGTACTGAACCGATCCGCTCAGT
The DNA here is from genome assembly GCA_029574335.1 of Rana kukunoris. NCBI lineage: Eukaryota > Metazoa > Chordata > Amphibia > Anura > Ranidae > Rana > Rana kukunoris. The sequence goes on along the minus strand of CM056050.1, from coordinate 328,124,649 downwards.
GGAAACGAGGCATTAGTGATAATGGTCTTCAGAAAGAGGGGGCGATTCTCCTAGCAGGGACAGAAACATCAATAAAAACCTAAAAGGCATCTAACCCTTTGTTATTCAAACTTTAAATTCACTGGAACGCCACAGTTTTAAGAACATGCAACGTCACATGCAGTCCGCCTTGAAGGGAATTCCACTAGTTAAAGTATAACTAAAGGCAAAACTTTTTTTTTCAAAGCTTTGTATAGAGGGGAGAGGAATTAGGATGCTTGTCAGTTTCTATTGCTATCTGTGCCCCCATTAGGGAGATTCGCCCTCTCCATTTGTCCTGTTTTCCCTTATCATTGAAAGTAAAATAAAATCCCACATTTTGGGTTGTCCTCAGAAAATTAATAAAGGGGAAATCTACCAATTGGACCACTAATTCTGGTGACCTAGGGGTCCCCAAGAAATTCTGTTAATTTGCATGGATTTTCTCTCACTTCCTGTTTGGCTATTGGACAGGAAGTGAAGGAACATCTGGCAATGGGACACACATGGTGAAATAAAATCTGACAGGCGTTTTAACCCTCCCTTGCTCTTTGCATATAGTTCAACTTTAACTCAAATATGTACTTACAGTCACTACATGGAATTCCATTGGGATTGATACTTATTTTACACATGCATTCCCAGTAAAATGTGCTACACATTTGTATTAAATAAAATTCATGCTACATCTCAGAAAGTTTGATACTATTATGGATTCCTTCTAAAGGCCCTTTCACACAGGCTTTCCAATCAGGTTCGCTTGTCAGTTTTTCAGGCGGAACTGATCGGATGCTCCAATCACTCCTATGGAGTGATGGATGTCAGTGGTGACATGTTTGCTGACACCCACTGCTATCCTATCCGGTCCTGTCTCTGAAAACCAGATGGATGTTGACTCTATTTTCGGACAGTCCATTTTCATCCGATCTTCCCATAGAGTAGAGTGGGGCTCTGACAGGTCCGTCTCTACACAGTGAGCAGAGATGGACCTGTCATCCGACTGCTTAGCAGGGATTAGCAGAGCGATCCCCCACTGAGCAAAGTGGAGTGTGTGTGCGTGTGTGTGTGGGGGGGGGGTGTCGGGACTCTGTGCAGACACACAGTGTGACTGTATTCCATATCCTGTTTAGCTGAAGGCATAACGCAGGCTTTGCTTGAGCAGGGGGCGTATTCAAGCGGATTGGCAGGCTGTGATTAAGAGAGGGTGTGTATCAGATGCAGGCTTTAAATTGGTGGGGAGGTGTGGTGGCTGAACAAACTATGTAGTATAGGCATGCTGTGTGTCTGCACAACGGCCTGTACTTCTGAATGGCAAACCAATAGATGAAAAGTGACTATGAAAGCACAGATGAGCTTCTGTGCTTTGTGTGGTCAGTTTAGAACAAGAAAGAAAGGTGACTTGAAGAAGCAGGTACTTTAGATGAAATAAGTACATGAAAATGATGACTAGGATTTTAAAATACACATATGTGAGCTGACACATAAAATGTATATGATGCAGCATTGCCTCTTGACTGCTCACATGATTTGATTACAAACACCTCTGCCTCTCTTTATTTCCATCACATAGTGAGGAGGTGTTCTGAAGTTCACAGACGAGAATTGGGAAAGCTGAGTACAATATTTGAAATTTGCAGCTTGTTTTCTCATGACAAGTTTAGGTAATGTTAGTAACAATGGGGCCTTTGTTTTCTATGATGAGGCTATTAGAAATAGGTGTTGCAATGGGTTCTTATAGTTAGGGATGAGAAGTTAGAGATATTTCAAGTTATTCTAGAAGCTTTAACAAGAAGTAATACATGGTAAAATTTAGTGAAAAGTTGAGTCATCTGTCAACTTCTACAAAGCTTAAAAAGGTGACATGTGCTCATGTAACTTAACACACTTTATACATAATGTATGAATATCCAGTAATTAAGAGAAAGTCATGTTATAGATATTTTAATGATGTTGTTTTTTCTAAAATTCAAGTTAGGGGTAGTATAAGATTTTAATGATTACAGTGTTGGTGACAAGCATGTATGTATACGTTCTATGAGAATTTTCATTACTAGATTTTTATTGAAAAGTTTTTCAAAGATACAGTCCGCAATGGTACAAAATACATAGCATAAGGTTTTCATTGTTTATGTCAAAAAGGTATGTAGTACACATATTCCACACAGAAAATATTTATCACGTGTTCACATTAATTTGTGCCATTGGAGTACAGTGGACAGTAAGGCACTTAGTGCCTCATTGTTTCAACCTTGTCTGATAACTTATATATATATCTATATATCTATATATATCTCTATCTATATATATATATATATATATATATATATATTTTTTTTTTTTTTTGGGGGGGGGGCGGATACCTGGTTTTGACAGATGGCCTAGGCTATCCGAGCAGAAGTGCACCCCCCTCTGCCCACAGCCTCTTGGGACACATCCCAGAAGGCTGCAGGACCATTTACAGCGCAATGCGCCTCACGCATGCACAGTGGGAATAGGGCTGACTGCCAACAGCAAGATCAGCAAAAACCTGGCGCGGATGAAAACAGAGCTGGATCCCTGTACAGGTAAGTGTACTTTTATTAAAAGTCAGCAGCTACAGAATTAGATTTTTTTTTTTTGGGGGGGGGGGGGGACTTAAGAACTGCTTTAAGGATCTTCTTAAAAGACAATTTTACTTTCAGTACAAAATCCCCCAGCTCACAATCCCATGCTCACAGGCCTGATTTAATTCAGACATCTTCAGCCAGGTGCTCAATTACTATTGTCTGACAGCAGCAACATCTTCTTTGCAATCAACTGACATGTAGTCCACAAAACAGCAGCCAGCCCAAAAGCTGCAGAATTATTCACGTTGCGACCATTTTCAAATCTGCAAAAGGCCAGTTTTATTATCTTTTTTTTTTTTAAATACTTTTAAAAGCTGTTGTAGTAAAGAACGTTTCATAAGAGGATTTGAGAATTCAAAAAAACATACATACAATATTATCCCCATGCTGCAGAATTGTTCTGATGCTGCAGCAGTCCCATGCTGGCTCTAAGCCTGAGAACTGAGCAATCACATGACCGCTGATCGCTGTGCTCTTGGTCTTTTTTATCAATCACCAACCTTTGCTCTGCCCCTCCAATGCTCAATGGAGCATCAAGTTGGGGAAGGAAGGGAATGGTTGTCTCAGGCCGCGTACACACGATCGAGCATGTCCCCTGAAACTGGTTCGCAGACCAGTTTTAGCGGACATGTTCTCTCGTGTGTACGGCCTATCGGACCGTTTTCCAGCGGACAAAATTTTCCAAACATGCTTAGAAACCTGTCCGCTGGAAACTTGTCCGTCGGACATGTTCGATGGTTAGTACACAAAATCATTGAACCAAAATCCTGCGCATGTTCAGAATCAAGTTGATGCATGCTTGGAAGCATTGAAGTTTGTTTTTTCATCAAGTCGTTGTTCTACGTCACCGCGTTCTGGTCCGAGGGGATTTTGGTCCGATGGTGTGTACGCACATCAGACCAACAGACCACTTCAGCCTTGTCCGATGAAAGTGGTCAGTCGGACATGTTTCCTCGGACATGCCTGATCGTGTGTACAGGGCCTCATGCTCTCAGCAGCAGGCTGAGAGTCTTTGGCAGCTGCCTTTAAGGCATCTGGGTTGCTCTGTGACGTCACCCAACAGCAGTCATTAGCCCAATTTTGGGTCACAAGAGAAATCAAGTAGATTTATTCCAACAGGAGACCAACAGAAGAAGTATGACCAAAGCATCTTTGGCCATACTTCTCTTTTATAGGGTTCTCAGTATTTTAAGCTGGCCATCTGTATAATAAGATATTACTGTGAACATTTGATGAAAGCGTAATTTTTAAACTTACGGAAATGTAACCAAGAAAGAAAAAACAACAATCAACAGAAAAGAAATGCATTAAACTAAATGTACATTAACATATGCTTAAAAAAACAAAACCATTATATAGCATTACTTCCCAGAAAGTTGTAGTAATTGGTCGCTTTCTGAGAAACTTTATAGATATACCAGTTTAGAATCTGATTGTGTGTCGTTACCATTCAGAGTAAATGAAGCACAGCAAAAGTGAATACCATTTAGTTAGACATTAATACAAACGTCATTGCGTACTATAACTGTTAAATGCTGTCTAGCCTCTGAGCAATTTTGGTTTGAGTCCAAGGTTGGCTCTTTGAAAATCCATGTCATAAATTTGCATCTGTACATAAACACAGTATGTTGCAGACAGGAGTCATAAAGGCTGTCTGCAAAGCTCTGATACAATAGTTTAATGCACCCATTTGTGTGTGGCAGTGTTTCAAAGCAACCACCAGTACAGAACTAAACCTCAACAAGAACAACTCAAGTGCTCTAAAGCAAAATAATCAATTCATAACACAAACTTTTTGCATTTTCTAGTAGCAGCTGTTGTTTCTGATTTAATCATTGTACAGTGCCATTTACACAGCACTGATGCTGTCCAAGGCACTTAAATATCTACATTTCCTTTAAAAGGGAGTGTATAGTGGTTTTGTTTTGTGCATAGTTTGTTTCTTTTATTATGGTCAGGACTGAAAGATATTTTGTAAAGCAATGTTTTCTTTGCAAACATTACATATTGATATGATGGTGGGGCTTTTTAATACATTTCTTACATGTTTTTCTGTATTTCTTTTGCTCCTTTGTTGTGAATAAAGACTGCCATTTACAGAGCTCAGTACCTGTAGCTGAAAATTACATATATAAATTAATGAGTTACATAGTTAGTCAAGTTGAAAAAATACAAATGTCCATCAAGTACAACCAGAAAATAAAAATAATATAATCCCACTTACACAAACCTACACCCACAGTTGATCCAGAGGAAGGCAAACCCAGCAGAGCATGATCCAATTTGCCATAGCATGGGAAAAAATTCCTCCTGATCCCCCGAGAAGCAATCGGATTTACCCTGGATCATTTTTACCTATAATTGTTAGTACCCAGTTATATTATGTACATTTCGGAAAGAATCCAGGTCTTTCTTAAAGTAATCTACTGAGCTGGCCAGAACCACCTCTGGAGGGAGTCTATTCTAATTTCCACAGCTCTTATTGTGAAGAAACCTTTCTGTATTTGGAGATGAAATCTTTTTTCCTCCAGACGCAAAGAGTGCCCCCTTGTCCTCTGTCCTTGTTACTCAAATTGAGTAACTACACCAACTTCACTTTATGGAACACTTATGTATTTGTACATGTTAATCATATCCTCCTTAATCTCCTCTTCTCAAGAGTGAATACATTCAGTTCCTCTAATCTTTTCTCACAGCTGAGCCTCCCCATGCCTCTTATTAGTTTGGTTGCCCTTCTCTGCACTTTCTCCAGTTCCCCAATATCCTTTTTGAGAACTGGTGCCCAAAACTGAACTGCATATTCCAAATGAGATCTTACTAATGATTTGTACAGGGGCAAAATTATCTCTCTCTCTCTCTCTCTCTCTCTGGAGTCCATACCTCTCTTAATACAAGAAATGATTTTTCTCACTTTGGAAACCGCAGCTTGGCATTGCATGCAATTATTGAGCTTATGATCTACCAAAACCCCCAGATCCTTCTCTATTGATTCCCCCAGTTGTACTCCCCCTAGTAAGTATGATACATGCATATTCATAGCCCCAAGTGCATAACTTTACATTTATCAACATTAAATCTCATTTGCCACTTAATTGCCCAATTAGACAGTGCATACAGTTAGGCTTTTAAATTGGAGACATCCTTTAAGGAAGTTATTCCACTGCATAGCTTGGTGTCATCTGCAAAGACAGAAAAGTTACTTTTAATGCCAGACCTCATTTATAAAGATATTAAAAAGTCAGAGGAGCGACACATCCAGTACCTCAATGTGCAGTAGGATGTAGGAGTGGTGGGCGTTAAGCTAGGCACAGGGGGTATCTTTACTTTTGTCAAGCACAGTGTACAAATACCTGGACTCCATGCATGCACTTTAACTCTTCTGTATAGTCTAAGGACCTTGGTGGTACAGTTCTTCTCCCATAGCTATGGGAGATGGATCACTGCAGTGTTAACCACTACCTGCCTACAAGTAGGTAGAGTATCATATAATGGCCTAATAAAAGGAAAAATATATATAACTATAACCATGTCAGTGGCTAAGCGGGATGTTGAACCAAGGCAAATACAAAGTTTTACGTTTTCTTACATTTGAGGTTTCAGTGAAAGACACTGGAATGAATTCATTAAAGCATTTACAACACTTGTCTGGCAGTATGAGCACTTTAAACACTCCTGTGCTTAAGTTATAAAAGTCTTGCAACCGTTTTGTACACATTACTAACATCTGTGAGTCAATGAATAGGAACAGTAATGCAGGTATATATTTAAAATAACATTGACCCCCAAACCAGATTTGTTTGTTCTTGAGATGCAAAGCAGAACTTCACTCTCTCAATCAACATTGTTTATTTTTATTTCCTTTTCCATTAGCATCAGTAAGTTGATATGATTGCATATCATACAGTATTTACTTATTTTAAGCTTTTATTTCTAACATTTATTAAGTTACTTTCTGGTAACTGGTTGCCTAGACAAATTATGACATACGTCTTAGGCCCCATACACACGAGCAGACAGATTTGTTCAAATCGGTCAGGCAGACTGATTTGAACAAATCTGTCTGCTGGGGACGTCTTGGTTTGATCGTGTACACACGATCAAACCAAAATCCCCGCTGGCAGACGGCGCGGTGACCAGGAAGTAAATCACTTCCGCGCATGCGTCAAATCCATTCGACGAGTGTGCGAGAAGACATGTCTGCTAGTTAGCGTACTAACCAGCAGACATGTCGGGCGGACGGGTTCCCAGCCTACAGATTTGAAAGCAGGCTTTCAAATCTGTCGGCTGGCCAAATCCGTCTGCTCGTCCGTACACACGATCGAATCTGTCTGCTGGGACGGTCTGGCAGACCGTTTCCAGCAGACAGATTTGGTCGTGTGTACACGGCCTTAGAAGTTTTCAGTAGGGGAGTGGGGGCTTTCTTAGCTATGCACACCCCTACCTGTTCACTTGCCTGAACTAAGGGCAAATGTATTCCAGGAAGCAAATGCTACATGAATAATCTGCTCTTACTTAAGATGGTCATGACCAGAAATGCTTAGGGTTTTTTTTTCAAAGTAATTTCTCAACAAAATAAAGCATGAAGGCATGGATGGATGGGTGATTTTGCTTTGAATATTAAAAATGAATTAAATAGTGTTTTTAGTTTGTGGTGCTCAGATGAAGTGTAGTTCAACTTTAACCATTTGAGTTCTACCCACAGTTCAGGCACCTTGAGCACTGAATGTAAGTAATAACAAGGGGCGCTGAGGTGTAATGGAGAGTCCATTGATGCTGGTTGATCTATTGTAGCTGGAGGATCTGTAGTTTAGGGAGGGGTCTATGTCAGCTGATACTGGGAGGGATCTACAGTACTGTGAGGCCTCGTACACACGATGGAATTTTTCCGCTGGAAATGGTCAGACGGACCATTTCAGCCTAAAAATCCGCTCGTCTGTAGGGGCAAACGGACGGATTGGGACTGTTTTCTCCAGCGGAAAATTTCCAAAGCATGCTTTGCATCGGATATGTCCGTTCGCGTGTACGAGGCCTTAGGCACCATTCACACCTGAGCATAGGCGTTTTTAGGCAGAAAGTAAAAAAAAATTACTGCAATTTTCGCAACGGTTTTTACCACGTTTTACCGCGATTTTGTGCGTTCCACTGATCACATCCGGTACTTCCGGTTTTTGCAATACGATCAGTGAAAGTAGGCTTGGAACCACAGAGAGCGTCCCTTCCTTTTTTTGAATATAAACATTCATTGATTATTATAAGTACAGTTGATACTATTATTTATTAATCAATGAATTTATGTATCCATCAATTTTCCTAGCACATGTCACTTTATATTAATTAGAAGTTTTTTTTGCCAGCACAAGTCACTTGTATATCACTTTCATCTTTAAAGTTTTTCCATGCACATAATTTTTGTTAGCACATGCCACTTTATATGCTATCAGAGTTTTTTGGGTTTTATTAGCACATTATCAAATCATTATATATAAGTAGCCCCATCCCCCGCTTGATATACATATTTTCTCCAAAGCACAGCGCCAACCCCTCTTTCTTTCTGTTTTAACTTTTTTCTTATGGTTAAAAAAACGTTAGAAAAAAAACATCGTCTGTGGGGAAATCCATTGGTCAAATATCCACGCATGCTCAGAATCAAGTCGACGCATGCTCGGAAGCATTGAACTTCATTTTTCTCAGCACGTTGTAGTTGTTTTACGTCACCGCATTGGACACGGTCAGATTTTTAACCGATGGTGTGTAGGCAAGACTGATGAAAATGCCATCGGATTAGATTCCATCAGATATCCGATCTTTTGTACAGAGCTTTACTCATTAAGAATTAAATATACTTCAAGAAATTTTTTGGTCACCTGTCCTGCAGCCCAAAGTGGGTTTCTTGCTACTGTAAGCAGATTATAACACTTGTGGACGTTGTTATGATGTGCAAGCCTAAAGAGTTACAACCTTAGGGCCAGATTCTCTAAGGCCTCGTACACACGATCGGACATATCCGATGAAAACGGTCCGCGGACCATTTCCATCGGATATGTCCGATCGGGAGTTTGATCCGATGGCGTGTACACACCATCGGATCAAATTCCCCGCCGCCGGACGGCGCGGTGACGCGACGGTGACCCGGCGGTGACGTTGACGCCGCCACGTCACCGCCACGTCACCGCACCAGGAAGTTAAACACTTCCGCGCATGCGCCGAATCCATTCGGCGGCGGCGCGGCGGCGGTGGGGGACGACATGTCTGCTGGTAAGTGTACTAACCAGCAGACATGTCGGGCGGACAGATTCCACCGGATGGATTTCAAAGCATGCTTTGAAATCTGTCGGGTGGAGAAATCTGTCCGCTAGCCCATACACACGAGCGGAGATGTCTGCTGAAACGGTCCATCGGACCGTTTTCAGCGGACATATCCCCTCGTGTGTACGAGGCCTAAGAATTCCGGCGGCGTAGCGTAAGCCAGTTACACTACGCCGCCGCATCGTACTAGAGCAAGTGCTTTATTCTCTAAGCACTTGCTCCGTAGGTTTCGCCTGCGTCGCGTAAATCGCGCAGCGTAAACCCGCGCAATTCAAATGGGGCGGCTTGTATTTAAATTAAGCGCGCCCCCGCGTCGAATGAACTGCGCATGTGCCGGCCGGGGAAAAAGCCCAGTGCGCATGCTCCAGCTCACGTCGGAAAGCGTTGTTGAAACCGACGTCAAAACGACGTGAGCGTCATTTACGCAACTCCCTATTCGCGAACGAGTTAGTAAAACGACGTAAGCGACGGAAAAAGCCGACGCTGACCCGACGCCATACTTAACATGGCATCCGACGGGACCTGACGGCATCCGACGGTACTTCGTATGGTTACTCCACATAGAAGCTGGGGTAACCTTACGCGAACAAAAACGATGTACGCGACGACGGGGCGGCGTAAAAGCGATCGAGAATCGGCGTACTACCTCATTTGCATATGCAAATGCGAAAACAACGTAAAGGCCACCTAGTGGCCGGAGTTGTCATTACACCTACGATCCGCAAGTGTAATGGTATTACACTTGTCGGATGTAGAAGCTTATCTATGCAAAAGTGATGCTTAGCATCACGCGCATAGATACGAGACAAAAAAAACGGCGATACGACGGGGTATCTGAGATACTCCGTCGTAACGCCGCTGAGAATCTGGCCCCAAGGCTTTAAAATAGCAAATCAAATTGTTTTAGGCATAATTGGAATCAAACCATTAACTTCATAACTAGAGTGTAGTGTTAACATCAAGCAAACTGTATTTGTTTTAAGCACCATGCTCCTTTGCAGTTATCACTATCCTTAATAGTCACCATGGCATTTATAAAACTTGTGCATGCTGAACGTTGAACACTGTCTGTGCTTTACTAAAATATGCATTTCTGTTATGGAAACGCCTTGATTTTCTCAAAAAAAAAATCAAATGTCCTAATTGTTTTTTGTTTGTTTTAAAGTGGATGTAAACCCCCAATTTTTTTTTTGCTGTCACAATGTAGAGTATAAGATTTCCTATAATCTGTGCCCATTCTTGCCACAAAGAGTTAATCCAGCTCTGAGCAATCCTCTTTTATTGTTCAGTGAGATAAACGGACAAACAGGAGAAAACTTTTGTCCATTCTTCCCTCTTCCTGTGAATGACAGGTTATTTACATATCTCATGCACTAGCTTGAGACAGGCATTATTTTTTAATTCCCACCCCCACTTCTTTTCCGGAGTCATGTGGTTACTTTTCTGGATTTTGACTGGATATTAGTGATCATAGCAGAATTTAGTGTACGGAATACACAGGGGAAAAGGCATGCTGACAAGCGGAGTGTAGAGGTGGGCGGGGAGTCTACTGACATCACGACTCCACCCACCAAGCTCCAGACAACAGACCCACCCACAGAATCTGCAGTTCTTATAACAGACAGAGGTTGAGACATTTGATAGGTAAGGATACATGCAGAAGGCATATACAGGTGGTTCTCAAAAAATTAGCATATTGTGATAAAGTTCATTATTTTCTGTAATGTACTGATAAACATTAGACTTTCATATATTTTAGATTCATTACACACAACTGAAGTAGTTCAAGCCTTTTATTGTTTTAATATTGATGATTTTGGCATACAGCTCATGAAAACCCAAAATTCCTATCTAAAAAAAATAGCATATTTCATCCGACCAATAAAAGAAAAGTGTTCTTAATAAAAAAAAAGTCAACCTTCAAATAATTCTGTTCAGTTATGCACTCAATACTTGGTCGGGAATCCTTTCGCAGAAATGACTGCTTCAATGCGGCCGTGGCATGGAGGCAATCAGCCTGTGGCACTGCTGAGGTGTTATGGAGGCCCAGGATGCTTCGGTAGCAGCCTTATGCTCATCCAGAGTGTTGGGTCTTGCGTCTCTGAACTTTCTCTTCCCAATATCCCACAGATTCTCTATGGGGTTCAGGTCAGGAGAGTTGGCAGGCCAATTGAGCACAGTAATAACATGGTCAGTAAACCATTTACCAGTGGTTTTGGCACTGTGAGCAGGTGCCAGGTCGTGCTGAAAAATGAAATCTTCATCTCCATAAAGCTTTTCAGCAGATGGAAGCATGAAGTGCTCCAAAATCTCCTGATAGCTAGCTGCATTCACCCTGCCCTTGATAAAACACAGTGGACCAACTCCAGCAGCTGACATGGCACCCCAGACCATCACTGACTGTGGGTACTTGACACTGGACTTCAGGCATTTTGGCATTTCCCTCTCCCCAGTCTTCCTTCAGACTCTGGCACCTTGATTACCGAATGACATGCAAAATTTGCTTTCATCCGAAAAAAGTACTTTGGACCACTGAGCAACAGTCCAGTGTTGCTTCTCTGTAGCCCAGGTCAGGCGCTTTTGCCGCTGTTTCTGGTTCAAAAGTGGCTTGACCTGGGGAATGCGGCACCTGTAGCCCATTTCCTGCACACGCCTGTACACGGTGGCTCTGGATGTTTCTACTCCAGACTCAGTCCACTGCTTCCGCAGGTCCCCCAAGGTCTGGAATCAGTCCTTCTCCACAATCTTCCTCAGGGTCCGGTCACCTCTTCTCGTTGTGCAGCGTTTTCTGCCACACTTTTTCCTTCCCACAGACTTCCCTTGATACAGCACTCTGGGAACAGCCTATTCGTTCAGAAATGTCTTTCTGTGTCTTACCCTCTTGCTTGAGGGTGTCAATGATGGCCTCAGGAATCTTTTGCAGGTGTTCAGAGTTAATTAGTTGATTCAGATGGTTAGGTTAAGAGCTTGTCTAGAGAACCTTTTCATGATATGCTAATTTTTTGAGATAGGAATTTGGGGTTTTCATGAGCTGTATGCCAAAATCATCAATATTAAAACGATAAAAGGCTTGAACTACTTCAGTTGTGTGTAATGAATCTAAAATATATAAAAGTCTAATGTTTATCAGTACATTACAGGAAATAATGAACTTTATCACAATATGCTAATTTTTTGAGAACCACCTGTATATCCTTACAGATCAGCACTATGGCAGTAGTTTAGAAAGGATGAGAGTGGGTTTACATCCACTTTAACAAACAGAATGTTCCTTTATTGAAACAAAGTCAGTAGCAGGGACATCAAGAGATACATCACACACTGACATTATTAAAAAAGTCTCAAAGTTTACCTTATATAAACAGTAACATAAAACTAAAGGTACAACTCATAAGGAAAGCAATGTATGAACCAGAGCCCTGAATAGAACAAATAGAAAATGTTATCGCCACCATACCAACAACAGAACCAAGGATTTGAGGAGAGAAACCCCTCCGTCCAGGCTGTCCATGGCTGCAACACCCTGTCAAACTTTTTAGGCTAATTCCTGTTAATGTAAGTTCATTTGTACATAGGAAGGACAGCATTAATAGATTTTTCCCAAGAACCTACGGAGAGAGGGGAATGGGCAATCAACTTGAGAATAATTTCCCGCATAGCATAATAGAACAAATAAGCTAGCAACAGTTTAGTGCATCTAGGCCTCTGCTCATCGTCCTGAATTCGCAGCAGTGCCCGCTTCGGAAAGATCAGGAGAGGCAGCTGAAGATGATGAATAATAAGTTTGACCGCCGCTCTCCAAAACCGAGCTACCCTCGGACAACTCCAGAACATATGGATATACCGTATGTGCCTACACTTACACCACAATTAGGGCATTCCTGTGACCTCTGAGGGTAGATTCTGTGCAGTCCCTGTGGGGTATAGTAAAACCTGTGTAAGAACTTTACCTGAATTAACTTATCCTGTGAGGAAATAATAATTTGGTACAATGTTCAAGACCTCCCTGTCCTCCCTGTTCTCCCTAACCAAATGTTTTTTCTTTTTAAAAATACATTGATAACAGTTACAGTTATTTTCATAATATGCAGGTGAGTTGAACCAAATATAGCCTGCCTAGGGTCACCTGCAATTGCTAATTTGTAGCAGGAGCAGAAGATCACTGCTAGTAAATGCATAGCGGTACTGCTAATTGTGTATAGCAAATGATCACAATGATGGGACACTATTCCTCTCACTGACACAAATGATGGGACACTATTCCTCCCACTGATACCAATGATGGGGCACTATTCCTCCCACTGACACAAATGATGGGACACTATTCCTTCCACTGACACCAATGATGGGACACTATTCCTTCCACTGATACCAATGATGGGACACTATTCCTCCCACTGATACCAATGATGGGGCACTATTCCTTCCACTGACACAAATGATGGGACACTATTCCTCCCACTGATACCAATGATGGGGCACTATTTTTCCCACTGACACAAATGATGGGACACTATTTCTCCCACTGACACAAATGATGGGACATTATTCCTCCCACTGATACCAATGATGGGACACTGTTTCTCCCACTGACACCAATGGTGGTGTATTTTTCCTCCCTATGACACCAACAATGGGGCACTATTTCTATAACTAATGCCTTTTATGGGGCACTATTCCACCTACTGACTACCGGCACTATAACTTTCATTTATTTTTTATTCCCACTGACCACAGTCTGGCCCCCCTAAAATCTGAAGGACAGTAAACTGGCCCATTGTTTAAAAAGTTTGAAGACCCCTGCCCTAAAGTATCTTGCAGAGTATCTCACAGGAACAGATGCAGTGCTGGTGTAATTATATTTTAGAAACAGGACAGACTCCTATATATTTCTATTCCCTACAAGCACAAACATGAACCTTCCCCTAACCTATCTTGCAGAGTATCTCACAATAACATATGCAGTGCTGGTGTAATTAGATTTTAGAAACAGGACAGACTCCTATATATTTCTATTCCCTACAACCACAAACATGAACCTTCCCCTAACCTATCTTGCAGAGTATCTCAGAAAAAACATATGCAAGGCTGTTGTTTCTGAAGCAGGCCAAGACAGTCTGACTCCTATCTAAATCTCTCCCTACAAATTATATCGGGAACCTTTCCCTAACCTATCTTGCAGAGTATCTCAGAGTAACATTTGCAGTGCTGGTGATTCTGAAGCAGGACAGTCTGACTCCTATCTAAATCTCTCCCTGAGAGCAGCAGCAGCCTTTCCCTAACCTAACTAAAGCAGAGTGCAGAGTGACGAGCTGCGCTGTGGGCCTCTAGCTTATATAGAGGCTGGGTCACATGCTGGGTCACATGCTGCACTGGCCAATTACAGCCATGCCATTAGTAGGCAGGGTTGTGATGGCTTCTAGGTCACACGAGTAAAACAAATGGTGATTGGCTGCTGTGCAGCGCGCCATTACATTGCCGAACTCCAAACCTGAACTTTCAGCAAATTTTTTGGGTCCAAAAAAAAACAAAAGTTCAGTACGAACCTGAACTTTACAGTTCGGGTTCGCTCAACCCTATTCCCAATATAAAAAAAAAGGCAAATCTAATGTGACCTGAATTTATAACTGGAAAAAACCTAATATGTAATAAACAGTAATGAACAAACCTGATTCATTCAACGTGCGGACAGTGACTGTGCTTTATAAACATTTAGAATAATGTTGAAATACTATTTCATGCACTAATAGCTTCACTGCACTGCTATCTGACCTCTTACTGCTGCTGAACTTCCAGCACTGTGGGGGTTACCAGCTTCAGGTCTCTGGGCTCAACTGCACTATACATGATCTGACAAGGACATGCTCTCTCCTGCCCTCTACTCTATTGATTGTTCTTTCACTGATTACACTGCCTGTAACACAATTTATGACTGGGGGAGAGTCTGATCAGTCACAGAGTTCTCCCCCCACCTTCGGAAATATTACATCCAAAGCTTCATTTATGCACACAATTTAATACCAAAATTGCCAAAAATAAATTGTAGTTGGCCTTAATCTTTTCACTGCCAGGTCTGTACATAGTATGGACCTGACATGTTTTTGTGGGGCCAAGGCAGCTGAGCTGCTCCTTGAGCCCCCGCCACTCACTCGGTCTCTCAGCGGAAGGCTGGCTGGCCGGCCGGCCGGCCGCCATTACAGTTTGGCCTTAGTACATAGTACGGACCCGACAGCGGAAGGTTTCACACACAATCCAGTGGCTGCAACCACTGGGATTGTGTGTAAAGCTGACAGGCAGACTCCTGCATTTGGGCAGCTGCACTGTTGCCTGATTGCTCACACACATCCCTGGTACCGGTGTCCCCCTGCGTGCGCGCCCCCCCACCGTGTATTTTGTGCTCTGCTTGCCCATCTGCAGTCCTGGGACTGACATGTCAGATGCCTACGGGAGGAGGGGAGGGAGATAAGAAAACACACCTCTACTCCCCTTCTTGCTGTGACCCAATCTATGACATCACTTCCGGGTCACCTTTCACTTTCCCAAGATAGCATTGCAAAACATCCAATGGAGTACAGAGGAGACATGTAGGGTCTTTTAGACCCTGCATATCTCATTAAAGAGAGCCTGCCACTTAAAACTCATCACATGTGGGACTTTGTGTCCCCTATGTGATGGAAAAAAAGTTAAGTAAGTAAAAAGTAAAAGTTTTTGCAAAAATAAAATTATTACACCAAAGCACAAACTTGTGCATCAGGGGCGCCTTGAAATGTCAATTGCGATACAGAGGTTACATACTTACACGTACATTGAAGACCTCCTCTCTACACACTAACTGATGACCTATAGGGGGCTTTTGATACGTCGCCTATAGAAAATATAAAATACTAAATTTGACATGTTGGGCTCCAGCAATGATAAGGTCAAAATAGATTGGTTTGTGAGTTCAAAAAATTCTGGGTTTAGAGTGGTTGTAAAGGCAGAACATTTTGTACCTTAATGCATTTCTTGTTCCAGTACTTGTATCAAATCCTTTGGGGGGGGGCTGAGCCATGCTGTGTGTGTCTATATATGCATATAGCTTGGCTTGGGAGTGATCCTGCGCATGCCCCTTCATAGAAAGCAGTTTGTTATAGTGGTGCACGCAGAAGAGGAGGAACCAAGCGCACCAGCAAGGCACCCTAGACGTGGGTATTCGAGCAGCACTGTGCAATACCATTGCACAGAGCAAGTAAGAGTATACCCATTTATTTTCTACAAAAAAAGTGTTTACAACCACTTTAAGGAGATGGAATTTAGATATTAGCAGCTTTCATCTATGAGGTACTGGGACAAAGTTGCTGAGAGGCTATAAATGTCCATGTGTTCATGGAGACATGGGATAACATATAGGGAGTTTAAGGGCTCATTTCCACTGGCGTTTTTACGGCCACTTTTCTGAGCGTTTTTTGCAGCTTAAAAACGCCTGTCCATGTTAGTCTATGGCCTCATGCCCACCATGACGTTTTTGAGCTGTAGATGGCTGAGACGTTTTTAAGCTGCAAAAAAAAAAAACGCGGGACCAGTGCGTTCTGAAGCTCCAGCAATAGAGCTGTAAAAACACCAGACATTAAAAAACGCTCAAACGCGCAAAAACGCTCAGAAACGCTGCTGCTAAACATGGACAGGCGTTTTTAAGCTGTAAAAACGCCAGTGGAAATGAAGCTTAAGGGCTGTTAAAAAAAATGTCAAAATGTATCAGCTGCAGTGTGCATGAGGCCTTAAACTCCATTCTCTAACTAGAAGGTACTATTGTTATTGTTTATTAGTGTAGCTCTTAAAACGAGTAAGGGTTAAAGCTCACACTGGATCTACTTAGCTACACTACGGTGTTGCCTGTAATGAATCTGATGCCAGAGGCTGGCAGCGTCTATCACTTCTCTGACATGAAGGACAAGCGGAGAGGGGAAGAAAAGTTATGGCATAATAAAGCATGGCTGTGTGCCAGCTGGGCATTTAACCCCTTTAGGGCAATCACTTC
This sequence comes from Rana kukunoris, assembly GCA_029574335.1. Classification (NCBI taxonomy): domain Eukaryota; kingdom Metazoa; phylum Chordata; class Amphibia; order Anura; family Ranidae; genus Rana; species Rana kukunoris. The sequence goes on along the minus strand of CM056050.1, from coordinate 328,107,702 downwards.
TTTCACCGACACACGACAGTGATTAGCGTAATGCAAAAAGCAGCATTGCAGCCAAACAGTTTTTCACTTCACATGCATTTTTTTTGTTTTACCCTCAGTCAGGCTGTTGATTTTGCTGAAGGCATGTTACCAACAGAAACCATTGTTTTCTTATTGGATGAAAGTAAATGGCACGTTAGTAGAATGGATTATCCCAGCATGAACAGAGACTGTGATTTTTGCTAGTTATATGACTAACTTGCAGCAATAACATAACCAAATCTTTTAAACCATCATATCACTACTTCTAGTGATATACTGATTGCCAAATAGGGATAAGCTTCAGCAAAGTTAAATTTGTTTTTCCTCTTTGGGAAATGGCTAAAATAATTGGAATGTTCGCACATCCACTGAGCAAAACCCTTTGACTGCAGCAGAAAGTGAAATATTTAGCAGCAGTATTACTACCTCCAGCAAAATGTGACAGCTTCTCGCTTGGGCTGGTTGTTAGAGGGTTGTTGACTGCTGACATTTTAATAACTAATGAGTTTAACCCCACCTGCCCCATTCAAGTGTCAGTGGATTCCTGTTTGCCAACAGAATGTAAACAAAAGGGCATAGATTGTGGCCAATCAAATTGGTCATTGCCATACAGACCCTCTGTTTACATCTGCCACAAATTGCATTAGCAACAAACAGGTTAGTATGTATTTTTCTTTAAGCAGATTGGCAGGCATCAGTCATCATGATTGATAGGGATCAGTATCACTGGAAGACATTTTTTGAATGTGCAGGGGTATTTTGTATACTTTACGCAATTCTAGTCTGTGAGGATGGGGGGGGGGGTGGAATTTGGGATCCCCTTCTTTCTAAAAGGGGATTCCAGATTTTGATAAATCCATAACAGACCCTCATCAAAAATAATAATATGGATTTAGAGTGGGTTGTCATTCTTGCAGTAGGATTTTCTACAGCAAAAATGAAATTTTCCTACAAAGATCACCCAAAATTAAGTAAACAAAAAAAATGTTTCCCTGCTCCGCAACACCAGCCCAAATCCCTTGGTATAACTGATGTTTTATGCAGCTAAAAAACCCCATTGGAGCCTGGTATATTAATGAAACGGCAGAAAAAGACCAGAAACATAATACAAAGTGACAGAAGTAAATAAACTCTAAAGTCCATGTAATTAAAGGCATAGATCTTGTTAAGTCCACATAAAGGTGTTAAAAGTCCATAAAATCACTGCTAACTGTCAGAAAGCATCCTGGTCTACTTCAATTAGAATCCCATCTGCAGAGCTCTACAGGTGCAGCCCAACCATTCATGCATAGCTGACAAGGGGATACAGGAGCTTCAATGACTAATATAATGTAACTCTTATTGAAAAAAATGATCCACTTACATTAAAACCCACTCAGCTGTTTGTGCCTGGGGAGGGGGTCCCGAACAGATGATGCACAATCCACAATCTAACTCTTGGCCAGATAGAGGAGAGGAAGAAGAAAAGCCAGGGATCACTAAAGGTAAGCTACTCTTGAAGCAAAGCAATGCTGCAGCCCACTCAATGGAAGCATGACAAAAAATATATATACAGTATATATTGCAGATATTAGGGTATTTGCAGTAGAGTTTATACCAGCTGATCTACCTGAGAATGAAAGATTTCTCAGGTTAGGTAGACAAGAAACCTACTGGATAGGGATAAGCCGAACACCCCTGGGTTTGGTTCGCACCAGAACCTGCGAACAGACTAAAAGTTTGTGTGAACTTTAGAACCCTGTTAAAGTCTATAGGACTCGAACGTTTGAAATCTAAAGTACCCATTTTAAAGGCCAATATGCAAGTTATTGTCCTAAAAAGTGTTTGGGGACCTGGGTCCTGCCCCTGGGGACATGTATCAGTGCAAAAAAAAGTTTAAAAAAACTGAAGTTTTTTCAGGAGCAGTGATTTTAATAATGCTTAAAGTGAAACAATAAAATTGAAATATTCCTTTAAATTTCGTACCTAGGGGGGTGTATAGTATGCCTGTAAAGTAGCACTTGTTTCCTGTGCTTAGAACTGTCCCTGCACAAAATGTAATTTCTGAAGGAAAAAGGTAATTTAAAATCACTCATGGCTATAATGAATTTTCGGATACCAGCAATACAGAGAAAAGTCATTCATAAAAAAAGAATGCATGGGGGTCCCCCCAAATTCAATTACCAGGTCCTTCGGGTATTATTGGAACCCTGCGTCAAATTAAAAAAGAATTATGTGGGGTTCCCCCCAAATATCCATTCCAGACCCTTCAGGTCTGGTATGGATTTTAAGGGGAACTCCACCCCATTTTTTTTAAATGCCGTGGACCCCCACACATTTTTTTTTTATGAATGACTTTTCTCTGTATTGCCGGGAGCCAACAATTTATTTTAGCCGCAAGTGATTTTAAATTACTTTTTTTCCTTCAGAAATTACACTTTGTGCAGGGACAGTTCTAAGCATGGGAAACAAGTGCTACTTTACAGGCATACTATACACCCCCCCCCCCAGGTGCTGCCAAAAAACTGCAGTTTTTAAAACTTTTTTTTGCATTGATGCATGTCCCCTGGGGCAGGATTCAGGACCCCAAACACTTTTTATTACAATAACTTGCATATTAGCCTTTAAAATTAGCACTTTAGATTTCAAACGTTCGAGTCCCATAGACTTTAACAGGGTTATAAAGTTCACGCGAACTTGCCGCGAACACCCCAAATAGTTCGCTGTTAAGTGAACAGGCAATGTTCGAGTCGAATATGAGTTCTACTCGAACTCGAAGCTCATCCCTACTACTGGATATATAAACTAACTTAATACCGTGACAGCTAATGGCCTTAGCAAGGGAACTGGAATTGGGCTTCCATGTCCATTTAAGGCAAATCAAGAGGTTTGGTTTAATCTGCTGTGCCTTCTAGCAGCACATTCTTATCTTTCCTTTAGTCCCTCAACTCTACTTTCAATAGCATTTGATTTGCTCCATGTGACACGGTTGTGCCAAGCAGCACTGTCATACACAGGTCCATAGCCTTGTGTGACCTTAGAATCCATTGCCTTACAGTAGCTTATATAGGAATTTCCCGAAAGCTGAGTGCAGTAGTAGTGTAGTGAAAGGTAGGTGAGTATAAGCTGCTGGGGATAGCTTCATTAAAGTGAACCTGTTTCCCATTGAACAAAGCATGGGCTCACTTTAATTCTGACCATACATCTACTGATATTGTGGAAATGTCAGTGACATTCAATTCAAAACAAGAAACTATTTTTAAACTATATAAAGTTAAAAAAAATCTTGATGACTAGTTCTTTTGATCTGCCATTTTTGCAGCTGTTTAAGTTGCCAAAAGAGTCCTAGCTTCAATTGGTCGCCATCCCACATTTATCCAATGAAAGGTGCAATTATGTGTGAAGTGATACTTCATACAAAGTGTGTACAAGAAAAGAAGGCATTTGAATAGTTAGTTGAAAATCTCATTTATATTTGCGTGTCAGTAAAGGAGTTACACACAGGCTTCCTTTGAGATTTATGATATAAGCATAAGAGTACATTGTGCCAAAACAGCAAGCATATTTATGCACAAGAAATCTAAAACTGGATTTATTAAGTCATAAAAAACATTTTATCCATTTTGATATCAAGATATAATTGCTTCCAGTTCTGGTCTAAATGTGCTCTAAGTAAATAGACCTATGGCCTCAAAACCACTAGGGGGCACTCTATGTGCCAAGATTTTTATACTAGAAAATCAAAACGGTTGACACAAATGACACTGCAGAGCTTTTTAATGGCAGTTTTTCTCTTAGAAAATCAATTGCCAATTAAGAAAGGATTTTGGATCCATTTATTACATTTTATTTATTGTTTTAGTAAAACCAATTCTATCTTTTGAAAACCTTATGAAAAATTATTATTTAAATTCAGCTGCGCATTCTTTTTGTTTGATGAAGTAACCTAGGACCAGATAAGAAGTACTTGTTCATATTTTATCCTAAAGAAATATTGACTGTGTGACACCTAGTCTGGACTATGCACTCCACAAGGACCCACGGGATTCTCATTGGTTGCCAATGATTTATAGACTGACATTTGAACCTCCTCTAGACCACAATTACCAGCTTCCAGATACATTTAATCCAGTGTTTGATAGCTTTCACCATTGCCATCGGTCCGTGTTCATTTGGAGTTGGGATTTTGGAGCAACAACCAAATTCTGTACAGGACAATTTTGCCTACTATCAGGTTGTATTATTCCAAATAACTTAGTGCTTATACTGTATAGAGGACATTATATATGTCTACAACATAATAGCACTTATGGTTTTACAATACAACCATAGAGGTGGTCACATTCTTTTAGCAATGTATGTGTTTTGTCATATGTGTCATAACTTTTTCATACTTTAGCCTTTTTGAGATGTACAGTGGGCTGTGAGTTTTTTGTCTTGTCTAGTGTGGAGGTGGTTGAGCTAAATTCAGGTTTTTCTTGAGTTACACGTGTCAGAACTACTAATAGCCTGATAGAGCAGGGGTCTTCAAACTACAGTCCACTGACCACATCTGACCAAATTCAAGATTGACGTGGCACCCAAACAAAATTTACGTGCTTTTTTAACAAAAAAATTAGCTTTCTTTTGGTGGTATTTGATCACCTTATTTTTTTGCGCTATAAACAAAAAAAACACGACAATTTTGAAAAAAAATATTTTTTTCTTTTTGCTATAATAAATATCCCCCAAAAATATATATAACATGTTTTTTCCTCAGTTTAGGCCGATTTTTGGTAAAAAAATTAAAAAATCGCAATAAGCGTTTAATGATTAGTTTGCACAAAAGTTATAGCGTCTACAAAATAGGGAATAGTTTTATGGCATTTTTATTAATATTTTAGTAATGGTGGAGATCAGCAATTTTTATCGTGACTGCGAACACTTTTGACACTATTTTGGGACCATTGTCATTTTTACAGCGATTAGTGCTATAAAAATGCACAGATTACTGTGAAAATGACACTGGCAGTGAAGGGGTTAACCTGTAGAGGCGCTGAAGGGGTTAAGTGTGCCCTAAGGGAGTGATTCTTACTGTGGGGGCGTGACTTGGCGTGTGATGTCACTGATCGCCAATGCCAAATACCTCATATGGCACGACCGTGCCAAACACCCCGGGTCCAGCCACGATAGCTACATATAACCTCAAAGCAACATCCCAACAGAATTCAAACAGAACGTGTACAAGGACAGCTGGCTGGTTGGTGAGTGACATGGGTGTCAGGCATGACTGTCCGACCCCATGATGCAGACATCACGAGGGGCACATGCACGGCTAACATCCTCCTGTCTTTTCCTTTCCAGGTGACTCGACATATGCACTTGGGCCCCATCTCCTGACTCCATTTCGGGATCCCCAAACCAGGAGAGAGAAAATACAATGAAGCACACATGCGTACCCGTGCAGTGGTGGAGCGCACATTTGGCCTCCTGAAGTCGCGTTTTGGATGCCTGGATACGTCCGGGGGGGCCCTGTTGTATTCCCCAAACTTTGTGTGTCAGATCATCAGTGCATGTTGTGTGCTGCCCAACTACGCCATGAGAAAGGGCCTGGAGATTGACATATGTGATGACCTGACCCCACAACCACACAGTCCCCCCCTGCCTGAGGCTACCCCTTCTGCTGAGGGAAGAGCAGTCCGGAGGGTCCTCGTAGTAGGCATCTTTGCACGTTAAACACACACATTCATCATGGCACACGGACAATGCACGCATGCACACCACTGTGGTCCATAGCTCACACACATCACATCCACCTCACATTGGATTAGCCCAAGTCCACCATGCAGGACTTGGGAGCAGCAACGCCGCGCCAAGGCCCCAAGTATGTCGCTTTCCATTCATACCACATTCACATGGTCGTGGGGATAACCTCTCCCCGACGACCCAGGGTGACAAACCTTAATGGCAGGAGTGCCATCCCCACATTCACACACCAGTCACACTGTAGCCTGCACTCCTCACCCTGTGCAGATACTACAAAATAAATAAACTCATAACCTGAGTATCAAAAATAAAATTGTAAACTCATAACCTGAGTATAGAAAGAAACAAAAAAACTCATCACGTGAGCAAAAAAAACAGAAAAAAAAAAGAAACAATAGAGTTTACTGGAGCTTCTGACATCACATCCAAGATGGTGGCTCCAAGCAGCAGTTTCAGGGATTTTGGATGTCTACACAAGTGGCTTCTATAGGTAAATAATGTGCCTAAAATATATTAAATTCATATGTAGCACTACCCCCGAAGGAGCTGCTGGTTTGTTTTGGGTCTACGCTCTGGCTATCAACCCCTAAAATTGTCTCGAACTCTCCCTTGGCACAACTGGTATCAGTGGGAATTGTGAACCTTAATAACTGTTATGCCGCGTACACCCAGTCGTTTTTTGTGATGAAATAAAACAAAGTTTTAAAAAATGTCATTTAAAATGATCGTGTGTGGGCAAAACATTGTTTTATGTCTTCTGAAAAACGACCAAAAAAAATTCGAACATGCTTCAATTTTTTATGTCGTTTTTTGTCATAAAAAATGTTTGGGCAAAACGACGTTTAAAACAACGTTTTTTTTTTTTTTTGCACCACTTCAGCCTTTTATTAGTTGACGTATGAGACCAGCTCGAGAGTTGGTACTACTTTCGTCACCATTTACGTGTTGCATCATCTGTGGTGTCTTTTTGTGGTTTTGCTGAAAGCTCTTTTTTTTTTTTTTGTATGAACCGGGAAAGGGGTATTCCTGCCCCCTTGTTCAGAGGCTTTCCTCGTCCCCCCCCCTTATTCACCCCCCCCTCCCTCATGGCTCTCAGGACTCGGCTGGCTTTATAGATAGTCTTAAGGTCTTTCGATACTGGGTGTCGTCACCTTGGTTTTTGGCGTGATCTAATATGCCCGGTATCTTTCCTAGGGGGCCCTAGGCCCTCCACATAGCTCCATGTTTTTTTGTATTCTTTCCACTTTCCCCATTTTTCCTGGAAATCCATGTTGGTTTCCAATACACTACTTTTCAACTCTTATAATCTATAGGTCTCCTCCACTGCGTCAATCCACTCCCAAATCTGCGGGCCTTCAGTTTCTTGCCATTTCTTTGGTATAAGTCTTTTGGCCGCATTTAGTAGATGGGGTAATAAGGATTGCCTATACCCTTTAATACCCCCGTGGCCGCAATGGAAGAGCAACCCCCAGGGATCTTTTTTGAGCTTCTTCCCAGTAATCTCTTTTATTTGGCTGCACATATTATCCCAAAAAAATGTAGTTTTTTGTGTCATAAAAAATGATCGTGTTTGGGCAAAACGACGTTGAAAACAACGTTTTTAAACCCGTGCATGCTCAGAAGCAAGTTATGAGACGGGAGCTTCAATGGAACAGAGTGCCGTCGAATGTGGTGTACGTAACCACGCTTTGCTAGAGCATTTTCAGAAAACGATGGTGTGTAGGCAACGTCGTTTTTAAAATGAAGTTTGAAAAACGTTGTTTTGTTTCGTGAGATAAAACGTTTTTTTTTACATCACAAAAAGTGATCGTGTGTACGCGGCATTAGGAAACACAATACCTTGGCACACCACAGTAAATTATGTAAACAAATGGTTACCTGGAATCCTGGATGACAGAGGAACTGCACACAGATTCAGCTTAACCAATGTAACTCTTTACTTAGTAAGATAAAAACAAGAGAAACAAGGGTAAAACAGTAATTGACTTCTTGTAGAGCCCTGCAAGAGTCAAAATTAGTGATAGCAGATAAGTACAAATTAAATCATAATAAATGCACAGACCCGTGTAAGCACCTAGCACAGGAGGTTCCTTCAGTAAGATATCACACTAAAACACCTCCTCGCCAAGCCTCACTCAGCTCTCTCTAATGAAGGTGCTATACAGTCTAATGGAACCGATTACCCAGTTACGGAATCGATAAACAGAAATCAACAGTTGCTATAACTAAACAGGCAGGCTTTAGATAAGGTAATTCGCTATTGTGGTTTGGTTGATCAGACCAAACCCCAGTACAAATTATCCCAAAAGTCTGTGCACTTTCACGTTGGCATGCATTGGCGCGCAAAGCGGGTAATTTGTAATCCAAAAGGGGAACAAGTAAACTGGCGGCAAAAGGCCCAGATAGTCAAATCACAGTGGTTGATGTAAACTATCCACCCTCTCCCTCTTGCAATATGGTTAGTATGCTGACTATACAACTCACCCAACAAAATCGGGCCTGGTCCTTCCAAAGCACTCCGTCTGTGAACTCCAATCACAGTCCTTCAGGATGACAGCCTCCGATTCTCACACAAGTCACAGTTGTACTGGGACACTGTCCGATCACTCCGTCTGAGGTTCTTCCTCTCTTCCTCAATGGCGTTCCGCCCGGTCGTAGATAGGCCTTAGCTCCTGCCCAGATTTCCAGGAGACACCTCATACAGGTGTCCTCCTGGGTTGAAGAGGCGGTCCCGAGAGAGCGCGCTAAACACGTCCTCTTCCTTAAATAACCTCCCCCAGCAGGCCGTGTGGGGAACAAAAGCATTCTGGGTTGTACAGTTGCTCTCTGGGTATCGTAGTCTATGAATAAACCAGGGCATTAGGTGGCTATAACCTAACTTGGCCACCAGAGGGAGCGGAGATTCTTCAGGATAAACAGATGGAAGTCTTTTAATCACATAAGAAAGGTGATACCTCGCTACACATACATATTTTTTGGGGAAGATTGATATGAAATGAACTCGAACAGGGTCACTTTAAATAACCAAAAAGTTATTTTCTAAGCACTGCAATAAAACAAAGTCTTATTTAATATACAGTAGTTCATTAAGGGAATTATAGTATGCTTTTTAATATTGTTCTATTTTATCCAAACTAATGATGGTGAATTATGTAGTTCAAATACAACTTTTCATTTAAAATATCTCTATCCTCTAGGGGGTGACAATTGTAAGATTGTGTTTAAAACATAATGAGAGAAACATTATTATCATAATGAACTTTTATTTCTTCATAACAAACATGCTAAAAACGACTTAATTGCTGTAGAAAGTAAAGAAGTCTTCTCTATTTGAGGAGGCGTTAATATCCAGATTGTGATGTTATGTGATTTATTCTGCTTCAACTTCAAGGGTAAGTTCACCTTTACCAAACAAATTGCCTATGCAGATAAGGAATGTCTGTAAATGAAAACAAGCTTTGCAACGTTGACCAGAATTGAATAATATTCCTGTTATAGGTGTAGGCTATTTAGGTACCTCATGAAACCTAACTTGAAAACCTCCAGGATGCTGTAACAGTGTCGGTGGGTCCATAAGGGGCGCAAGGGAGCCGCCCCCTCTCTCCTGGCACCGCTCTATCACCATAAATAGATTCATGCATTTTTGTTTTAGGGCCCTTTCACACAAGCTTTCCTGGGGGCCCCAGGCAAGTGGGGCCCCCAGGCAACTACCCAGCGTGCCCATACAAAAAGACCGCCCTGACTAGAACCCCACTCTATCTTATATCACTCAGTCTTCTGGTGGTGTGAAGGTGAGGGGGAACATGTCAGGACAAGTTTGATCATTGGAGGAGAGCAGGCTGAGTTCCCAGCACAGCCAGAAAACTGACCACAATGTGCTCTCATGCTTAGTGTGGTCAGTTTAAAAAAAGAGGGAAGTAGGGGGACTGGCAGAAATGCCAGGTATTTTACACAAAGAAAGAAATATAAAGAGAAAAGGATACCTTTTCCATACAAGTACATGGCACAGCAGGCACATATCAGGAATATTAAATGTTGGGGTAACATATTCCTTAATACCTGAGCATCATCTGAACATCAGAGCATATCTGATGTATGTGACAGTGTGAGGCCGTGACACTGTCAAAATAAATGGAGAAAGGACACAGGGTTTGCAGATATGCATAGTGCAGGACCTCCCATTGGAAATGGGTGTGTATTCCTGTTAGGAGACAGAGGTGCTCTACTCAAGAGTCAGTATTCCATGCTAGAGGACAGATCCTATGTCAATAGGACTGAGAGAATTGAGGAGGCTAATCGAGTGTGATAGACTGAAAAAGAGTCTGGGAAACAGGGACAGCTGTGATAACTAGGTGAAGGGAATCTGTAAGTCTCAGAGGAGTAAGGGAGCCCGGGGTATTAGGAGAACCCCTATTGAGAGGTCAGGAGTGGGGCCATAGAGCAAGTATCTGTAACTACTGTATATACTGAGTGAACCAGGAAAGCCCAGATAGCCAGGGGGTGAGATGGTATGAGGGACCAGTGACAAGAGCAGCAGTGCTTATTACTTGCTTTGCTGATGAAAATCCCCTGCATCGGAAACCGTTTATGGCCTTTTTAGTTTTTGTTTTAAATAAAAGTGGGCTGGCGTGAACTCACTAAAACATGCTTCTACCACTGAGCTAAACAACCTTCATAACAAACTGAATATTTTGGTGTTCTTTGTGTATCACATTATGAGAAATTAATAGCTATACCAAAAATAGTGGTTACTGATAGTGTTGCTCACGAATATTCGTATTGCGAATATTCGGCTCGAATATGACATATTCGAGTATTTGCGATATATTCCGAATTTCGCGGTGAATATTCGCTATTTCGAATATTCGTATTTTTTTTTTAGAACAGATCACATCCTAGAGATCCCCATCGACGTCTAAAAGCATTGCTGGTATGATTAGAGACCTTGGGCCGAGTAGCTGCAGCGATCAATTTATATTGCCGATAAATCGCAATGCGATTATTCGGCAATAGCGATATCGCGCGATTATTTTCGAGAAATTCGCAATATTGTTTTTAGCTAAAATAACACATATATTCGATTTCAGAGTGTTACTGTTGAAATTCCGCAATAAATTTCTCATTCGCATTTTTGCGAAATTACGATAAAATATCAAGAATATTCTGAGCCAATCAGAGTGCTCCTTCCGCATTTCTCGAATATTCGCAATTATTTTGTATTGTAATATATCAAGAATATTCTGAGCCAATCAGAGTGCTCCTTCTGCATTTGCCGAATATTCGCAATTATTTTGTATTGTAATATATCACGAATATTCTGAGCCAATCAGAGTGCTCCATTCCGCATTTCTTGAATATTCGCAATTATTTTGTATTGTAATATATCACAAATATTCTGAGCCAATCAGAGTGCTCCATTCCGCATTTCTCGAATATTCGCAATTATTTTGTATTGTAATATATCACAAATATTCTGAGCCAATCAGAGTGCTCCATTCCGCATTTCTTGAATATTCGCAATTATTTTGTATTATAAAATATCACGAATATTCTGAGCCAATCAGAGTGCTCCATTCCGCATTTCTCGAAATTTCGCATTTGCATTCGCAATTCGCAATAGCGAAAATTCGCAATCATTTCATTTCCAAAAAATATCACGAATATTCGTATTTAGCGAATATATCTCGAATATTCGACTATATATTCGAGATATATCGCGAAATCGAATATGGCATATTCTGCTCAACACTAGTTACTGAGTGATGTTAATGAACTTAAGAAAAACTCAACACATTCAGTACAAAATACTTAAGACAACTGCTAATAACCTACTAACTTTGTGCTTTTATGATTCTACAGCTATATACCCATTCTTTTTATGCATTATTTATCATTTTATGGCGCATAAAGGAGATATGTGTCATGCTTTTAATTAGCTAGGTTAGTACATGAAGCATGTTTTAATGCTGGTGAGCCCTGAAGAGGTTAAAACACCTGCAGACAGTAAGATGACTTTTTGTTGGTCCACACACCCTTGCGATAAGATCCTGTATCATCCTGTTATCCTGATTTGCTCTGCTTCTTAATTAATGCCAGCAGCCAGGAGACTTGGCAGAAAATAGCTATGCAGAGAGGTTGTTTCCTCTATTCTGTTCAGCGTAGAGAGGAGAGATTTAATCTGTCCCAAGGTTAAGAAAAACACAGAGATACTTCTGCTGACTCCAGAATTTAGAGCAGTTGTTTCACAACCAGAATATTTTGCCTATGTCACCCTAAGCTGAAGGGGCGGCATTTACTATGCATGCTCATTAATGTATTAGGTATTCTAATAACCAGAGCTTTTTTTCTCAGAAAAAAGGTGCAGGAACTCAACCGCGACCCGTTCAGATTTCACAAACAGTAGAAGGGTCTTAAAGGGGCATTAAATACCAGAATTGCATTACATACAGTGTGCAGAGTTCAGGGGGTTACAAAGCAGTCACTTGTAAACACAGACCAGACCAGACTTCTGTGTTCACAAATGATTGTGGTGAGCGGGCACCAAAGGGTCTGAGCCAAAGGTGGTGGAACTGAGTTCCACCAAGTTCCCCCAGAAAAAAAGCCCTGCTAATAACCAAAAATAAAACAAATTTGCTAATTTCTCTAGACCCAAAATCAGTGCAATTAATGCAGTAATATTATTTCATATCATTTCACTGTAACCTTAACATGTAGCTGAAAATAAATCTGATTTGAACTAATACTTTCTATATCCCTGGTGCTCAACCTATGGCCCTTCTGCACTTTTGGTGCAGCCTTTGGTGCCCCTGTACACATTACTCTGCATTTCCCTTACATAGCTTATTTTTCAAGCCAATGGAAATATTAAGTGGACTGGGTTCTAGTAAGTTAAATGACTTGGATTTTTTTTTTTCATGCCATCTTATTATTTTTCTGATCTGTCCACCTCGTTTCTATTTTTTATTCCTGTGATCTTTTTAATGGATCTCGCTGTGAGCAATATCAAATGTTCCACAAATGATTTTAAGGGGCCTTTAGGAAGCACTGATTTTGTTCAGACGCTGTTACAGCAGTCGTTTCTAGCAGTGTCAAACTCCAGCAACTAGCAGGTACGTCAGTTTGCACAGGAGTGCCATTCTGCAGACTTACATCGGCATGAGCCAGTCAGCAAGCGGTTAAGATAACTACTTGCAATATTAGCAGGTGAAGTGAAAGTGTTGAAAAGAAAAAGTGAGGGGATATTGAGCACCTGCATGACTTGAAAGTGCTCATCATCACACTAAAATGTTCTTAACATGTAAACCCTGGTACAGACTTTAAGTTTATTTTTTTTTAGTTCAACCCAATTGAGGTGCTCACTGTACTAAGCTGTCTGTTTATGAAACTGTGACCATCGGTGATCCATAGGATCGTCGCTGATCATAGTCTATTAACGGTTCATGAAACAGAGATGAATAGAGGGAGAATATGTTCTCTGCTGATGATCTCCGCACACAGAGAAGCTGTGATTGACTGACACAGAAACAGGCAGTTTATGAAGCTGCAATCTCAGCACTTCACTTCCTCAGGAGCCGCTGGTTAGATTTGGGATCGACATAAGTTAAGTTACCTTTGATGTGTCTTGCAACTGTGAGAGCAGTAACGGAATGTCCAAGCCAATGGTTTTCTAAGTGCTTTATTTTTGGTCCAGCATAGACCAACAGTCAACTTCAGGTAGACAGGATAGGTTGGGGAAGAGAATCACTTCGCAGAGTCAGGCTATGGATAACGAACAGAAGCAGTCCTGCTTCTAGAGTATTCTTTTCTCCCGTTGCCACTCCCGCCGGAGTGGGCAAAGCGCACCCGGACAGGCCTCTCCCACAGGCCAGGCAGCCAGAGTGTCACTGAGAATGCTGAGAAGGAAGTCTCTGCCACCGACTTGGCTCTAGTAAATTAGTAAAGGCCTCTGCCACAGGTCCGATACTTGAGAGCAATAGAGCGTATCCTTTCAGTCAAGTCCTTTTGAAGTATGGGGACCCAGTAAGTCACTGGGGCCCCTCGGCAACTCAGTTGCTCTGAGCCATGAGGGCCCAGAGTAAGGAACTCCGCGTAGCACGGGCCCTCTGCCAGGTTGGCCATTGTGGTGGGGCCCGTGACGTGCGCACACCCTAAAGGTGGGTACCGCACCTGGAACCGGGAACCTGCGAACAACCCTGAAAAATGTCGTCTGCCACAGATATACCCTCCCCCAGCATGCCCCACGAGGGAAACACTCCTCCAATTGGCTGCTGGGGAAAAGTGGCTCTGCCTGAACCCCTTTGCCGCCACCTGCTGCCCAGAGATGGAACTGCATCCCTGGAGCACAGAATGACCCACAGGATAATCAAGGGCTGACAGCAGCCGAATTTAGCACAAATCAACCTGGGTGAGAGCAAATAAGTCTCTCACCCCACTAAATGTACAAATAGCGTCCCTTCTGAAAGTAAGGGGGCGCTACATGTATATGTGTATATGTGTGTATATGTGTATATATATATATATATATATATTGTGAGGGATTAAGCTCGGTAGCGGGTGTGTGTGACCCCCTGGATGGGTTCACTACACGCTGAACTGTACAAAAAGGCCGTTGAGGATGATTGAAAACAAATGATATGGTTTATTTTTCCATATTGCTGGATACACGTGCAAGCATCAAAACAGCATAAACAAAACAAAACATAACATAAACCCTGGCCACTTGGGGCGTCTACCTTCCCAACACAGGAACCTACCTATGGAGTCTGGCACAACCTACTGTAGTTATATATGTTTGCATATGTGAACATATGCTACTGCGCTGACCTCATAAAACAAATGTGAAATAAATAAACAAATATCTGTGAACTAAACCCCGTTGTGTGTGCTCTCATACCAAAAATGGGTTATGCAATGGTGAATAGTGTACTCAAAACACATGCGGAAATAAATAAGTGAACCAAAAAATGATATATATAAAACTGTAAATATCAATGCTTATCCCTTGACTGGGCAGAGCTAGTTGCAAAAACAATTGCAAAAAAAAAAAATATATATAGTCCAATATGTGCGCATGCACTAATCAAAAACAATGCTCCAGACTTTGCAAACTGTCGCAAACTTCCAAAATGTGCATAAGTTCGTGCCTAATAATCCTTGCCAAATTTTGTGACTTTTCACCCTTGCTGTGTCACCACCACCTCTAATGTAATATGCGCTCACCAGATCAGGGAGAAATACAGCATGAAAAACAAATCCCGGGGTGCACTTCCTCAGACTCCTGTCAGTGGTTCCACTTAACTCCAATACGTGTACCAGATTTAAAGTAAAGTAAAGTAAAGGACTCTCATTTGCTCAGGCTTTTTTAGGCTTCTCTTGCTCCCCAAAAGAAAAAACCTCATATAGTGTAGTATGTTGCTTTTAAAAATGTGCACTCACTCACCCGACCGGCACTAGCTTGTCCAGCGTTACTGCTAACTACTCCTCGGCGTGCGCTCCACACCTCGGTTGTGTTGCGGTTCAGCGGGCGGAAGTTTCAGTGTAATAGAGTGACGTAATTCCGTTTACGAGAAGATAATACCCATAAGCCTCTATGCGTTTCGCGTTTGCGCATGCGTCATCAGGAATCAGGCTACCAACCTACCTATGAAGTCTGGCACAGTCTACTGCTGGGCAGACACTGCTGGTCCTACAGCAGAAAACAACAAAAAGATCTCTTTGATATTTCTCACACAGAAATATCCATCAGCACCTCACCTCTTCAGTAGAGTTTGTGACTGTTCCTTCACTCACAAAGCCTCAGGATGCAGCAATCAGTCGTCATTCTTAGGCTATCTTTATAGGGGCTTTAATTGCTTCATTTTGAACAGCTGAAGGCTTCTAACGCCCCAAACCTCCCTGGCCATTTCTGCAGCCAACACCTAATAGTAATTGGTGTATTGTCTAAACAAGGCAGGAATATATCTCCCGTCTGTGACAACACACACAGATTTAACTGACTTCCTGTCACAATATATATATATATATATATATATATATATATATATATATATATATATATATATATATATATATAATGTGTGTATACACACATGCACACATATATGTATATATGGAGCCTAGGGGTTGCTACTGCAGTTATTATGTTGAACGGTTCATTGTTTCTTAAATAAGAGTTTGGCTCCCTCTAGTGACCGCTGAACTCTGTCAGGATTTTCCTTCCTTCTGAGAAGTGAAAAGAGCAGTGCATTGTGGGATATGTAGTCTGGATGAGGAAGTGACTCGCTTTGTTGAACCAGCTTTGGACGACAGGACACACAATGCAAAGCACACAGAACAGCCTGCTGGGAGGGGAGATAAAAGGACAGGCACAGCCTGTTTCAGCCTCTCTGGACACCATTCATCTGTCAGCAGGAGGTCTGTGTGTGAGACCAGGAGTTAGAGACTGCGGCCTACAGCAGAGAGACGGATCACACGCAATAGAGGGACCATTGAGGACAGCCCTGCTAATCGAGCATGTGGATCGACCTGCGCTTCAAAAGATTTGAAGCCATCTGCATCCCAGCCCACTAGGAGTTGTAGCACGGCGTGGCAATGCCATCTTCACTGACAGAAACACCAGGAGGAGATTTCAGACGGAGTCTAACATCTCTGTCTTTCCAAGTATTGACTGCATTATAGCTGAGAGAGTTTCTTTCTTACAGACTGCTAGTGAGACTGACTTGCAGTTCCACGGCTGTGGATCTGCTGCACCCAGGCATCATACAGCTAGACTTTGGGGCCTTGCTTTTCTCCCCTGTGCTGTAAGATCAGTACTGTATTACTCACACATGTAAGAAGGAATTTACAAGTGGGAATAGTTCCTCAGCTGAGCAACCATTAGCATTGTATTCTGCAACCATTGTCCTGTAGTTCTTTTGGATTATAAGCAGATATACAAATCAACACTGCAGTATAATATAAGGCTAGCTGAAGACATCCAGAAATTGAGGAACATTTTCTACTTCCTTCTTCTACAAAGCTTTACTGTACTTAATTGGGCTTCTGCTCTGAACTGCAACATAGGGGGAACCACTTAGTGAGAAGTAGTCTGATCTTGCATTGTTTAAGTGTATTTATTGTTGTTCATTTTTGGTACGGTTGTGTGTTTGCTAAGGCCTCAGTGGGAAGGTATTCAATATGTGTTAAAGGTTTTGAAGGCTTATCTCCCTGTGTACCTGTTCACATATACCCCTTCAGGTTGTCATTGGGTTACAAGTACTGTACATGATATATGCGCATTGAATAATATTTTATTATCTTAGTAAACATTCCTGAGTGGTTCAGTAAAATTGTGTGAGTTTCTTATTAACCACTTAAGACCTAGACATTTAGTCAGCTAAAGGACCCGGCCAGGTTTTGTGATTCGGCACTGCGTCGCTTTAACAGACAATTGCGCAGTCGTGCGATGTGGCTCCCAAACAAAATTGGCGTTTTTTCCCCCCAAATAGAGCTTTCTTTTGGTGGTATTTGATCACCTCTGCGGTTTTTATTTTTTGCGCTATAAACAAAAATAGAGCGACAATTTTTAAAAAAATTCAATATTTTTTACTTTTTGCTTTAATGAATATCCCCCAAAAATATATAAAAACATATTTTTTTTCCTCAGTTTAGGCCGATACATATTCTTCTACCTATTAAAAATTGTAATAAGAGTTTATCGGTTGGTTTGCACAAAATTGATAGTGTTTACAAAATAGGGGATAGTTTTATTGCATTTTTATTAATAATTATTTTTTTACTACTAATGGCGGCGATCAGCTATTTTTTTCGTGACTGTAACATTATGGCAGACACTTCGGACGCCCGCGACCCACAGCTAGGTACTAGTACAGTACGTGCCCAGCCATGCCATTCTGACGACGTATATGTGCAGGAGGCGGTCCTTAAGTGGTTAATAACGTGACATTTCAGGATGGAACCCAAGTCGTCAGAGGTAAGAGAGAATCTGCAGAGTCGGGATGGCCAGTGGGATATAGAGTCAATCAGCAGCCCCCCTGGGGGTACTTGCCTTCTAGCTCACCACGTCAAGTGTCCATTCTCCTATGTCAGGGGTAGACAACCTCGGCCCTCCATCATGCATCTGCCTCTAGGAGTGATGCCTGGGATCAGGACCGCTGTTAGAAATCATGGGGCCCCGAACAGCCTACTTGACGTGGACCCCTTCGACCCCACTCCGGGCCCCTCCCCTGACCCTGCCTCAAAACAAAACGCAGTTTTGTCTTGGGGGAGTGGTCAGACAGTGCAGTGGTTGTGGAAGTGATTGGGTGGCTTCAGAGCTGTTCCTATTACTTCCACATTAAATACAGTAAGACAGTTGCTAATAATATATGAAAATATAGTATACACATGCTTCTGGCCGTGGACCCCAGCTAGAAGTGTGTGTATGTGTTTAACCGCTTCAATACCAGGCTTTTATACCACCTCCATACCGGGCCTATTCTGACACTTCTCTCCTACATGTAATAATCATCATTCTTTTGCTAGAAAATTACACAGTACCCCCAAACATTATATATGTTTTTTTAGCAGACACCCTAGGGAATAAAATGGCGGTCATTCCAAAGTTTTATCTTGCACGGTATTTACGCAATTATTTTTCAAACGCCTTTTTTTTGTAAAAAAATTGTTTTATGAATTAAAAAAATAACAAAACAGTAAAGTTAGCCCAATTTTTTTATATTATGTGAAAGATTATGTTACACCGAGTAAATAGATACCCAACATGTCACGCTTTAATTATGCGCACACTCATGGAATGGCGCCAAACTTCGGTACCTAAAAATCTCCATAGGCAACGCTTTATTTATTTTACAGGTTACAGTTTAGATTTACAGAGGAGATCTAGTGCTAGATTCGTTGCTGGCACTCTAACGCACGCGGCGATACCTCACTTATGTGGTTTAAACGGCGTTTACATATGTCGGCGGGACTTGCGTGTGCGTTCGCTTCTGCACGCGAGCTATCGGGGACAGGGGCGTTTTAATTTTTTTTTTATCTTTATTATTATTATTTATTTATTTATTTGACTTATTTTTTATTTATTTTTCCACTTTTTTTCATTTTTTTTTTCCACTTTTATTCCTATTACAAGGAATGTAAACATCCCTTGTAATAGGAAATGTGTGTGACAGGTCCTCTTTATGGAGAGATGTGGGGTCAATAAGACCTCACATCTCTCCTCCAGGCTGGAAACCATGAGATCGGTGAAAAAAAATTCACCGATCTCATGAATGGGGGCTTACAGCCGCAATTGCGGCTTTGTTTACTTACGGGGACCCGGGCGTGACGTCATCAGATAGCGCCTGGGTCCTCCGACGGTCATAGAGATGACTGGTGACCATCTGGTCACCAGTCATCTCTATGCTTCCTGCCGCCGCCGACGATTCGTTCTCCGGGCCCCCGAAGGCACAGGTAAGCCCGGAGAAGCACCGGATGGCGGCGGGAGGGGGGGATGCCCCCTCCCGCAGCCTGTAAGAACGATCAAGCGGCGGAACCGCCGCTATGATCGTTCTTACATTGTGCAGAATTGTCGGCTGAAGAAGAGGATATCTGGATGATGCCTCTGGCTGCAGGCATCATCCAGATATTTGCCTGAAATGCCCAGGCCGTCAATTGACGGCCACTTAGGATGGTAAATCCCATCCCAGGCCGTCAATTTTCTATGGCTGGGTATTGAAGTGGTTAAAAGCACATGTTTGCAGCAAGGTCCCAGACTAAAGTGGTTAAAGGGGAGTGGTTGGGGGGAAATAAAAACTCGGATCACTTGCATGCTTATACTGCCCCCCTTCTCCCCCCAAATGCAAGTGTAAAGTAACATCTCATTGTGATCTTTAGCATTAGGATAATCATTTGCACAGCACAGCACAACAGGCAGTCAGCTCTGTCGGTGTCACATTGCTGTCGGATGCTCACTTATGGCTGTAGTAAGTTATAATTTTTAACACACAGTACAACCATAACTTAAAGGGGTTGTAAAGACAAAAATATTTTCCTCTTAAATTAAAGTCTGAGGCCTCGTACACACGAGGGGATATGTCCGCTGAAAACGGTCCGATGGACCGTTTCAGCAGACATCTCTGCTCGTGTGTATGGGCTAGCGGACAGATTTCTCCACCCGACAGATTTCAAAGCATGCTTTGAAATCCATCCGGTGGAATCTGTCCGCCCGACATGTCTGCTGGTTAGTACACTTACCAGCAGACATGTCGTCCCCCACCGCCGCCGCGCCGCCGCCGAATGGATTCGGCGCATGCGCGGAAGTGTTTTACTTCCTGGTGCGGTGACGTGGCGGTGACGCGGCGGCGTCAACGTCACCGCCGCGTCACCGCGCCGTCCGGCGGCGGGGAATTTGATCCGATGGTGTGTACACGCCATCGGATCAAACTCCCGATCGGACATATCCGATGGAAATGGTCCGCGGACCGTTTTCATCGGATATGTCCGATCGTGTGTATGGGGCCTGACAGTAGCTGATAAAGTAAAAAGTAATGTTTTGCATTATAACTAGTTTGATACCTGTTGAATCGAGCTGTTTTATTCACCTCTGTCACTCCTGAATCATTATTCTCACTGACTTCCTGGTTTGCGGTTCTCATTCATTCTTGCTATATCACGGCCTAATGGGAACTACATTTCCCATTAGGCTTAGCCTCTATGCCTATGAGGGTTAAGAGAGCATCTTCATGCAGGGCTGTAGTCATAGGGAGGGGGTGAGCACATTCTGCTTTCCACCATGCAGGTGCTGGTGGAAAGCAAGAAGAGGAGAGACAGGAAATGGCATTTTCAAACCTGGATTACTGTATTTTGGAGGTCAAAAGGAAAAACGAGGTAAGTGATATTTAAATGCTTTAGCTTACAGCAATCAATTGATCTAATAAAAAACGAACCTTTAGTGTTCCTTTAAAGGGTTTGTAAAGGTTCATTTTTTATTTTCTAAATAGGTTCCTTTAAGCTAGTGCATTGTTGGTTCACTTTTCCTTCGATTTCCCTTCAAAATATTTATTTTCTTTGTCTGAATTTCTCACTTCCTGTTTCTCCTCAGTAAACATCACACCATCATGCGAGCAGTGTTTAGTCAGCCAGAACAGCTTACTGAATAGCTTACTGAGGAGGAACAGGAAGTGAGAAATTCATAAAAGAAAACAAAGAAAAAAAAACATTTAGAAGGGAAATCGAAGGAAAGGGTAAGTAAACCAGAAATGCACTAGCTTAAAGGAACCTATTTAGAAAATAAAAAGCTAACCTTTACAACCTCTTTAAGAGCACCCACCAGCATGTGACAGAACTGTGTGGATGATAATCCTAGTGGTAAAGATCATAAAGCACAGTGAGGATTCTATTAAAAAATATATAATGTATGGCATGCCATCTAACTCACTGTGTGCTGCCACACAAGTCGCTGCCAGGATTTGTTTTACTGCTCCCTCCCTGTCTGCTGCCAACATCAGTCACAGCACGTGACCCGACGTGATGATGTTTTTTTTAACTGCGCATGCGCCAGCCGTGGACGTATCCCAGTGCGCATGCTCCAAACAACGTCGCAAAACATCAATGAAAATTAAGTGAACGTAATTTACGACGTGAACGCCGGAAAATTCGACGCTGGCACGACATCCATACTTAACATTACGTACGCCTCCATACAGCAGGGGTAACTTTACGCCGAACATACGCTTACGCAAACGACGTAAAAAACACTGTGCCGGACGTATGTACATTCGTGGATCGCCGTATCTAGCTCATTTGCATATTCGACGTGGAAACGCCCCTAGCGCCCAGCGTAAATAGGAAACTTTAGGACGACGGCGTAAGACAGCGTATCTATGCAAAAAGACAGCGTATCTTGTTTTGTGGATACAAAACAATGATACGCCTGCGCAGATTTGAAATTACGGCGGCGGATCTGGAGATACGCCGCCGTAATTGTTTGTAGATCTGGCCCAAGAACTTTTTCTTTTGGAAATTATAGAATGATTTCAAGGTCAAAGCCCAGTAATGGTCAGGTGAAAGAAGGTAACTAATTATTCTGTAGTTTGTTCTTATAGCATATTCTACTTATTATTGCTGTCTGTTAAAATTAGACGACAGCCTCAGTGGCTCTACTGGGCAATCCTCAAAGACATGTTGTAAAAGCACATGCAAGTAATGTAATGTAGACTCAGGCAATTATTACTCCTTTGGCATTATCTGCTTTAGCACAAGACAACTGAGAATGCTCACCTGATTGCAAAACCATTCCACTTTGAATATAATTATACTGGTCTTGCTATAAATCTCTTTACTTATTACATCCTATAGTACAATCCCACACTGAATGTACCATATAAACATGTCAAGGAACATTTCTAAAGGAGATATATCTCTTGTTTTATCAATTCTCTCTACCATAAAAATGCCAGCTGTCACTCAGAATGATTTATCGTCAGGTTCACAGAATGTCACCTTGACCTTGAACTAGATTTAGAGCACCTTGTTTAAGTGGAGATGATGAGGTATGGGGTTGGTGCTGAGGGCAAAACTTCCATTTCTCAGTTCACCTAACCCTAATGTCTTATTTTGGAAGACAGAACAACTACTCCCCTGAATTTTTCCATACATATCTCATTTTTTTAACAAAAAGAATTGTTTATAACAATGCATATACTATATATATATATATATATATATATATATATATATATATATATATATATATATATATATATATATCTATATAATGTATAATCGACATTAATGGTTAATGCAGAATAAGTGTTTTTATTATTATTATTATTATTATTATTATTATTATTATTATATTTGTACAGCATGTTGGCAACATAAAGAAAATATTAATTTCAGATTACAATAAAGCAACAGTCATATCAGTAAAGTTAATAAAGCAAGCATGTACCTGTAAAGAAGAGAGAGAATATGTACAGTATTGTGCAAACACTTAAGGGAAGAATGCTGTCAAATAAGAATGCTTTTAAAAATATGCATTTTAATTGTTTGTTTTTTTTTGTTAATGTTAATTTTTATCAATTTACAAAATGCACAGTAAGCAAACAGAAGAAACACCTAAACCAAATCAATATAGTGTGTTTCCACCTTTTGGCTTTAAAAAACAGCATCACTTCTGGCCAGAAGTGGTCTTGATGGAAGAATTGCAGCCAAAAACCCATACCTCTGATGTGTAAACAAGGCTAAGTGACTTAACTATGCATGAAAACATAGGGACTGGGGTGCAGAAAATGGACTGATGAGTCAAAATAGTAAACATCTGGCTGTAGCAAGAGGCAGTTTGTTCAACTAAGGGCTGGAGATCGGTACAATAATGAGTGTCTGCAGGGAACACTGAAGCATGGTGGAGGTTCCTTGCAAATTTGGGGCTGCATTTCTGCACATAGACTTGGAGATTTGGTCAGATCAAAGGTGTCCTTAATCCTGAGAAATACAGGCAGATGTTTGGAGGAAGAAGAGTACAATCTCAAGAACACCATCCCAAACGTGAAGCATGAAGGTGGAAACATCATTCTTTGGTGATTCTTTTCTGTAAAGAGGACAGGAAGACTGTGCCATATTGAGGAGAGGATGGATGGGGCCATGCATCACAAAATCTTGGCCAACAAACTCCTTCCCTCAGTAAGAGCATTGAAGATGGGTTGGGTCTGGGTCTTCCAGCATGACAAAAACACACAGCCAGGGCAACTAAGGAGTTGCTCCATAAGAAGCATCTCAAGGTCCTTGAGTGGCTTAGCCAGTCTCCAGACCTGAACCCAATAGAAAATCTTTGGAGGGAGCTGAAGCGCGAAACCTGAAGAATTTGGAGAAGCTCTGTATGGAGGAGTGGGCCAAAATCTCTCCTGCAATGTGTGCAAACCTGCTCAAGAACTACAGGAAACATATGATCTCTGCAATTGCAAACAAGGGTTTCTGTACCAAATATTGCAGACCTCTACATGCTTTGTAAGTACGAAAACCTGCAAAATTGGCAGTGTATCAAATACTTGTTCTCCCCAATGTATATAGATAGATGTGTGTGTGCGTGTGTGTAAATATATATATATGTATATATATATATATATATATATATATATATATATATATATATATATATATATATATATACATACATACAGGGGTCAAGTCCTGGGGAAAAAAGTGTGGGAACTCCCACCCAAGATCCAATCCAAAAAAAATGATACGCTCATATGCATAATTACTAAACCGCATGTTTTTTTTTTGTTTTTTTTCGATCCATTGTACAAGTGCAAGTTCTTTCAGGCCTCTGCAATGTCTCCTGGGAACAATGACAAAAGCTCCCAGGAGACATTGCGGCATAGTGTAAGTGAAGGAAGACCTGCACACTACCTGATGAATCCATATACCGGAAGAGGCCAGTAACATAAAGGATTACTAAGGTTCGCCTGCCCCTGACAGTGACTTGAGCTGGGCATCGCCGCTTAGTGAAGGATTGGCTCGGGAGGCTCGGCTGCTCTAGTCCTGCAAAGTGAACTGAGTTCCTGCTGTGAAAAAAAAAATGCAGGAACTCCGTTCCCACACGTTCCCGCAGGACTTGAGCCCTGTATATATATATGTATATATATATATATATATATATATATATATATATATATATATATACACATACACACAGGGCCAGATTCTCAAAGAAGTTACATCGGCTTATCTCGAGATAATGATGCGCCGGCGTATCTTTTTTCTGTATTCAGAAAGCAAGATATGCCGGAATTTTGCTAAGATACGAGCGGTGTAAGTCTGTTACGCTGTCGTACCTTAGTTGCATATTTACGCTGGCCGCTAGGTGGCTCTTCCGTCGTTTTACGCTTCGAATATGCAAATTAGTTAGATATGTCGATTCACAAACGTACTTGCGCCCGGCGCATTTTTTTTTACGTCGTTTGCGTAAGTGTATGTCTGTCATAAAGTTACCCCTGCTATATGAGGGGTACGTAATGTTAAGTATGGACGTCGGGACAGCGTAAAATTTTCCGTTGTTTACGTCGTTTGCGTAAAACGTTCGCGAATAGGGCTTTGCGTAAGTTAAGTTCACATCAAAACCAATAAGTATTTGTGGCGTAATTTTGAGCATGCGCACCAGGATACGTCCATGGACGGCGCATGCGCAGTTCGGAAAGAGCGTCAATTACGTGGGGTCACGATTCATTTACATGGATCACGCCGCCGTAACTTTGGGCGCAACTTCTTTGTGAATACGGCACCTGCCTCTCAAAGTTATGGCGGCGTAGTGTAAATGAGATACAGACGATGCAGACGGACCGCCCAATTCTGATCTAATTTTCTCAGAAGCAAAACATGCCTGTAGAATGAGCAGACAAGAGCAGGGTGACAAAATGGCAGCCTTTTATGATTGCCACTTTTCTGCCGTTGAAGAACCCAATGGAATAGGGGGATTTCAACATGGCTAAACCAGTGTGTTTTACTCATATTGATCATGAATAACAAAAGCTAGATATGTTCTTACATCTAGGGAAAAAGTAGCCACTTACTCATCAACAGTGTACTGTACCTTTTTATCCTGTAATTGGTAGATGCGCTAAAACTATGTTTCTGGAATAAAATGTCATAAAGTTATTTACAAATGAAAAAAAATGTTTGTGTATGCAGCGCTACCCCCGAAGGAGCCGCTGATTGATTGTTGGGATCGGCAAATTAAGTTACCCTAGCGTTGTCTAGGGGTGTGATGCAGAAACAAAATAGTGAGCGGAGGTCCAGACAGTCAATAAAGGTTTATACAATGCTTTATTTCCAGGCCAACACAGCCAACATCAACTTCAGTTAAG
Source organism: Rana kukunoris (assembly GCA_029574335.1). Taxonomy (NCBI): domain Eukaryota; kingdom Metazoa; phylum Chordata; class Amphibia; order Anura; family Ranidae; genus Rana; species Rana kukunoris. Next base: position 328,082,113 of record CM056050.1, on the reverse strand, counting down.
AAGGAAAAAGAAGTTTGATGAAAGAAGAGGAGAACTTGCAGTGTGAGGCCTGGATATGAATGAGCCTGCCCTCAGTAGTACCAATTTGTAAACTCGTCTCCACTTCTGCCTGAGTGGTTGAAGCGCCCACGGACAGGTCTCACGCACGAGCCTGGCAGCTGAGGTGTCACTTTGGATTTCTGGGAGGAACAGATCTCTCACGCACATACCTGGCTCTAGAGCCTCTGCCACAGGCCAATTACTTCAGATGAGATTAGGTGGATGAACAGAGCGAATCCTCCCAGTAGACTCTAGCACAGGTCACCGGGAGACAATAAAGCGTACCTGTCAGCATCCCGGTCACCAGAACCCCGATTGGTTCGTTCAAGCCCTGATGGACAACCTGCCTCTGGGTTCCCCTCAAGCCAATTTCCCAAGCGCACGGCACCCAGCCTGGGATCCTCTCAATTGGACTGGGAACCCAGTAAGTCACTGGCTTCCCCTTTTGCCTCTGGTTGAGGCTCGGTGAAGCCTGTAAGCTTGACCAGGTGGGCTACGCCGGCAGGGTCCATTGATGTGCGCACCCTAAAGGTGGATGCCGTACCTGGAACCGGGACCCCGCAAAGATTTAGAACACATGACCCCTCCCACAGATATACCCCTCCCCATGCCCCGCGAGGAAAGAACTCCTCCATCTGGCTGCTGCGGAAGACTTGGTCTGCCAGAAACCCCTCTGGCACCAACTGCCGACCAGAGATGATACCACATCCCCAGAATGCAGATTGACTCAGTGGACCTTTCTGGAATGACAGAGGTCAGAATTTAGGTAAATCATGACTGGGAGCAATATAACTCTCCCATTCCAACTAACTTTAGCGTAGTGCCCATACTGAAAGTAAGGGGGCGCTACATGTATTTTTGCCATATCAGCTAGTTTTTTTTTAAAGTATAGGTACCCTTATAGTGCAATATCCTCAGGCCCATTTCACACAAGAGATAAGATCGGGTCTGCCCTTTCTGTTTTTCAGGCGGACCCAATCGGACACTCCATTCTCCTCTATAGGCAGTTGGATGTAAAAGGTCTTATATCTGTCTACACCTGACTACCTCTGATCAGTCAAATACAAATAAAAGGGGGATTCATTTCTCTGCGTCTGGCCAGATCAGATCAGAAGGCAGTCAGGTGTAAACAGACAGCCGGTCTGTTTACATCTGACTGTCCATAAAGCAGAACAGGCTGTGTCCTTTCTGCTCAGCCGGCATGTGTGAAAGGGGCCTGAATTGGCTTATTTTTCCTGTGATGAGCCTTTGGCATAGTTTACTGATATCTGCTCCATAAAGATCTTCACTGTGTGACCTGCTTGACACCACACAACCTTCCTTCCAAATCTTCCTATTGTACCTAGCATTGTACTCCCCAAATTATATGTGGCTTGGCTAGATGTAAACAGGCTTACTATTGAAGTCAATGAAATTGGGACAGTTGGTACGAGGCAGGATAGATGAGATTTTGGGAGATTGTATGTGCACTGCACAGCACGCCACACATGAAAGATCTCCTTGCTGCAGTGGTGATTTTTCACTTCAAAAATGTTCAGCATGTCAAAGAGAGAAGTAAAGATAAGCCTCTTATCCTTTAAGCAAGATGTCTTTTTGTATTCCAATAATAGAAAGTTTCACCAATCAATGACTTTCTAAAGCCAGTCAACAACAATAAAAACTTTTTCTCTACTGAGAAATGGAATTAATCAACAGTAAAGAACAGTTGCTTTTATGCCTTAAATTGCAACTGATAGTTTGAACCACTGACTTGATATCCTCAGTATAGCAGTTATATTTTTCTTGCATTAATTGCTAACTTTTCATTAACACTTACACTTTAAGTTATTATATATATATTTATGGTCGTGGCCCTCTGACTGAGAGTGATGTGGATTACATAAACACGCGACAAGACTTACAACATAAAGAGACCTGAAGTGTGCCTTGGTGGTCTGGTCAGTATGCCAATAAAAGGGGGCATACCCAAAGTAAGTAATGGGTAGTTAACCACTTTAGCCCCGGACCATATTGCTGTCCAAAGACCAGAGCACTTTTTGTGATTCGGCACTGCGTCGCTTTAACTGACAATTGCGCGGTCGTGCGACGTGGCTCCCAAACAAAATTGGCGTCCTTTTTTCCCCACAAATAGAGCTTTCTTTTGGTGGTATTTGATCATCTCTGCGGTTTTTATTTTTTGCGCTATAAACAAAAATAGAGCGACTATTTTGAAAAAAATGCAATATTTTTTACATTTTGCTATAATAAAAATCCCCAAAAAAGATATAAAAAAACATTTTTTTCCCTCAGTTTAGGCCGATACGTATTCTTCTACATATTTTTCGTAAAAAAAAAGCGCAATTAGCGTTTTTTGATTGGTTTGCGCAAAATTTATAGCGTTTACAAAAAAGGGGGTAGTTTTATGGCATTTTTATTAATATTTTTTTTTTACTAGTAATGGCGGTGATCAGCGTTTTTTCTCGGTACTGCGATATTATGGCGGACACATCGGACACTTTTGACACATTTTTGGGACCATTGGCATTTTTATAGCGATCAATGCTATAAAAATGCATTGGATTACTATAAAAATGCCATTGGCAGTGAAGGGGTTAACACTAGGGGGCAGGGAAGGGGTTAAGTGTGTTCCTATTTGTGTTCTTACTGTGTGGGGGGGTGGACTCACTAGGGGGAATCACTGATCTTCTGTTCATACATTGTATTAACGGAAGATCAGCGTTTCCCCCGCTGACAGGAACGAGAGCTGTGTGTTTACACGCACAGCTCTCGTTCCCCGCTCTGTAACGAACGAGCGCGCGTGCCCGGCGGCGATCGCGCCCCCTAGTGGCCGCGAAAGTCCCGACGTAGCATGACGGGCTCTCGCGCAGGAGAGCCGACCTGCCGCCGTATAACTGCGGCGGCTGGTCGGAAAGAGGTTAATTGAAGAAGGATATGCTGAGAAGTGCCCTGAAAAAGGAAAGGGCGGGAGGGTGTCGAATGCGATTGAATGCGCAGACTCACGGACATGAGGTGAGCTGGGAAGAGTCGGCCCAGTGACGTGTAGTACTGAACACTGAACCGACAAAGAGCATGTGTGAGTGGGCTGCTTAAATACCCTCCGGGCTCCTCCCATAAACTCAGGCCACCATACTGGCCTTCTTATACAGTATATATATATATATATATATTAGAACAGTAAAATCTGTGCTACTTAGTTATGTTATGGAGCGATTAAGTTTTTATTTATGCTACATTATACATACAGCGCTGTGCAGAAATGTTAGGCAGGTGTGAAGAAATGCTGTCAACTAATAATGCTTTCAAAAATATATATTTGAATTATTTGAATTTTTTTTAAATTTGCAAAATGCAAACTTCACGCACGTCATGGGTGGCCCCGCCCTCAGCTATTTAAGAGCTGTCGCGGCGGGTCTAGCGTCATTCGGCGGGCACCTCCTATGGAGTATCCCAAGTCGAGGAAGGATTACATCGCTGTAATTTTTTTTCTTTTTAAATAAAGGACTTGTCCCAAGCTGGGTCTATGTGTGTTTTTTTTTTGACATGTATCCCGTTACCAATTCACATGGGGGGGCCGGGATCTGGATGTCCCGTTTGTTAAAAAGGGCTTCCAGATTCCGATAAGACCCCCACCCGCAGACCCTCACAACCACCGGGCAAGGGTTGTGGGGATGAGGCCCTTGTCCCCATCAACATGGGGACATCCTCCCCATGTTGAGGGCATGTGGCCTGGTATGGTTCAGGAGGGGTGGTGTTCTCGTCCCCCCTCTTTTCCTGTGGCCTGCCAGGTTGCGTGCTCGGATAAGGGTCTGGTATGGATTTTTAAACTTTTTTTTAAACTTTTTAAACTTTGGTGCGGGGTTCCCCTTAATTATCATACCAGGCCTGAGAGGGCTGGTATGGATTTTGAGGGGGACCGCTTTCAGACCATTTATTCCTTTTGTTGCCCTTCTTGTTGATTCTCTCCAGTTTCAGCACATCCTTCCTGAGGATTGGTGCCCAAAACGTATCAGCATATTTCAGGTGCGGCCTGATCAGAGTCTTGTAGAGTGGGAGAATTATCGTTTTATCTCTGGAGTTAATCCCCTTTTTAATGCATGCCAATATTCTGTTTGCTTTGCTTGCAGCAGCTTGGCATTGAGATTTTTCTTACTATCCTCCACTATGTGCCTTTTGTGTTCTATCTCAGCCTCCCTGATTGCACCCTTACATTTCTTGTTGCATTCTTTGTAAAGTTGGAATGCTGATGATGATCCTTCAGTCTTGTATTTTATTAAGGCTGACATGTTCTGTTTCTGTGTTGTAATTTCTCTTTCTGTTTCTCCTTCTCCTGCTTTTTTTTTTCCTCCCTATTTCTTTTGCTTTTATACTGTATGCATTTTTACATTTGAGTTAGGCCACCCAGGACTATTATTAGCTCTTTTAAATGTATTTCCCATTGGGATGTACTCACTAATGCTCTTATTTAATATGCACTTTAAGCATACCCATTTCTCCTCCGTGTTCTTTGCTACAAATTTGTTATCCCAAATTGTATCCTCTAGCAAGGCTCGTAGTTTAGGGAAGTTGGCTCTTTTGAAATTCAGTGTCTTTGTATTCCCCTTATGTTTCCTATTAGTGTGATTTATACAGAAACGAATTGACCTGTGATTGCGGTTTCCTAAATTGCCCCGTATTTCCTGCAAGACATTTTGGAACTGGCGAGCCTTAGATGAATGCGCAGTTTCTTCCACCCAGTCTATGACTGGATAATTAAAAAAACCCATTATGATGACACTTCCATTCTTGCCACTAGTCTAAATTGTAATAGGAGGTCCACCTCGGCCTTCTCCCTCTGGTTAGGGGGCCTATAGCATACTCCCTGTATTACTTTCCCCTTAGTTTCATCCCTTTGCAGCTCTACCTCTAAGGATTCCACCTCTTCCCTTGCTTCCGTAGTGATGTCATCTCTCACAATCAGTTGTACATAATTTTTGATATGCAGGCATACCCCTCCCCCTTTATACCCTCTCTATCCCTGTGATATAGGGAATACCCTTGAATGGTTGCCAGCCAATCATGAGAGCTGTTGAACCAAGTCTCTGAAGTTATTACAAAATCCTCCTCGTATAACAGTATCTCTAGTTCTCCCATCTTGTTTGGCAGACTCCTGGCATTGGTGAACATGCCACATAGTTTAGACCGGTCCCATACTGTCTCCTTATTGGGTGTTCTGAGGTTGCACATAGGACTTGTTACTATACTTGCTTAGGTTTAGGTGCTTTAGTCAACGTATCACTAATGTCCCCAATACTACCCTCTGGAATATGTTCAGCGCTGACTATCTCTACCTCTGGAGCCTCCCCGTTACCTAGTTTAAAAGCCCCTTTAACTTGTCGACCATTTAGGTGCAGTCCGTCCCTTCTATAGAGCTGGTGAATGGCTGAGAAGTCAGCCCAGTTCTCCAGGAACCCAAACCCCTCCTTACTACATCTGCTCTGCTTGAGGTATTTCCGAGAATACTATCTTTGGGATCCCTTTCCTCAATTGAGCTCCTATGTCCCTAAAATCGTTTTTTAGGACACTCCATCTTCCTCTGACTTTGTCATTGGTGCCAACGTGTACCATGACAGCCGGGGTCTTCCCCAGGCTTTCTTAGTGATCTGTCCACCAGATCCATGATGTGCCGAACCCGAGTGCTTGGCAGACAACATACAGTAAAGCATGGTGGAGGTTCCTTGCAAGCTTGGGGCTGGAATTCTGCAAATTAAAGGGGTGTTCCAGCCTTGTTTTATGTTTATTAAAAGTCAGCAGCTACAAAAAGTGTAGCTGCTGGCTTTTAATAAACAATCACACACCTGCTCCAGCGTTCCAGCAACGCGCCGGCCGGGGCTCTGCTCCCCCCCCCTCTCCCCGGCCGGCGTCCTCATCGTAACTGTGGGCACCCAGCCGTGTCAGCCTTTGGCTTCACGGCCGGGCACCTACTGCGCATGCGCGAGCGACACTGTGAATGCGTTCGCGGCGCGGCTCGCCGCTGATTGGACAGGCGATTGCATGGGACCTGTCATGTGTCCCAGGCGATCGCCTACAAGGAGGGGCTGCTGTAAGCTTAATCACCTAACCAGCCCCTCGGCGGAAGGAGGAAGTGGGACAGGAAGTCCCACTCCTCCGGAACCCCCACTCCCCCCCCCAAAAAAAATTACATGCCAAATGTGGCATGTAAGGGGGTGAGGAGTGGGATAAGCGGAAGTTTAATTTTTGGGTGGAACTCCGCTTTAAGTTGAGATTAGTTCAGGATCAATGGTGTACTCATTTATGAGAATTACAGGCAGATTCATCATGCGATACCATCAGGGAGGCATGTGATTGGCCCAAAATTGATTTTGCAGCAGAACAATAACCCCAAACATACAATATATGGCCTAGAAGACCAGAAGCGACGACATTACGTCACTTCCAGTTAGGACAGATGTAAACTGACATGAAAAGCATGAGATCCGTTTTAATCTCATGCTTTTCAGGGTAGAGGAGAGATCTGGGGTCTTATAGACCACAGATGTCTCCATAAAGAGGACCTGTCATTTCTTCTTTCTAACACAGGATATTCCTTATTTATATAAAGGGATGTTTACATTTCTTGTGATAGGAATAAAAGTGATAAGAAATAAATAAATTCAAAGGACAGTGTAAAAATAATAATAAAAAATAAAATAAATTATAATAAAAAATTTAAGTACTCCATTCCTCCTTGCTCGCACGCAAAAACAAACGCAAAAGTTGCTTGCGCACGCATATGTAAATGGTGTTCACACCACACGTGGTATCATTGGAAACATTAAAGCAAGAGCAATAATTTTAATGCTAAACCTCCTCTGTAAATCTAAACCGGTGCCCTGTAAAAATAGTTAGAGCATTGTAATTTATTTTAAGTGGCCAGAGCCGCGATGATGTCACTCTCATGCATTCGTCCACATGTCAGTCCCGATTTCGGCTGCAATTTCATAGAGCTCTGTGCTGGTTTCTGCACAGATGTCAATGGAAAATGCAAAAATAGCAAAAAAGTACAGAAACTACTATTTGAAATCGGAGTGGCGCCGCAAATGCAGCGTCGCACCGATTAGGACGGTGCCATTGCCAGAAATTGCCACTGATTTAAAATTGTGATTTAACATGTGAAATCGCATTTCAAAATGTACCAATGTGAAGCAGGGGTAACTTTACGCCGGACGTACGCCTTACGTAAACGGTGTATTTTACAGCGACGAGCGCATCTACGTTCGTGAATTGGCGTATCTTGCTCATTTGCATATTTTTAATGGGAACACCAAATGCGCCCAGCGTAACTATGGGCCCACGATACGCTGGATGGCTGAAGCCATGTTTTTTGGCGTATATTGCTTTGTGGATCGGCGTAAAGATTCGACGGGCACATTTGAAATTACAGCGGCGTATCTCCAGGCGTAAATCCTTTGTGTATCCCGGCCAGAATGTCCCCCCACCGCCACATATATGCACATACAAATGTAAATGTATGCATCGGGGGGAGGAGTGAAAACGTTGATTGCGATACACATGTTACATACATAAAGATGCGACGGGCACATTTGAAATTACAGCGGCGTATCTCCAGGCGTAAATCCTTTGTGTATCCCGGCCAGAATGTCCCCCCACCGCCACATATATACACATACACATGTAAATGTATGCATCAGGGGGAGGAGTGAAAACGCTGATTGCGATACACATGTTACATATCGCATAATTGAGAGCAATAATTCTAGCACCTCCTTCTAATTAGACTGATCAACTATAGGGGGCTGGTAAGGGGTACATTGTACCCCTACCATTTCACAAAAAAAGTGTGAAAATTTTAAAAAATGACAGGCGACGGCTTGGGAAAAGTCCTTTATTAACCACTTGACCACCAGCCGCCGTCAAATAACGGCGGCAAGGTGGTTGCTTAACTCTGGGGTCACGTTATATAACGTGATTCCAGAATCGCGCTCCCGCGCGCCCCCTGGGGCGTGCACACAGGAATGTCCATGACCGCCGGGTCCAGGGGACCCGGCTGATCACGGATCGCTGTAAATTGCCGCTGATAGCAGGCGTCCAATGATGGAGCGATCACATGTAAACAAACCGGCGTCATTTGATGACGCCAGTTCCTCCCTCCTCTCTCTGTCTCTCTCCGATCGGTACAGTGTGAGAGGAGAGCGCGGATGGCAGCAGCACTGTGGGATGGATCTGTGATTATTGCAGTCACAGATCCATCCATCCCTGCTCAGCCATCCCTGCATTAACCCCTTCCTTCCCTGTGCATTACTCTGCATACCCCCTGCACAATACTCTTCCTTCCCTGTGCATTACTCTGCATACCCCCTGCACAATACTCTTCCTTCTCTGCGCAATACTCTGTAATACCCCCTGCGCAATACTCTGCATACCCCCCTGCGCAATACTCTGCATACCCCCCTGCGCAATACTCTGCAATACTCTGCATACCCCCCTGCGCTATACTCTGCAATAATCTGCATACCCCCCTGCGCAATACTCTGCAATACTCTGCATACCCCCTGCGCAATACTCTGCAGTACCCCCGCGCAATACTCTGCAGTACCCCCGCGCAATACTCTGCAGTACCCCCACGCAATACTCTGCAGTACCCCCACGCAATACTCTGCAGGTCCCCCTGCGCAATACTCTGCAGTACCCCCTGCGCAATACTCTGCAGTACCCCCCTGCGCAATACTCTGCAATACTCTTCCTTCCCTGTGCATTACTCTGCATACCCCCTGCACAATACTCTTCCTTCTCTGCGCAATACTCTGTAATACCCCCTGCGCAATACTCTGCATACCCCCTGCGCAATACTCTGCAATTCTCTGCATACCCCCCTGCGCAATACTCTGCAATACTCTGCATACCCCCTGCGCAATACTCTGCAATACTCTGCATACCCCCCTGCGCAATACTCTGCATACCCCCTGCGTAATACTCTGCAATAATCTGCATACCCCCCTGCGCAATACTCTGCAATACTCTGCAGTACCCCCGCGCAATACTCTGCAGTACCCCCGCGCAATACTCTGCAGTACCCCCGCGCAATACTCTGCAGTACCCCCACGCAATACTCTGCAGGTCCCCCCGTGCAATACTCTGCAGTACCCCCACGCTATACTCTGCAGGTCCCCCTGCACAATACTCTGCAGTATCCCCTGCGCAATACTCTGCAGTACCCCCTGCGCTATACTCTGCAATACTCTGCATACCCCCCTGCACAATACTCTGCAGTACCCCCGCGCAATACTCTGTATTACCCCCGCGCAATACTCTGCAGTACCCCCACGCAATACTCTGCAGGTCCCCCCACGCAATACTCTGCAGTACCCCCGCACAATACTCTGTACAATACTCTACAGTACCCCCGCACAATACTCTGCAGTACCCCCGCACAATACTCTGCAGTACCCCTGTGCAATACTCTGCAGTACCCCCGCACAATACTCTGCAGTACCCCCACACAATACTCTGAACAATACTCTGCAGTACCCCCACACAATACTCTGAACAATACACTGCAGTACCCCCTGCGCAATACTCTGCAGTACCCCCCTGCGCAATACTCTGCAATACTCTTCCTTCCCTGTGCATTACTCTGCATACCCCCTGCACAATACTCTTCCTTCTCTGCGCAATACTCTGTAATACCCCCTGCGCAATACTCTGCATACCCCCCTGCGCAATACTCTGCATACCCCCTGCGCAATACTCTGCATACCCCCTGCGCAATACTCTGCAATACTCTGCATACCCCCCTGCGCAATACTCTGCAATACTCTGCATACCCCCTGCGCAATACTCTGCAATACTCTGCATACCCCCCTGCGCAATACTCTGCAATACTCTGCATACACCCTGCGTAATACTCTGCAAAAATCTGCATACCCCCCTGCGCAATACTCTGCAATACTCTGCATACCCCCCTGCGCAATACTCTGCATACCCCCCTTGCGCAATACTCTGCAGTACCACCGCGCAATACTCTGCAGTACCCCCACGCAATACTCTGCAGGTCCCCCTGCACAACACTCTACAGTACCCCCTGCACAATACTCTGTAGTACCCCCTGCGCAATACTCTGCAATACTCTGCATACCCCCCTGCACAATACTCTGCAGTACCCCCGCGCAATACTCTGAATTACCCCCGCGCAATACTCTGCAGTACCCCCACGCAATACTCTGCAGGTCCCCCACGCAATACTCTGCAGTACCCCCGCACAATACTCTGTACAATACTCTACAGTACCCCCGCACAATACTCTGCAGTACCCCCGCACAATACTCTGCAGTACCCCTGTGCAATACTCTGCAGTACCCCCGCACAATACTCTGCAGTACCCCCACACAATACTCTGAACAATACTCTGCAGTACCCCCACACAATACTCTGAACAATACTCTGCAGTACCCCCGCACAATACTCTAAACAATACTCTGCAGTACCCCCATACAATACTCTGAACAATACTCTGCAGTACCCCCACACAATACTCTGCAGTACCCCAGCACAATACTCTGCAGTACCCCCGCACAATACTCTGAACAATACTCTGCAATACTCCCTGCGCAATACTCCCTGCGCAATACTCCCTGCGCAATACTCTACGATCGTTTTTTTTTCAGGCTTCCCAGCCTAGAGGTGAGATGTGGGGTCTTATTGACCCCATATATCACTGTAAAGAGGACCTGTCATGCTATATTTCTATTACAAGGGATGTTTACATTCCTTGTAATAGGAATAAAAGTAATCAAAACATTTAGGCCCAGATTCACGTACATCGGCGCATTATTGGACCGGCGTAGCGCACCACTTTTCCGTTAGACTTGCGCAATCTAGCCGCGTAATCCCGCGATTCACGAAGCTTTTGCGCAAGAGATTGCGCAAGCGTAATGTTTTTTCCTGAGGCGTAAGGAGGAGTAATACAAATTGGGAAGGACGTGGGCGTGTTACATTGAAATGAGCCGTGACCCCATGCAAATGAAGGGCCGGCCGACTCGCGCATGCGCGCGTGAAGGAAACCATGTCAGCTCCGTTGTGCGCATGCTCACAACTCGGGAGCGGCGCAATCAGTGAAATTGGAAATGGACTAAGGCAACGTTGTGAACTACGCAGACAGCATAAATAGACACACACAAACGCACTTCCATTGCAAAAGTACATCCCTTTGTGTCCCTTCCCATTGAACCAAGTGCTTTTGCTCTGTTGTTCGTTGCAGTGTGTTTTGTAGTTGTCAGATTAGTGTTCTGTGTGATCTAGTGCTTGTTGGTATTTTTGTGAAAGTGAGTTTTGATAAGTGTTTGAGACTGTTTGTTTGATTGATAGATTTCTGAGCGTTTGTTTTCTTGCTTTATTTTTTCATCTGATTTTTTTGTGACTGTTTCTTGCTGAGTGCTAGTGTGATTTTTGGGTGTTCTTTTTCTCTTTGTGTGTGTTCTTGTCTGATTGGTTGTGCTTGTATTTGTGACTGATTTTTGGTGACTGGTAGTGAGTTTGTTTGGAAGTATGACAGAGAGAAAAAGAAAGCTTAATTTTACAGTGGGGGAAAAGTATGGGCGTTTTCTCCACGGCCCGCAGAGTGCCACCACCACCCCGGCCAGGAGGAGGGAGATATTGGATATGATCACGGAGCAGGTCAATTCATCGGGGGAGGGGGAGACACGGACCCGGTCTGGGATTGAAAAGAAAATAAATGACCTCCGGCGTGAGGTGAAAAAAAAAATGGCCGCAATAAATGCCCATGCCAGGGGCACAGGAGGGGGCCCACCATGCCGGATTAGATTTACAGCGACGGAGCGTGTGGTGGCCCTGACCTTTCACCGGCATGAAGTGGAGGGCCTGCCAGGCTTTGACACAAGTCCGGTCCCCGCGGTGCCAGGTAAGGTTTTTATTTCTCTCAGGTGTGTAGCATGTGTGGGGGAGGGGGTGAAAGGGAATATGTGGCAAGTGTGTGGATCCTCCAACCTGTGAATGGTTTGTGTCATCCACAGCTGTGCAGGAGGGTGCAGGGCCATCTGGCCTGACCGCTCCAACGCCAGGACAGCAGCCTAATGAGGCCCCCCCAACAAGGCCAGAGTCCGCGGAGGAGGAACAAGAGGAGGAGGATGATCATGCGGAGGACGATCATGAGGAGGAGGAGAATCATGAGGAGGAGGAGTCCATGGCAGGCACTGGACAATTGGTTTCTGCGGACTCTTCCCCTCTGGCTGCAAGAAGCCTGCCCTCCCTAAGGGGGAGCCCCCCCCTCCTCCCCCAACATGGCTCCCCTCACAAGGGCCTCCCCTTCTCCCCGGCCACAACCATCAGCTGGAGCCAGGAGGTCATCCCAGAGCACCAGGGGGGCGCCCAATCTCCTGCCCGCCAGTCTGAGAAGGAACCTGGCCACCCAGACCCGCCTTCTGAGACAGCTCTGCCAGACTATGGGGCGGGTGGATCAGAGCCTGTCCTCCATCAATGATAGGCTGGGTAACCTGGACTCCCACTCCCGGGCCTCCACAACCTGCCTAAATGACCTGCAAACTACAGCAGCAGGCGTTGGGCAGGATGTGAGGGCCCTTACCCAGGCTATCCAGGGCAACACGGCAACACTTGGTGCTGCCCTGGACAGAATAGCCGTGGCCTTGGAGGGCAGGCCGCCAGGTGGGCAGATCTCAGGGGCTGCTCCTCCTTCCCCGGCTTTTCCCCTCCCCCATGCGTCTCCCCTGAGGGTCCGGGGCCGTGGCCGGGGGCGCCCCAGGCGTGGCTCAGGCAGAGGGCATTAATTTTTTTTTTCCCCCTTTTTTTGGTTTGAAAGCATTTTTATTTTTGTTCTCTGCCTTTTTTTTTCTATGCATTTTTTTTTTCTATGCATTTTTTTTTTCTATGCATTTTTTTTTTTTTTGCTGACATTTTTGGCATTTTTTTGGGTTGTGAATGATGTTTGAATGTAGGGGTGACATTCCTGCTGGAAAAGGGGTGTCATCCTCAATTTGGGTGGAGAAGGGTTCCCCAGGACCAGGGAGAAGTGATTCCCAGGTCCGTGTGAATGGTGTATGAATGTACAGTGACATAATTGGAGCCTTGCCGTGGCGTTACTGCTCACCAGTCTTGCATGGTGGACTGGTGCCAATCCAATTTGATGAGGATGTGGGGTGTGTGTGCTAGGGACCATAGTGGTGTGCATGCATGCATTCTCATTGTGCCATGATTAATGTGTGTGTTTAACGTGCAAAGATGCATAATGTGAGCTGGCATGAGATGGGGTCATGAGATGGGGTTCCAGTTCATATGCAGAGTCACCTTGAAGGGAAAAGACAGGAGGATGTTAGTCATGCATGTGCCACTTGTGATGTGCATCACGGGAGGGGATAGTCATGCCTGACTCCCATGTCACTCACCAACCAGCCAGCTGTCCCCATACATGTTCTGTTCGAAATCTGTGGGGATGGGGCTCTGATTGTATATGTAGCTGTCATGGGTGTCATGGGTAGTGCCATGTGTTGGGCTGCTGATGTCCTCCTGCAAGGTTGTGGTAATTCCATGATGGCATGAGGGGTGAATCTGAAGATGCGAGACACCTCAGAATCACTCATGGCAAAGATGTGTATGCGTGTGTGATATATCAAGTGAAGAGTGAGGGGCTTGTATCAGATAAGAATATTGTATTAGATTAATTAAAATTGTAAATTTTATATAAGCAAATAAAAAAAAAAAAAAAACATCTCCCGTGCCCTCCTTAGTGCCATCCTCCGTGCCCTCCTCCTTCTTTGTTCATCTAAAGTCAGTAGTATAGCTATGCGCGACGATGCCCCTGGCATGTTGGCATACAGATTGTTGGGCAACACGTGTGACTGCTGAACTCCTCACTAACAGTGTTGCTTTATCTGACAATTAGACTTTTTTTCAAAATTTAGACCAGCTTTTAGGTCCTCTAACTTTAGACAGGACATTTTGCTGTTGCGCACATCGCGTAGCCTGCGCAGCAACTGCGTTTTTTTGTGAATCCCCGTAACTCCCTCATTAGCATATTTGACTAGCAAATCAATGGTGTGTCTAGCGCAGTTTTGCGCGAAGGGAAGCGAAGGTCTAACTCAATTACGCCGGACCAAAAAACGTAGATTTCTGGCGTATATTGTTTTGTGAATCGCGTGCAACTATACGCACGCGCACATTTAGACTTACGCACGCGCAACAGCAGTTGCGCACGCGTAATCGCTTTGTGAATCTGGGCCTTATTTTTGAGGAAAAATGTGTCAAACTAAAATAAATAAAGTAAAATGAACAATAAAACAATAAAAATTAAATTACAGCGCCCCTGTACCCGTGTGCTCGTATACAGACGCGACCGCACATGTAAGTCCCGCCCACATATGAAAACGGTGTTCAAACCACACAGGTGAGGTATCGCTGCGAACGTTAGAGCGAGAGAAATCATTTTGGCCCTAGACCTCCTCTCCAACTAAAAAGATGTAACCAGTAAAAACATTTAAAGCGTCGCCTATTGGGATTTTTAAGTAGCAAAGTTTGGCCCCATTCCACAAGCGTGTGCAATATTGAAGAGTGACATGTTGGGTATCTATTTACTCGGCGTAACTTCATCTTTCATATTATGCAAAAACATTGGGCTAACTTTACTGTTTTTTTTTTAAAGCACAAAATTGTTTTATTTCCAAAAAAAAACGTGTTTGAAAAATTGCTGTGCAAATACCATGCATGATAAAAAGTTGCAACGACCGCCATTGTATTCTCTAGGGTCTTTGCTAAAAAAGCATATATAATGTTTTGGGGTTCTATGTAATTTTCTAGCAAATAAATTATGATTTTTCCATGTAGGAGAGAAATGTCAGAATTGGTCTGGGTGTTCCAGAACGCCTAATGGTGCTCCCTGCATGTTGGGCCTCTGCATGTGGCCACGCTGTGTAAAAGTCTCACACATGTGGTATCGCCATACTCAGGAGGAATAGCAGAATGTGTTTTGGGGTGTAATTTGTGGTATGCATATGCTGTGTGTGAGAAATAACTCGCTAATATGAAAATTTTGTGGAAAAAAAAATAAAAATTAAAAAAATCTTGATTTTGCAAAGAATTGTGGGAAAAAAATAACAACTTCAAAAAATGTACAATGCCTCTTTCTAAATACCTTGGAATGTCTTCTTTCCAAAAAGGGGTCATTTGGGGGGTATTTGTACTTTTCTGGCATGTTAAGGTCTCAAGAAATGAGAGAGGCTGTCAATACATCAGATGTGATCAAATTGATACATTTTCAGTAATTGGTACCATAGCTTGTAGACCATATAACTTTCACCCAGACTAAATAATATCCAAATGTGTTTTGTTTTGTTACCAAAGATATGTAGCAGTATACATTTTAGGCCAAATTTATGAAGAAAACACGATAATTTTTCGGCATGAAAAAAAATGATCGTTTGTGGGCTTCACATCATTTTTCATCTTCTGAAAAACGACAATTTTTTTTTTAGAGCATGCTGCATTTTTTAACGTCGTTTTAAAAAATGTCGTTTTCATGGGTTGTAAAAAATTGTGTGTGGGCTAAAACGATGTTAAAAACAACATTTTAAACCCGCGCATGCTCAGAAGCAAGTCATGAGACAGGAGCTTGAATGGAACTTCCCTTTTAGAGTGCCGTCGTACGTGTTGTACGTCACCGCGCTTTGCTCATCATTTTTTTAAAAACGATGGTGTGTGGGCAACATCGTTTTTAACCACTTAAGACCCGGACCAATACGCTGGTAAATGACCCAAGGTGTTTTTGCGATTCGGCACTGCGTCGCTTTAACAGACAATTGCGCGGTCGTGCGACGTGGCTCCCAAACAAAATTTGCGTCCTTTTCTTCCCACAAATAGAGCTTTCTTTTGGTGGTATTTGATCACCTCTGCGATTTTTATTTTTTGCGCTATATACAAAAATAGAGCGACATTTTTGAAAAAAAAACACTATTTTTTACTTTTTGTTAAAAAAAAAATCAAATAAACTAAATTTTAGTCAAACATTTAGGCCAAAATGTATTTAGCCACATGTCTTTAGTAAAAAAAAAAATCGCAATAAAAAAAAATAGCTACCTAGCGGGAACAGCGACACTAATACAGCGATCAGAAAAATGATCGCTTAGTGACGCTGGCAATAGGGAGTGAAAGGGTTAACTAGGGCGGTGATCAGGGGGTTAAAACTTTATTAGGGGGGGTGGGGGGGCTATCCTGAACCTAACACTAACTGTTTTTTACACTGCCTGTCACACTGACACTAAATGCAGTGATTAGATCACTGCATTCAGTGACACTGTGACAGGGGGGTGGGGGGGGGGCGATCACAAGGGGTTAATATGCCTATGTGAGTGTGTGTCAGTGTTGTGTTGGTGCACACTTACTTGTGATGTCTTCTCTCATCAGCAGCGCTGGGAAACAGCGCTGCGATGAGAGAATACATCATTTCCTCCTTCCTGTGTAAACACAGGAGGAGGAAGTGACAGGTTGGGAGCGCGCTCCCATTGGCTGGGAGCGATGGCGGGGGGCGGGTATTCGCCGACATCCGCCCCCAGATCCCGGATCGCTCCCGGAGCCAGGGGGACCCCCGCACGCCGCGGAGGGGGTCCCGATGGGACCCCCGAACCGCACTTAGGCGGGGACGTAAATTTACGCCCTTGTGCCTGTACGTGCCATTCTGTGGCCGTATATGTGCGTGCGGGGGTCCTTAAGTGGTTAATGATGACGTTGGAAAAACTTCCTTTTTTTTCCCATGCCGAAAAGTGATCGTGTGTACGCGGCATTACTCTTTCAAAATTACAGAAAACAAAAAAATGCCATCTGCAAAAGTTTGGGCACCCTGCACAATTTAGAGCATGTACTGCCCCCTTTGCAAAGCTGAGACCTCCCAGTGTCATGGATTGTTCTCAATCATCATCTGGGAAGACCAGGTGATGTCAATCTCAAAGGTTTTAAATGCCCAGACTCATCTGACCTTGCCCCATCAATCAGCAGCATGGTTTCTTCTAAGCAGTTGTCTAGAAAACTGAAACTGAAAATAGTTGACACTCACAAAGCTGGAGAAGGCTATAAGAAGATATCAATATCCTCTGTTCGGAATGTAATTAAGAAATGGCAGTCATCAGGAACAGTGAAAGTTAAAGCAAGATCTGGAAGACCAAGACAAATATCAGACAGAACAGCTCGCATGATTGTGAGAAAGGCAATTCAAAACCCATGTTTGACTGCATGTTCCCTCCAGAAAGATCTGGCAGACACTGGAGTTGTGGTACACTATTCCACTATAAAGAGATACTTGTACAAATATGGTCTTCATGGAAGAGTCATCAGAACAAAACTTCTTCTGCATCCTCACCACAAAAATCAGCATTTGAACTTTGCATATGAACATATAGACAAGCCTGATGCATTTTGGAAACAAGTTCTGTGGACCGATGAGGTTAAAATAGAACTTTTTGGCCAGAATGAGCAAAGGTACGTTTGGAGAAGAAAGGGCACAGCATTTAATGAAAAGAACCTCTGTCCAACTCTTAAGCATGGGGGTGGATCAATCATGCTTTGGGGTTATATTGCAGCCAGTGGCACAGGGAACATTTCACGAGTAGAAGGAAAATTGGATTCAATAACATTTCAGCAAACTTGATGCCATCTGTGAAAAAGCTGAAGTTAAAGAGAGGATGGCTTCTACAAATGGATAATGATCCTAAACACACCTCAAAATCCATGGGGGATTACATCAAGAGGCGAAAACTGAAGGTTTTGCCATGGCCTTCACAATCTCCTGACCTCAATATAATTAAAAATCTATGGATAAACCCTTAAAGAGCAGTGCGTGACAGACAGCACAGAAATCTCAAAGAACTGGAAGACTTTTGTAAGGAAGAATGGGCAAAGATACCTCAAACAAGAATTGAAAGACTCTTGGCTGGCTACAAAAAGCGTTTACAAGCTGTGGTACTTGCCAAAGGGGGCAGTACAAGATATTAACTCTGCAGGGTGCCCACATTTTTGCAGACGCCATTTTTTTGTTTTCTGTAACTTTGAAAGTGTAAATGATGGAAACAAAATCTAAAAATTTTTTTTGACGTATTATAAGAATGTCTAATCTGTAATTTGATGGCTTTTGGAGATTTTTCCATCTTTCCTTGGCTTTGTTATGCACATTAATACAAATTTTTACCTGGGGTGCCCAAACTTTCGATCCCCACTGTACTATAGACACCCCCCAGGTACGAAATTTAAAGGAATATTTCACTTTTATTGTTTCACGTTAAGCATTATTAAAATCACTGCTCCTGGAAAAACTGCTGTTTTTAAAACTTTTTTTTTGCATTGTAACATGTCCCCTGGGGAAGGACTTGTGTCCCTAAACATTTTTTTCTGACAAAAACTTGCATATTACCCTTTAAAATTAGCACTTTTGATTTTTCATGTTCGTGTCCCATAGACTTTAACGGTGTTCGCGTGTTCGAATACATTTTTTGCCTGTTTGCATGTTCTGGTGCGAACCTAACCGGGGGGTGTTTGGCTCATCTAATTTTTCTATTCAGTGAACGGGCAAACAGCCAATGTTCAAGTCGACCCGAACATAAAGCTCATCCCTATTTGTCACCATTTCATGCTCGCAGATTTATGGTTCAACATGTTGGGTATCCATTTACTCGGTGCAAAGTTGTGATTATATTTTACTTAGAAACTGGGTAGTTTATAGCGCTTGTATGCCCTAATACATGGGTCTTCAAATATGGCCCTCCAGTTGTTCAGGAACTACAATTCCCATCATACCTAGTCATGTTTGTGAATGTCAGAGTTTTACAATGCCTCATGGGATGTATAGTTCGGCAAAAGCTGGAGGGCCATAGTTTGAGGATTCCTACCCTAATATTAACTTTAGGCCGCGTACACACGATCAAATTTGTCTGCTCAAACTGGTCCGACGGACCAGTTCAGCGGACAAATTCGATCGTGTGTATGGGCTAGTGGACATGTCTGACCGGCGGACACATTTTAAAACATGCTTAGTACACTTAGTACACATAGTACACTTAGTCCACATAGTACATAAACAGCGGACATATCTGCCCGCACAAGCGTCGTATGGATGCGACGCATGCGTGGAAGTTGTTTACTTCCTGGTGCGGTGACGTGGCGGCGTCTGCCGGCGGGGATTTTGATCCGATGGTGTGTACATGCCATCGGACCAAAATAGCCCGGCGTACATATCCGATGAAAACGGTACGAGGACCGTTTCCATCGGATATGTCCCTCCGCGTGTACGGGGCCTTAGTGTATTTTTTTTACTGAAACTTTACTTTTGCAGTAATATCATGTGAAATACAAAATTGGAACTACCACTAATTTATTCATTAGGATGTCTGCTTTCAGTAAATATATAATGTTTTTGAGGTTTTATGTAATCTTCAGGTTCTAGCAGTGAAAGAGTTTAAGCCCTTGTCTGGTTCGCAGGGGCGGACTGACCATGTGTGCACTCGGGCACTGCCCGAGGGCCCCATGCCACTAGGGGGCACCATCAGGGTTGCCAGCCTCAGTAAAACCAGGGACAGTATGCAAAAATTTGTGTTTTTTTTACATGTGTCTCTGAAATGTTCTCTACCGACATCCTTTTGGTCTAAAAATCCCAAGATTATAGCTGCCCCACCTCTCCAGTACCTTTTCAGTGTGTGTATGGCCCCATAATATATTGCCTGGGGGCCCCATAATATCCTATTACTCGGGGCCCCATCTGGGGGTTCTGTTAAAAAAAAAAGGTAAGGGGTGTGTTTTGCGAACTAAAATGATGCATAACGAACTGTTAATTTAATTTAACAAAGACAATGAACTAGGTAATCTTAGTTAAATTAAGCACATGCACTGTACAGACTTTGCTTCACTACACATCATACCAAAGATAATGCAGATACATTTGTAGAAGTTGCCCCTCCTCATTTTCCTATGTCGCCAACCACCTCTCCCCAGACCATACTATAAAAAACACTTTCTCTGTGATTGTGATAGAAATGCATTTGAATGTTAATAGGCAAAAGGGCAGGGATTAGGGTTGCCACCTTTTCTTCAAGCCAAACCAAAACACTTTAGTGTCCTGGGACACCTTTGTGTGCCCCAAGGAGAGTAGTAATGCAGTACACCTAGTATGCCCCCCCCCCTCAGTGATGCCATGCCTGCCCCCAGACAACCGCCCGCAGCTCCCGCACAGTAACAGATTTGTGTGTGACTATCTTGGTAACTTGGGGAGCCATAAGCCGTTCTGATAATGTGTCTGGGTTTCATTCTGCCTAACACATGATTCAAAACCCGGACTATCCAGGTGGCAACCCTATCAGAGATACTAGGGATCTAGCTAAATTGGCTTTGGCAAATGTGAACCAGTGTTCCCTCCCAGTATGGTGAGTGTGCTCTGAATGCAGTACACAGGTCACACTTCATTCATTCACAAGTTCTGTTTTGTCCCCAGCTGGCCTGTCCTTCACCTTGTTGAAAATATAAAAAAAAAAAAAAACATAATTTCACCCTCTTTCTGTACTGCAACACCTCTTGTGACTGCTGATGGATTGGAGGTTTTTGTAGGTGGCCAAAATGTGTAATACAATTAGCTAGGGCTGCTTCTTTCATTATTTCCTGCAGAAGGAGGTGGGCACACTTCTTTTTTTTTTTTAAGAAGATAACCTAGCAACGCCTCTTTAAAAAATATGGGAAGTTTGAAGAGTTCAAGGGTCAGTAAAAAGTAACACAGAGTTCAGGAGTCAGTAGACTGTAACACAGGCTGCAGGGGTCACTAGTATGTAACATGTGGAGGTTGATTTACTAAAGGCAAATAAGCTGTGCACTACAAGTGAATACCTCCCAACTTTTTAAGATAGGGACAATGTACATTAGCAAAAGTATGTAGGCATAGGACACACCACCTACCACGCCCCTAACCTTCCTGGCAGTATTCCCGAGTGTGGCTTAATGTCAGTACTATTAACGGTAACCCCAAGCCATAGTCGGATTGCATTGCAGAATCCTGGTCCAGGTAACTTACCTTGTCACCAGGATCCTGCGATGTTCCCCCACTGTGCCTCCTGCCAGATCATCCGCCCGATGCTCTATGTGCAATGCATGGGGGCAAATTTAAAAAGTACAAAATACATAACACATACAGTACACTGTAATCTTACAGATTACATTACTGTATCTAATCCCTAGTGCTTTGTCCAGTGCCCTGCATGCAGTTTTTTATTATATATACTATTATATAAACTTGAGATTGTCCATGGCAACCAAAAAGCGCCCCTTTACAAAAGTGGTTTTAGACCAGCTAGAAAACAGCGATAGAAAATGAAAACACTTGCAGAATTGAGCGATAAAGATTTGTGGCAAAATTTATTTTATTATCATTATATTGTTATTTTTTATAATTATTTATAGTAATTTAATATATTAAAATGTATGATTTTGTGTTTAAAACCTAATCATACCCGGGATGCCTACTAGACTCTTGTTTAGACAGATTTAAGTATGTTATTACTAAGAATTACAGGCCTACAATATAAAACACCAAGGCCCAGATTCAGGTACATCTGCGCATTATTGGACCGGCGTAGCGCACCGCCTTTACGTTAGACTTGCGCAATTTTGCCGCGTAATCACCCTATTCTCGTAGCTTTTGCGCAGGAAATTGCGCATGCGTAACGTTTTTTCAGAGGCGTAAGGAGAAGTAATACAAATTGGGAAGGACGTGGGCGTGTTACATTGAAATGAGCCGTGACCCCATGCAAATGAAGGGCCGGCCGGCTCGCGCATGCGCGCTTGAAGCAGACCATGTCAGCTCCGCTATGTGCGCATGCTCACAACTCGGGAGCGGCGCAATCAGTGAAATTGGAAATGGACTAGGGCAACGTTGTGAACTACGCAAACAGCATAAATAGACACACACAAACGCACTTGCATTGCAAAAGTACATCCCTTTGTCCCTTCCCATTTAACCAAGTGCTTTTGTCCTGTTGTTCGTTGCGGTGTGTTTTGTAGTTGTCAGATTAGTGTTCTGTGTGATCAAGTGTTTGTTAGTAGATTTTTGAAAGTGTTTTTTGATAAGTGTTTGAGAGACTGTTTGTTTGATTGATATATTTGTGTTTGTTTGTTTTCTTGCTGTTTTTTTGTTTTGTTTTTTTGTGACTGTTTATTGCTGAGTAGTTTTCTCTCTGTGTGTGTTTTTGCTTGATTGGTTGTGCTTGTTTTTGTGAGTGAATTTTGTTGACTGGGAGTGAGTTTTTTTGGAAGGATGACAGAGAGAAAACGAAAGCTCAATTTTACAGTTGGGGAAAAACAAATTCTTGCCCGGGCCATTAGCGAGTATGGGCGTTTCCTCCACAGCCCGGACAGTGCCAACACCACCCCGGCCAGGAGGAGGGAGATTTTGGATAGGATCACTGAGCAGGTCAATTCAGCGGGGCAGGGGGAGACACGGACCCGGTCTGGGATTGACAAAAAAATCAATGACCTCCGGCGTCTGGTCAAACAGAAGCTGGCCAGAATGCATGCCCATGCCAGGGGCACAGGAGGGGGCCCACCATGCCGTATTAGGCTGACAGCGGAGGAGCGTGCGGTGGCCCTGACCTTTCATCGGCATGAAGTTTAGGGCCTGCCCGGCTTTGACTCAAGTCCGGAGCCCGTGGTGCCAGGTACGTTTTTTTTTTAATATCAGGTGTGTAGCATGTGTGGGGGAGGGGGTGAAAGGGAATATGTGGCAAGTGTGTGGATCCTCCAACCTGTGAATGTTTTGTGTCATCCACAGATGTGCAGGAGGGTGCAGGGCCATCTGACCTGACCGCACCAACCCCAGGACAGCAGCCTAATGAGGCCCCCCCAACAAGGCCGGAGTCCGCGGAGGAGGTTCAAGAGGAGCAGGAGAATCATGAGGAGGAGGAGAATCATGAGGAGGAGGAGTCCATGTCAGGCACTGGACGTTTGGTTTTTGAGGACTCTTCCCCTCTGGCTGGCAGCAGGCAGCCCTCCCTAAGGGGGAGCCCCCCCCTCCTCCCCCAACATGGCTCCCCTCACAAGGGCCTCCCCTTCTCCCCGGCCACAAGCATCAGCTGGAGGCAGGATTTCATCCCAGACCACCAGGGGGTTGGCCGATCTCCTGCCCGCCACTCTGAGAAGGGACCAGTTCCTCCAGACCCGCCATCTGGGACAGGTCAGCCAGACATTGGTGCGGATGGAGGAGAGCCTGTCCTCCATCAAGGATAAGCTGGGGAACCTGGACTCCCACTCCCGGGCTTTCACAACCTGCCTAAACGAACTGCAGACGACATCAGCAGGCGTTGGGCAGGATGTGAGGGCCCTTACCCTGGCTATCCAGGCCAACACGGCAACACTTGGTGCTGCCCTGGACAGAATAGCCGTGGCCTTGGAGGGCAGGTGGGAAGAGATCAGGGGCTGCTCCTCCTTCCCCGGTTTTACCCCTCCCCCATGAGTCTCCCCTGAGAAGCCGGGGCCGTGGCCGGGGGCGCCCCAGGCGTGGCTCACGCAAAGGGCATTCATTTGTTTTTCCCCTTTTTTATTTTTTATTTTTTGCTGGAAATTTTTTGCTTTTGCAGGTAATTTTTTTTTTTTTTTGGGTTGTGAATGCTGTGTGAATGTGGGGGTGACATTCCTGCCGGAAAAGGGGTGTCACCCTCAATTTTGGTGGAGAAGGGTTCCCCAGGACCAGGGAGAAGTGATCCCCAGGTCCGTGTGAATGGTGTATGAATGTACAGTGACATAATTGGAGCCTTGGCGTGGCAATGCTGCTCACAAGTCCTGCATGGTGGACTGGTGCCAATCCAATTTGATGTGGATGTGGGGTGTGTGTGCTAGGGACCACAGTGGTGTGCATGCATGCATTCTCATTGTGCCATGATTAATGTGTATGTTTAACGTGCAAAGATGCCCAATGTGAGCTGTCTCCTGGCTGCTCTACCCTCAGAAGACGGGGTAGCCTCGGTTAGGGGGGGATTGTCTGGTTCAGGGGTCAGGTCATCACGTAGGCCAATCTGCAGGCCCTTTTTTTCTGCGAAGTTGTGCAGCATGCAACATGCACCGATGATCTGGCACACGAAGTTTGGGGAATACAAGAGGGTACCCCCAGACTTATCCAGGCATCGGAAACGTGACTTTAGGAGGCCAAAGGTGCGCTCCACCCCTGCTCGTGTTTGGGCATGTGCTTGATTGTATCTTTCCTCTCCTGGGGTTTGGGGTTTCCGTATAGGAGTCATGAGATGGGGTCCCAGTGGATATGCAGAGTCACCTGTAAGGGAAAAGACAGGAGGATGTTAGTCATGCATGTGCCCCTTGTGATGTGTGCATCATGGGAGGGGATAGTCATGCCTGCCACCCATGTCACTCACCAACCAGCCAGGTGTCCCCATACACGTTCTGATCGAATTCCATTCGGATGTGGCATTGATTGTATATGTAGCTGTCATGGCTGGACCCTGGGTGTTTGGCACGGACGTGCCATATGAGGCCTTGGGCATCGACTATCACCTGTACGTTGATGGAATGCCAATGCTTCTGATTGCGGTACATGTGCTCTGTCTCCTGGGGGGGCTGGAGTGCCACATGTGTGCAATCAATGGCCCCCACAGTGCGTGGGAATCTGGCAATTCTGTAGAAATCTGTCATTGCCTTCAGCCGCAGGTCCTCAGTGGTGGGTTTGATGATTTGGTTGGCCATGCATCTCAGGATTGCAGGGACAACCTGGTGCACACATCTGCTCATGGAGGATTGTGACATCCCAGCCACCACTCCACTTGTACGCTGAAAAGAGCCACTGGCAAGGACATGGAGTGTTGCCAGTACCTTGACCAGTGGCTGCACTGCATGTGAGCGGTGTGTTGGGCTGGTGATGTCCTCCTGCAAGGTTGTGGTTAATTCCAGGATGACATGAGGGGTGAATCTGAAGATGCGAAACACCTCAGAATCACTCATGCCAAACAGGTCTATGCGGGTGCGGTATATCCTCTCCCGTGCCATCCTCCGTGCCATCCTCCGTGCCCTCATCCTTCTTTGTTCATCTAAAGTCAGTAGTATAGCTATGTGCGACTATGCCCCTGGCATGTTGGCATACAGATTGTTGTGCAACACGTGTGACTGCTGAGCTCCTCACTAACAGTGTTGATTTATCTAACAAGTAGACTTTTTTTCTCTTTTTAGACCAGCTTTTATATGGTCTAATTTTAGACAGGTCATTTTGCTGTTGCGCACACTGCATCGCCTGCGCTGCCCCAACATTGTTTTGTGGATCCCCGTAAGTCCCTCATTAGCATATTTGACTAGCAAATCAATGGTCTGTCTAGCGCACTTTTGCGCGGACGGATGCGCCAGTCTAACGAAATTACGCGGAACAA
This sequence comes from Rana kukunoris, assembly GCA_029574335.1. Taxonomy (NCBI): domain Eukaryota; kingdom Metazoa; phylum Chordata; class Amphibia; order Anura; family Ranidae; genus Rana; species Rana kukunoris. Next base: position 328,056,668 of record CM056050.1, on the reverse strand, counting down.
AAAAAAGTAGATTTTTTGCGTATCTCGTTCTGGGGATGCCGTGCATCGAAACATTTCGACTTACGCACGCGCATCTCCTGTTGCGCAGGCATAATCGCTCTGTGAATCTGGGCCCAAATTTCTATGCAAAACAATTGTACTGCTTTGAGATTCAAAAATCTGACATAATGATACCACCAGATAGGCTTCAGGAGAATTATACAAAAAAAAAAATGATTAGTTAAACCCACAAGTGCTTGTTTCTACCACTACTATTTCTTTATACTGGCTTTTGAAATTTACAAATGCAGTAATTTGAAATTGGATGAAAGGTTTAGCACTGGCAAACGCTTTTGGAAAGATAAGTAGTGCAGGGATATCAAAGCTGGAGTTGGGCTTTAATAGTGCCTACTGATTGCTATACCATACCATTTTACTTTAGGCGGGGTTCACACTAGTGTGAATTGGATGTGGTTATTCGTCCCTGAAACAGGGACGCACTGGACCCCTGCTGCGAGCCAAATCCGGCACCAGTGTGAACTCACCCTTAATCTTTTAATGCCTTTTTTTTTTTAGAAACTCTTCTATTTCAGCAACATTTTTTCTTTTGAAATCTAAAACTTTTGTTTTTGCATACCATTTTTTGTTTTTTTCTCTACAATCAAACCAAAGACATCGATCACTAGAACCCAAATTGTCTTCACCTCAACTTCAATCAAACCATTTTTGTCAGTTCTAGTTCTAGCAGGACTTTTTAATAATTGTTTTACAGAAAACCCTTTCAGTGCCTCAAATATATTTCTTCTCCTGCTTGTTAGTGCAGTTAAAGAATATGTAAACGCAACATTTCATATTTTTGCTATGTGACTGCTATACAATGTACTTGTTTGAGACACTGTTCTCTTCGTAGTGCTTCCTTTGTGTGAAATCCCTGGTGTTGCTGCCATCCCCTCTGCTTTCTTTTTAAAAGCTTACCACACCAAGCATAAGAGCACAGCGTGGTCATTTTTATGGCTGTGCTGGGAACTCAGCCTGCTCTCCTCCAATTATCAGACATGTCCTGATATGCCCCCTCCCTGCACTGGGGAGATTTGGGTACTGCTGTTTCTCTGAACTGAGAAGAAAGGCAATGTGATCACTTATACAAAAGGAAAAAAAAAAAAAATTGTTTTTATATCTATTCATAAATGTTTTGCCTTTCATTTTTATTTTACACAAATACTGTTTTACAAGGTGAGATGCTTTTCAGTTTGTACCTTTCATCTGCTACCATCCATAGGATAGAAGTGTAATGGTATCTAATATAATGGGTTTTTAACTATTTTGTTAATCTGCTCATACATCATTTGCACATTAGTTTTACATAACATATCAAGAGCACTAGAGGGACCATATAATAATAGATATCAATCAGCTGTACTAGGTATATATTTGAAGATAACTCAGTTATAGCTGCTGACACAATATTGCTGGAAAAATAACCTAAATTAACACATAAACTATAAGTGTAGAGGGACCATATAGCTAGGAGGCTATCTGCTGGCTGGACTGGGCCACTATTGTGCCGAATTATTGCTAAAGCAGTGCAAAGACAACTCTTGATGTCCATAGTCCAGCATCTGGAGACATATTACTAAAATGTAAATTTTAATTAGTTGTGTTTAATCATGATTTACAGATTGCTACTTGATGTATTTAAATAATCTGTCACTTACAAAAGAAGCTTGCACATGCAGCTTTTGACTAATTAGATAAAATAACATGTTTTTTTGCCGAGCTTGTCATTGTCTGGATATATATTACATTCTTATATTAAATTAATTATGGACACAGCCATGTTGAATAACTGTTTCCAGGCAGAGATAACTTTTTAGCATTTTAACTCAAAGCAGCCTCTGCGTAGCAGACTGGCTGCTCTTTTTGAAAGTACCATACACTAATTTCAGTGATCTATCTTCTAACTGTTGTCAATAACCTAGCAATTCTAAAATTGAAAGCAATTTCTGCAGTGTCTTATCCTGATCTACATCACCATGGTCTTGCCTTGTATATAGAAATGTCACTACTAAATGTTAATACTGTAAATGTGATAGTGTTCTTAATTGCTCCACATTTGTCTTGAAATGTAAATATTGATTGCACTCCACAAAATATTTGTAGCATGTTGTGTCCCTCTGATTTATGAGAATGCAGTGCATCTTTTAATAAATATATTTGTAGTGCTTACCCCCCCCCCCCCAAGGAGCCATTGTTGTTTGAGTCGCCTGACTGGATGATCTTTATCCACTTCAGCCCCAGAAGAATTTACCCCTTCCTGACCAGAGCACTTTTTGCAATTCGGCACCGCGTCGTTTTAACTGACAATTGCGTGGTCGCAAATGTTTGGCGTTGCACCCAAACATAATTGGTGCCTTTTTTTTTCCACAAATAGAGCTTTCTTTTGGTGGTATTTGATAACCTCTGTTTTTATTTTTTTTGCGCTATAAACCAAAAAAAGAGCGTCAATTTTGAAAAAAAGCATTTTTAACTTTTTGCTATAATAAACATCCCCCAAAAATATATAAAAAGACAAATTTGTTTTTGGAAAAAATATATATTGCAATAAGCGTATATTGATTGGTTTGTGCAAAAGGTATAGCACCTACAAAATAGGGGATAGTTTCATGGCATTTTTATTATTATTTTTTTTTTTTATTAGTAATGTGGTTTTCAGCGATTTGTATCATGACTGAAACATTATGGCAGACACATCGGACACTTTTGACACTATTTTGGGACTATTGTCATTTATACAGCGATCAGTGCTATAAAATGCACTGATTAATGTGTAAATGACACTAGCAGGGAAGGGGTTAAACACTAGGAGGCGATCAAGGGGTTAAGTGTGTCCTAGGGAGTGATTCTAACTGTGGGGGGTGGGCTCACTACAACATGACAGCGATTACTGCTTCCAATGACAGGAAGCAGTAGATCTCTGTCATGTTGCTAGGCAGAACAGGGAAATGCCTTGTTACAGGGAAATGCCTTTCTGCTACTTCGTGACATGATCACGGGCACCCAGCGGACATCACATCCGCGGGACCCGCAGGACTCGCGGGCATGGTCAGGGAGCACTTTGCCATGTTTTAAAGGCAACGTACAGGAACCTTGCTTTGCGCAGCCGTTTCATTTTGCCGACGTATATCGTTGTGCTTTAAGGCCAGGTTCACACCAATGCGTTTTAATGCATTTTGCAGAAATGCACTACAGTCCATTTAACATAGTTCACATATATGCATTTTTCAGCTACTGCATTTTGCAGAAAGGGTCAGGAACTTTTTTTCCCCGCAGCAGGTTGCATTTTGTGTATAATAGACCTAAATGGTACTGCACCAAAAATGCAAGTGCTGTGGTTTTGTTTGATAATAGGAAAGTATGACAGTTTTGTTCATGTAGTGCAACTTTGATGCGACTTTACTCTCTCCAGCATTCAAGTAGTATCAAAGTAGTGCAGGAACAGTTATGTGTCCAAAGTCGCATGTTATAATTAACTGACAGGCTGACCCCCACCCCTTCAATCTCTGTCCTGTTAAACCGCTGTATGGTCTTGGCCAACTTGCTGCAGCTTAGATTCAGGATCTTGGCAATCTTCTTATAGCCTAGGCCATCTTTATGTAGAGCAACAATTATTTTTTTCATATCCTCTGAGAGTTCTTTTCCATGAGGTGCCATGTTGAACTTCCAGTGACCAGTATGAGAGAATGAGAGCGATAACACCAAATTTAAAACACCTGCTCCCCATTCACACCTGAGTCCTTATAACACTAACGAGTCACATGACACCGGGGAGGGAAAATGGCTTATTGGGCCCAATTTGGACATTTTCACTTTGGGGTGTACTCACTTTTGTGCACAGGAGTTTAGACATTAATTACTGTGTGTTTAGTTAAATTAACAAATTAACACTATTATACAAGCTGTAAACTCAATACTTTACATTGTAGAAAAGTATAATTTCTTCAGTGTTGTTACATGAAAAGATAGAATAAAATATTTACAAAAATGTGAGAGGTGTACACACTTTTGTGAGATACCACAAACCCGGTTGAAAGTTCCTAAATGGTGTTCAAAGTGGCAATATTGTTCCTTGAAATAGTGTTCAGAGAGAATGGCCAGTGGCCTTTCACTGAAACATAGAATGACAACTTGTATCCTCCCTCACTCCCCCAAAGTCCAGGGAGACTACCTGATGTGACGTCCTCCTCATGACCAGGTAATGACACTAGACTTGACAGGGGCATTTCCACAGACCAGAAGATGCCAGCAGCTCTGCCTCTCTGTGTCCTTGACACTGCAGTGAATTATCCTGTCAGTGGCATTCTCCATAGTGCATGCTTTGCGAAGTCCTCCTAACTACTACCTGGAGGAATAGTTATTTTTCCTCCTCTGCAAAGCTCTGGTAATCCTGGGATCTGTTGTTTCAAAGGACTCTAACACAATGGGGGGGGGGGGTGCATGGCTGGCAGTGACGGTAAATGGCTGCAGAATAACAGAGCTCTGTGTCCCTGTAGTGGCTACAAGCTACACAAAGCATCAGAGCACACAGACCAGCATTTGAGGGGCTTTGGAGTAAACGGGTAGAACTTAGGAGACCACCAGAAAAGCACCCCAGAAAAGCAAAATGGCACCGGATCATCTGAGCACACAGACTCCAGCAGACAGGCAGCATGGCCCGGGGGGAGAGCAGCCACACTGATCTACTCACATCAGTGACTCTGACTCATCTGATATCAACAGCCCTGTAAAACAAAGGAAAAGGCTTTCACTGTCCGAGGTGCATGAGGGTGGCTCATCTAACAAATCTGCTGTGCTTGTCCCTGTCAATGGAACGATCGGGTTCAGGTAAGTAAAAGTGGGGCACGGGGGGGGCTGCTACACTATGGGTGAAAAACCACAAGGGTTTACAACTCCTTTTATGAGGTGCAATTCAGCAGGATATGCAAGCTCACGTGAACAAAACTAATGTGGAAATAGATGCCTTAGGGGAGAGAGTGAACTATGTAGAATACAAAATGGGTGACTTCACGGAAGATCACGATGACCTAGTGGATAGCCCATTTCGAGATAGAAGAAAAAATAAAACATCTAAAACTAAAAGTGTCAGTCCTCAAAGATAGGTTCTGACACAACAATATATAAATTCAGAGGGATTTCTGAAAATATAAAAAATGCAGATTTAAACCAATTTTTGAGAAAAATTATGTAAGACCTACTTTCCACAACACCTCACCAGGAAATGGTAATTGACAGGGCCCAGAGACTGCCCAAACCCTCACACATACCAGAAAGGCTGCCCAGAGATGTTATAGCTAGTGTTGCTCACGAATATTCGCATTGCGAATATTCGTTACGAATATTGCATATTCGAGTATTCGCGAATAAATCGAATATCGCGGTGATTATTCGCTATTGCGAATATTCGTATTTTTTCAAATTTATTTTTAAAACAGATCACATCCTAGTGATCTCCATCGACGTCTAAAAGCATTGCTGGTATGATTAGAGACCCTGGGCCGAGTAGCTGAGGCGATCCTTTTATGTTGCCGAATATTCGCAATGCGTTCTCTGCCCTTCTGTGTTTTGTGTATAAAAGAAAAAAAACAAAAAAAATTAGCTTTAGTTTAGTCATATAAGTTTGTGTAAGTAGAGTTAGTGTTTAGTGCATATTAGTTTAGTAATCCAGGAAATGATCTCCGTTTTCACGTGTTGTTTCGCGAGCATGCGCGGACGAGCAATTCGCATTAGCGAAATTTCGCAAATTTTTTTTTTTATAAAATATCACGAATATTCGATATTAACGAATATTTCACGAATATTCTTCTATATATTCGTGAAATATCGCGAAATCGAATATGGCGTATTCCTGGTTATAGCAAAACACTGGTTATAGCAAAAATAAATTTCTACCACATATATTTTTGAAAAAATCGCAATAAACGTTTATTGATTGGTTTGCACAAAAGTTATAGGGCCAGATTCAGAGAGCCGTAACTCCTGTCTAAGGCCCCTTTCACATTGAGGCGTGGAGCCGCGGTGACGGTATAGCCGCGCTATTTGTAGCGCCGCTATACCGTCGTGTTTACCGCGATATTCGGGCGCTAGCGGTGAGGTTTTAACCCCCGCTAGCGGCCGAAAAAGGGTTAATACCGCCCGCGTTGCGGGCGGTATTACCGCGCTATTACCGCGGTTTCCCATTGATTCCAATGGGAAGGCGCGCTATAGGAGCGGTGAACACACCGCTCCTATACCGCGGTAAAGATGCGGCTAGCAGGACTTTTGGAGCGTTCCTGCTAGCGCACCGCTTCAGTGTGAAAGCCTTCGGGCTTTCACATTGAACACTACAGGGCATGATTTTTCATGCGGTATAGCAGCGCTATTTTTAGCGCTGTACCGCATGAAAAACGCCTCAATGTGAAAGGGGCCTAACTGGTGTTAGACTGGAGTAATTTAAAATTACGCGCGTTTTATAGCTAGTCGGAAACCTCAAACCATGAATAGACGGCTGCGGGCTTCAATTCGACAGGATTACGTGTTTGTACGCCTTCGGATCTACGCTGCAATAAAATTGCAGCCACTGGGTGGACTTCCCGTCGTTTTCCGTGTCGGGGTATGCTAATGAGCTTTTGCCGGCGATCTTCAATCGCAATCTCTTACGGCATCTTTAGTCATCTTTTTTCTGCGTAACACTATACCAGCTTTTTGCTGCTCTAATATTAGACAGCCCATGTTAAGTATGGCCGTCGTTCCCGCGTCGAATTTCTACGTTTTCCAACGTCTTTTATTATTTTTACGTAAGTCGTCCGGGAATAGGAATGTTCGTAAATGACGCTACTCAAACAACGAATGACGTAACGACGTGATTTCGCGCAATGCACGGCGGGAAATTTCTGAACGGAGCATGCGCAGTTCAATCGCCGCGGGGACGTGCCTAATTTAAATGCTTCACGCCCCCTAATCGCGTATTTCGTTTACGCGGCGAGAAATAGACTACGCCGCCGTAGCGTACGGGCAAAAATCTACCAGAATTCCATTTAGAGCCTGGTAAAATACGGCAGCGTAGAGTATTTCGATTACGCAGCGCAAAATTAAGTGTATCTGAATCTGGCCCATAGCGTCTACAAAATAGGGGATAGATTTATGGCATTTTTTTATTATTATTTTTTTATTAGTAATGGCGGCGATCTGCGATTTTTATTGTGACTGGGGGCATTATGTCGGACACATCAGACACTTTTGACACTATTTTGGGACCATTTATACAGCGATCGGCTCTATAAAAATGCACTGATTACTGTGTAAATGACACTGGCGGGGAAGGGGTTAAACACTAGGGGCAATCAAGGGGTTAAGTATGTCATAGGGAGTGATTCTAACTGTAGGGGGGATTGTCTCACTAAAAAATGACAGAGATCACTGCCCCCAGTGACAGGGAGCAGTAGATCTCTGTCATGTTGCTAGGCAGAACAGGGAAATGGCAAGTTTACTTATGCATCTCCCCGTTCTGCCGCTCCGTGACATGATCGCGGGCCCCCCCGACGGACATAGAGTCCGCGGGACCAGCACGCCCACTATGCCGCGATTTAAAGGGGACGTGCAGGTATGCGATTGTGTCTACGTACATCATTGCATGTTGGTCGACAAGCAGTTAAAGAGGATTTATCTCTTTCTCATATGGAAGCCTCTACACTCCAGGAAGTATCATTGAAGGTCCATGTTTTTTCTTTACCATCGTGAAGCTGATACCCATCATTAAAGAACAATAAAAAAATATTGCGCTAAAGAATATGAATAGCTAAAATTGAAAATAAATATGTGTAAATGTGAAAATAATGTTAACTTAATAACCCAAGCAGCAATCTTTAGCTACACGTGGTAGTCATGTAAATACAAGTAGAAAACATTAGAGAAAAAATTGCGCTAGTCATACCATGTGGTGAACAAAGTGTTAAGAAATAATTAAATAAATAAATAATATTAAATATAAGAAATATATTAAACTCTAGGGAAAGAAGGTAAGGAAAACCTTCTAGTGAGACAACCAAAATAAATTGAATTTATGACTGTGTGAAAAAAATATTAAAAATAATAATAAATAAATAAAATCCATTCAGTCCAAAAAGATCTGTGACTTCTTAAACATAATGGGCCAGATTCAGGTACATCTGCACATTATTGGACCGGCGTAGCACACCGCCTTTACGTTAGACTGGCGCAATGTAACGGCGCAATCACCCTATTCTTGTCGGTTTTACGCAGAAATTTGCGCCTGCGCAACGTTATTTCAGAGGCGCAAGGCGGAGTAATACAAATTGGGAAGGACGTGGGTGTGTTACATTGAAATGAGCCGTGATCCCATGCAAATGAAGGGCCGGCCGGCTCGCGCATGCGCGCTTGAAGCAGACCATGGTCAGCACCTCTGTGCGCATGCTCACAACTCGGGAACGGCGCAATCAGTGAAATTGGAAGTGGACTAGGGCAAATTAGTGAACTACACAAACAGCATAAATAGACAGAGACAAACGCACTTCCTTTGCAAAAGTACATCCCTTTGTATCCCTCCCTATACAGCAAGGTGCTTTTGTTCTGTTGTTTATTAGCGTTTGTTTGTTTGTGACGTGTCTTTGAGATATTTGGGGACTGTTTTGCAGAGTGATTTTTGTCTTTTATGTGTTTTCTGTGTTGTTATTTTGTTTAAATTATATTTTTTTCTGGTTCTGTTTGTGTATGATTTGGGAATGTGGGGGTGACATTCCTGCCGGAAAAGGGGTATCACCCTCATTTGTGGTGGAGAAGTGATCCCCAGGTCCGTGTGAATGGTGTATGAATGTACAGTGACATAATTGGAGCCGTGGCATGGCGTTGCAGCTCACAAGTACTGCATGGTGGGCTTGTGCCAATCCAATGTGATGAGGATGTGATGTGTCTTTGCTAGGGACCACAGTGGTGTGCATGCATGCATTCTCATTGTGCCATGATTAATGTGGGTGTTTAACGTGCAAAGATGCCTAATGTGAGCTGTCTCCTGGCTGCTCTTCCCTCAGAAGACGGGGTAGCCTTGGTTAGGGGGGTTCCGTATAGGAGTAATGAGATGGGGTCCCAGTGCATATGCAGAATCACCCTGAAGGGATAAGACAGGAGGATGTTAGTAGTGCATGTGCCCCTTGTGATTTCAGCATCATGGGGGGGACAGTCATGCCTGCCACCCATGTCACTCACCAACCAGCCAGCTGGCCCCATACATGTTCTGTTTGAAATCTGTGGGGATGGGGCTAGGATTGTATATGTAGCTGTCATGGGTGTCATGGGTGGTGTCATGTGTTGGGCTGGTGTTGGGCTCCTGCAGGGTTGTGGTTAATTCCAGGATGGCATGAGGGGTGAATCTGAAGATGCGAGACACCTCAGAATCACTCATGCCAACGATGTCTATGAGTGTGTGATATATCAAGTGAAGAGTGAGGCCTTGTACACATGATGTAATATATCCGATGGAAACGGTACGACCGACCGTTTCCATCGGATATGTCCGCCGGGCTGTTTGATCCGGTGGCTGTACACACCATCGGATCAAATTCCCCGCCGGCGGACATTGCGGTGTCACCGCACCAGGAAGAAAACACTTCCGCGCACATGCGTCGGATCCATTCACAGGATACGACGCATGTGTGGGCAGATATGTCCGCTGGTTTGCCGTACTAACCAGCGGACATATCTGACGGGCAGCTATCCGGCGGAAAAATTCCAAAGCATGCTTTGAAATTTTTCCGCCGGAAGAATCTGGCCAAAACGGTCCGTTTGCCCCTACACACGAGCGGATTTTTCGACTGAAATGGTCCGTCGGACCATGTTCAGCGGAAATATTCCCTCGTGTGTACAAGGCCTGAGGGGCTTGTATCAGATTAGATTATTATATTATTATATCCATCAAGGTTTTAAAGGGCTATTGAAAGATAGTGAGACCGTGTTTGTAATTTGTATGTATGTTATGTATTGATGTATATATGTATGTATATTTTTTGTAAAAATGTTTCTTAACCGCTTGCCGACCAGCCGGCGCAGTAATACGGCGGCAGGTCGGCACTGCTGCGCGAGAGCCCGTAGCTCTACGTCGCGCCTTTCGCGGCCACTAGGGGGCGCGTGCGCGCTGCCGGCAGCCCGCGCGCGCGCCCCCCGCTCGCCCCCGGGTCCGGTGCGTGTGCCCGGCGGGCACGATCGCCGCTGGGCACACGCGATCGCTCGTTACAGAGCGGGGAACGGGAGCTGTGTGTGAAAACACACAGCGCTCGTTCCTGTCAGCGGGGGAAACGCTGATTTTCTGTTCATACAATGTATGAACAGAAGATCAGTGATTCCCCCTAGTAAGTCCACCCCCCCATACAGTTAGAACACAAATAGGAACACACTTAACCCCTTACCCGCCCCCCAGTGTTAACCCCTTCACTGCCAATGGCATTTTTATAGTAATCCAATGCATTTTTATAGCATTGATCGCTAAAAAAATGCCAATGGTCCCAAAAATGTGTCAAAAGTGTCCCAAGTGTCCGCCATAATATCGCAGTACCGAAAAAAAACGCTGATCGCCGCCATTACTAGTAAAAAAAAAAAATAATAATAAAAATGCCATAAAACTACCCCCTATTTTGTAAACGCTATAACTTTTGCGCAAACCAATCAATAAACGCTAATTGCGATTTTTTTTACGAAAAATATGTAGAAGAATACGTATCGGCCTAAACTGAGGAAAAATTTTTTTTTTTATATATTTTTGGGGGATATTTATTATAGAAAAAAGTAAAAAATATTGCATTTTTTTCAAAATAGTCGCTCTGTTTTTGTTTATAGCGCAAAAAATAAAAACCGCAGAGATGATCAAATACCACCAAAAGAAAGCTCTATTTGTGGGAAAAAAAGGACGCCAATTTTGTTTGGGAGCCACGACGCACGACCGCGCAATTGTCAGTTAAAGCGACGCAGTGCCGAATCGCAAAAAGTGCTCTGGTCTTTGGACAGCAATATGGTCCGGGGCTAAAGTGGTTAAAGCAAAGAATTTTTTTTTGTAAAAAAAAAAAAAATCCTCTCCCGTGCCCTCCTCCGTGCCCTCCTCCGTGCCCTCCTCCTTCTTTGCTCATCTAAAGTCAGTAGTATAGCTATGAGCATGTATGTCCCTGGCATGTTGGCATACAGATTGTTGGGCAACACGTGTGACTGCTCTGCTCCTCACTAACGGTGTTGCATTCTCTGACATGTAGACAAATTGTCTAATTTTATACCACTTTTTATATGGTCTAATTTTAGACAGGCCGTGCAGCTGTTGCGCACAGCGCGTAGCGTGCGCTGCACCAACTTACTTTTTTGGATCCCCGTAACTCCCTCATTAGCATATTTGAATAGCAAATCAATGGTGTGTCTAGCGCAGTTTTGCGCGGACGGATGCGCCTGTCTAACAAAATTACGCTAGACAAAAAAAAGTAGATTTCTTGCGTATCTCGTTTTGGGGATGCGGAGTATCGAAACGCATGCGCAAATTTAGACTTATGCCGTGCATCTCCTGTTACGCCGGCGTAATCGCTCTGTGAATCTGGCACAATGTCCCCATCAAAGTATCAACTCCATGGATGTATGTTGAAGGGGGAAAAAGCCAAGATGAAAGGGATTCCGCCACCAGTCAGGTTTGGATAGAATAGAAAAGATCCACCAGGAGAGGGGTAGGTAATAAACTCTTACCAGATTCCCAGCTAGTAAAGCATATAGATCCACTCGATCCCAGAAGGGAGGGGGGGGAAACTGCAGCATTCCTCTACATTCAGCTGGTCCTCGTTTTGATAGGTGTGGATCCCGAACTCCTTTCCAGGTCCTAAGCTGGTTGCACAGCTCCAAAGGATCCAGTTGGAGACCCAGAAAAAAAGGGGACTCAAATAGTGAAGTACCGTAATAATCCGGGTTTTATACACTAGATGCACTTCATAAGTCCAAAATACAAAGGCATTACATCCAGTCAAAGTAAAACAAAATATAACAAACAAAACAAACGTGCGCCCGTGCTTACAGGGTCACTTCTGGACGCAGTGACGTCAGTGCGTGATGGGGACATAATGTTTAAGAAATTACAGATCTGAGTGCGCATGCGTGAGGAATCCAAGATGGCTGCGTAAACCAGGAGCTCCTCGCTGCTCCAGCCAACGATCGTCCCTACGGCCGGATCCACTCCAGAGACATCTCTCCAGACTCCAGGGATCTCCCCTGCTCCTCTCCCATGCTTAGCGGCTCTGTTCGTCGGGACCTCGGGCCAAGTTTTACCGCCGAGGCCTCCCAGGCCAAAACCAAGATGGCGGCCACGACCCAGCAGCGTGACGCTCACAGCGGAGGAAACTCAGGGAGCAGGCAAGTGATCGCGCCAGCCACCCTTGCATACACACTCCAAGCTGCACACACTAATCTCCCTGCAATGACTCCATCCCCAGCTTCCACTGAATCGCTCCTAGAGCGCACGCTGGGAGATTACACTCTAACTCCATTAGGAGCCATCTCTCCCCATGTGGATGACATAAGCACTCCAGGAGGCTTGGGCCCTGCTCCCCCTCTGAATGCAGATGATTTATTTCTAAAACTATCTGATCTGCTGGAAAGAGGACTAGCAAATACTGCTAATAAGATCACAGCAGACATACGTGTGGATTTCCAGAACCTAGGCTCTAGAGCCAATCAAAATTCAGAACACATTCAAGTATTACAGGAGCAACTGGATGCAGCTTTGAGCAAGTTAGATGACCTTGAAAATCGCTCCAGGAGAGATAATTTTAGGGTGAGGGGTCTGCCGGAATACATCACGGATGTCCCGGCAACAGTCAAGGACCTTATTAAAACCCTTATCCCAGAAATTGCCCCAAATAAATTGGAGTTGCACAGAGCCCACAGATCTCTTGGTCCCCCTAGGAAGGACGGCTCACCCCGCGATATAGTAGTAAAGCCCCACTTCTATAGCGTGAAAGAGGAAATAATGAAAATTTCACGGCAAAATTCCCACTTATCTTTTCATGGCTCTGAGATACAGATTTTCACTGACATTTCTCCTACAACAATTCAACGCCGACGAACCCTAAAGCCCCTGCTATCAGTTCTCTCACAAAGAGATATTAAATATTGGTGGGCTTTCCCGTTTGCTTTGAAGTTCTCGCTTAAGGCAAGACCCATTCCTTTTCATCTTTTCCTGAGGGGGAACGGTTGTTGTTGGACTTAAAATTTATCACACAGGACTCAGCAATTGACACTTCCAACCTCTTAGTGAACTCCTCCAAGCGTCCTACCCCTTCCAGTCCTATCTTTCCTACATGGAAGACCACCAAATCTAGACGCACTAAGGGTTCTCTTCACACTTGAGCCGGAGCTTGTTTTCTGTTTTTCTTTTCTTTTTTTTGCAGTTTTTATTTCCTTGTGGGGATGGCCTTCTTCATCTGATTAAAATCACCTAGTGGTGTTTGTTCTCGTTGGCAGCCTCGGGATTCGTAGACTTAGCCCCGGACAGGAGTCTGCATCAACCTTGAAGAAGTCTTCTAGAGGTCCCTTACCTATCTATATGAATGGATGGATCCATTTAATCTATATTGTTATAGTTATCTTTTTTCATTACTGAAGTTGACATTTTCTATTGATTCTGTTTATTATTGTATTTCAGGGATGTGACTGGCTGGAACAGCAGTCATGCGCCTCCATCCATCTTCTGACCATGAATATCTCATGCTCGGGGGATGGACTGATGGTCCGTTTTGAGGACCACACAAAGTGTTTTTTTGGTAAGGTCGATGGGGGACTTGCCCCCCTTTGGCCTTACAGGCCCGTTTTGGGTCGAAGTGTTTCTTTTTCTCTTTTCTTATTTCCTATTGTTTCTTTCTTTCTTGATTCCTTTGCCAGCTCACGGACGCTTCACCGTGTTCGGATTCCTCCAGGTCCCAGGTTTCAACCGAATCCAGGAATACAACACCCCGGGTGGTTGGTGGTAAGTCCTGCTCGTGATAGGCTCTTTTCTCCAATGCACCATGTCTGTTACTAACGTAAAATTTCCATCCATGAAAGTGGTTTCCCACAATGTGCAAGGTCTAAATTCACCATCTAAGAGGAGGAAAATTTTACAATCCTACCACAAACAAAAAATGGAAGTACTCATTTCCCACTGCGGTTTTCGCCTTCTTTCTTACACTCACATTACCCACAATTCTTCCTAGCTAATGCAGAAGATAAAACGAAGGGGGTTGCGATTTTATTTGCCAAATCGAGTCAGTTCTCATAAACTTTAATTCATAGGGACCCCGAAGGGAGGTATATCTTGGTGAAGGGACTGATTGATGGCCAATTATTTTCTTTTGTTTTCTATTCCCCCCCCAACAAAGGACAGAATCAGTTTTTTAGGTCAATGTTTACGATACTGGACAAATTACTGGAGGGTACGGTTGTTTTTGGAGGCGACTCTAACACCGCCTTCGACCAAATCCTAGATAAGTCTAAGATCCCGTCCAAACAATTAACCCACCCCTCTCGCTGCAGTTCTAAAATAGCGAAACTGATTTATCAACAAGGGTTGGTTGACATTTGGAGGGAATTTAACCCTTCGACACGGGATTACACTCATTTTTCGCACCCCCATTTATGCTACTCAAGAATCGACCACATTTTCGTATCTTCTATTCATATCCCAGCAGTACACAAAGCCACCGTTAAAGATGCGGCTTTGTCTGATCATTCCATGGTGATTATGATCATACAGAGACGCTTTGTTGGGCCTACTGTTTCCCAATGGAGGCTTAATGAATCGCTACTAGACGACCCTATGATTTTGTCTGAGATCAAAAAGGCTCTGAAGGAATATTTCCTCTTTAATAACACGGAAGGAATCTCAGCTGAGACTCTTTGGGCGGCCCACAAAGCCTCGATCCGGGGGAAATGTATTCAATTGGCTTCTAATCTGAGGAAAGCGAGAGCCTCGGATATCGAGAATTTGGAAAGGGATTTTGCTTTAATTAGCAAAAACATAAAAGAGCCCCTTCACGGATTCACTTTGCACAACTGGAAAAGGCTAAATTGGCCTTGAATTTAGCCCTTACGGTCAAAGGTGAGAGGTCTATTCGTTGGTCAGGTGCAAAATTCTATTCTCAGGCCAACAAAATGGGTACGATGTTGGCCAATAGGCTATCCCCTAAAATGCGCTCCCACACTTTCCCTAGGATTAAACAACAGGACGGCTCTTTTACTCTTAACCCCCAACGGGTCTTGAGCTCATTTGAGGAATTCTATACTAAATTATATCAGGCAACTGAGAAGTCCAGGGTTTCTGACACATCTTCCTTTTTAGATAAACTTCCTATCCCTTCCCTCCGTAAGGAGCATGTCGATTTGCTTGATGCTCCATTTACATTACAGGAAACCTTAGAAGTCATTAAAGGTTTAAAAAGCGGCTCGTCCCCAGGCCTGGATGGGTTCGCTACCCTTTATTACAAGTCCTTCTCAGATATTCTGGCCCCTCACCTCACCAAATTTTTTAACTCAAAACGAAAGGGAGAACCTTTGGCACCTATTCTCAATGCAGCCTACATCTCAGTAATCCCGAAACCTGACAAAGACCCTGAGCGAGTAGAAAATTATAGGCCCATATCCCTGATCAATAACGATTTGAAAATTCTTACTAAAATATTGGCCAATAGAATGGGTTCTTTCATTAATCTTTATATTCACAAGGACCAAGTAGGTTTTATCCCCGGGAGACAGGGCCCTGACCAAGTGCGGAGAGCAGTGGATATAATTTCCATTCTTCAATCAGGTTGGGACGGGGGGCCAAAACATGAAGGTTTTCTGCTGTCGTTAGACCTGCAAAAGGCCTTTGACTCTCTCTCTTGGTCGTATTTGTTTACTATTTCAGGTCGGTGGGGTTTTGGTACTTCCTTCTTGAATTTATTAAAAGCTTTATATTCTAAACCGGAGGCTAGGATTAAATTGCAGGGATACTTTTCTAAGCCTATTTCTATCTCCAGGGGGACAAGACAGAGCTGCCCGTTGTCCCCTCTGATTTTTGCTATCGCAATTGAAACTCTGGCGGTAGCAATACGCTCAGAACAAGCAATTGAAGGTGTCAGCTGTGGTCAAACAGTCCACAAATGTGCCCTATTCGCTAATGACGTGCTCCTTTTCGTCACCTCACCCCTCACGTCGTTGCCCTCCATAAATAAATTACTAGAGGCCTTCGGCTCGATTTCAGGTTTATGGGTAAACATAGCTAAATCACATGCGCTGAATGTGTCACTTCGACCCGCTGTGGTGGATCAACTTAAAGTCGATTTTACTTATACATGGAAATTGCCCTCAATCAGATACTTAGGCATAAATTTAACCCCTAGGATTGAACTTTTATATAAAGAAATTTTTCCCCCCCATGTACCGTGCTCTGGAAAGTGATCTCAGAACATGATCTCTTTTTACGAGATTTCATGGCTGGGTAAAATTCACTCTATAAAAATGACCCTGCTCTCGAGACTCCTCTACCTATTTCGATCTCTCCCTATAGCGATCACTAGAGAACATCTTAATTCGCTTCAGGGGAAAATTATTAAATTTGTTTGGGGGGAAAAGGGCTATAGGCTCTCCAGACAAGTCCTTTTTGGCCCTAAAATTCGGGGAGGTTTGGGTCTTCCCAATTTATTCCGATACTATCAGGCGGCTAGGCTTGCACAGCTATCAATTATTTATTCTAGATATGAAAAACCTGACTGGGTCAATAACGGCAGGCGGTACCGTCGCATACTATTGATTTTCTACTTTGGTGCCCCCGCAAGTCGAGACCTTCGATCCTCGCACCCACACTATCGCAGTCCCTGAAACTCTGGGATGATTTGATACACCTTCCCTCGTTGACCTCCGACATTAGACCACTCTCCCATTTATTCCATAATCCGCTTTTCAGTCCAGGAATGGACATAAAGGCCTTCAAATGGTGGCTAGACAAGGGGATGTACAGAATTGGACACTGTTTCACTTCCTCTGGCCCTTTTTCTCTTAAGCATTGTCTAGAAAAATTGAGTTTACCGGATTCTGAAATATTTAGACATCATCAAATTCTCAATTTTTTTTATTTGATTTGGAGGAATAAGTCAAAACCCCCGGAGTTCACTGAGTACGAACGATGGTGTGGTCAGGGGATGGAACACAAAGGTGGTATTTCTATAATTTATCTTTCAATAACGTTAAAGGGGTGGAATTTAATAATAAGGTTTATTTTGTCGACTCCAGACATTTGTATCCCCATTTGGGGTGTCTGGCCCTACGATTAGTATTTTTGTGCTCCCTGGGAGAACCCCTCCATGCAATATGATACCTTGGTTTTGACTCAAGGAAGTTACTAGTTTTTTTTCTCTCATTTTCGTTTTTGTTGTTTTTCTTCTTTTTTTTTTCTCATTGTTTCACAATAGGGCTTTCATATTCTATATTTGTCCATTATTATGCTGATTGCGGATGGGTCAACTATTTGCTTTTGATACTTTGGACAATGTAATGTACCCCAGAGTGAAATGGGGAATTCCGCTGTATTGTACTGCCTTTCAATAAATTCCTCGTTAAAATTTAAAAAATAAAAAATAAAAAATAAAAAAAATAAGTCACAGATCTTTTTGGACTGAATGGATTTTATTTATTTATTATTATTATTATTATTTTTATTATTATTAATATTTTTTTCACACAGTCATAAATTCAATTTATTTTGGTTGTCTCACTAGAAGGTTTTCCTTACCTTCTTTCCCTAGAGTTTAATATATTTCTTATATTTAATATTATTTATTTATATAATTATTTCTTAACACTTTGTTCACCACATGGTATGACTAGCGCAATTTTTTCTCTAATGATACCCATCATTACCTTCTTAGAATATGTCACAACATAAACTACTATCGCTGAATGCGAAAGGGCTGAACAGGGCTGATGCCTTTGAACTGATGCACCTAGATTTAAAAGTGACATAATATGCATACAAGAATCACATTTTTCTGTTGACAAACCTCCAAAATGTACATACCAAAAAGTTCTCCATGTATTCTGTTCTAACAGTTCCAAAAAAAGAAAGGAGTTGTTATAGCAGTAAAATACACAAAAAAACATCCAAAACTTTCAAAAAGTGCAACTATTATAGATAGGGAAAATTGCAGCATTTAACCGCTTAAGCCCCAGACCATTTGGCTGTGTAAAGACCAGGCCACTTTGCGATTCGACACTGTGTCGCTTTAACTGATAATTGCGCAGTCGTGTGACGAGGCTTACAAATAGAATTGAAGTCTTTTTTTCCCCCACAAATAAAGCTTTCTTTTGGTGGTATTTGATCACCTCTGCGGTTTTTATTTTTTGTGCTGTAAACAAAAACAGAGCAAACAATTTGAAAAAAATGCAATATTTTGTACTTTTTTCTATAATAAATATCCTATTTTTAAAAAAACAACAACATTTTTTTCTCAGTTTAGGCCGATACATATTCTCCTATATATTTTTGGTAAAACAAAAATCGCAATAAGCGTGTATTGATTGGTTTGTGCAAAAGTTATAGCGTATATAGGGGATAGGGGATAGTTTTATGGCATTTTTATTATTATTATTTTTTTTTTACTAGTAATGGCAGCGATCTGCAATTTTTATCATGACTGCGACTTTATGGTGGACACATTGGACACTTTTGACACATTTTTGGGACCATTGTCATTTTTAAAGCGATCAGTGCTATAAAAATGCACTGTTTACTGTAAAAATTACACTGGCAGTGAAGAGGTTAACCACTAGGTGGCACCAAAGGGGTTAACTGTGCCCTAGGAAGTGATTCTTACTGTTAGGGGGAGGAGCTACCAGTGACATGTCACAGATCACTGTTTCCAATCAAGGAAAACAATAGATCAGTGACATGTCACTAGGCAGAACAGCGGAACCCATTTAAAAAAACGAACGTTTGGCCGTGAGTGCAAATGATACTGTTATCATGTAATGACCGATAAATCGTTTAGTGACATAAAAATAAAAAAATATACCTAGTACAGACAGTTCAGATGGGAACACATTAACTTTTCAATTTATCGTTCATTCGGCAGAACATTTCCAAACTTGTCCTTCGTTTTTTAGGCTCAAAAACGTCCCAACTATTATCAATTTTGTGTCCATTAACTGTTCTAAAAACGAACAAACTGTCTAAACAACCACATTTTGGGTGATTTTTCGTATAGTTTATGGCCAGCATTAGACTACTGTAAGGCCTTGTACACATGAGGGGAAATATCCGCTGTAAACAGTCCCCGGACCGTTTACAGCGTATATTTGCGCCGGGATGTTTTGATCCGATGGCTGTACACACCATCGGATCAAATTCCCCGCCGGCGGACAGCGCGGTGACGCGGCGGTGACGTTGACGCCGCCACGTGACCGCCACGTCACCGCACCAGGAAGTAAACACTTCCGCGCGCATGCGTCGGATCCATTCACAGGATACGACGCATGTGCGGCAAGATATGTCCGCTGGTTTGCCGTACTAACCAGCGGACATATCTGACGGCCAGCTATCTGGCGGAATTATTTCAAAGCATGCTTTGAAATTTTTCCGCCGGATGAATCCGGCAAAAAGCGTCCGTTTGCCCCTACAGACGAGGGGATTTTTCGGCTGAAATGGTCCGTCGGACCATGTTCAGCGGAAATATCCCCTCGTGTGTACAAGGCCTTAGGCTCGACTATCAACAAAATGGATAAGACCAAGGATATAACTTCTATGCTAATCTTTCTTCAATACATGTTATTTAATAGACTTCATAAATACAATCACTTGAAAGAATTTAGACCAAATGGAGGATGGTGCATTCCTATTCAAATTTGGAAATATCTTACTACCAACAAAGATATAATAACTAAATGTATTGCTTTCTTTTACAAGACACTTTCTCAATGCCCAAAATTTGAGAAAACCTTAATATGTTAAAGTGGGAAAAGATCTGTCCCAATCCTTTTCAGAAGATTGCTGGTATAAAGCCATGATCATTAGAAATAAAGCTTAATGCTGTATTAAACATTGGGATAACTCCCAAAAGATATTGAACGGATGGTACCTAAACCCTTATAAATTGTCAAAATATTTCCCCTCATCATCCCAATTATGTTGGCGATGTGATAAACAAATACTGTAGGTACCATGTATCATACATTATGGAGCTGTAAGAATCTAGCTTTTGGAATTCCGTATAGATATTCATTGCCTCTCTTACAGGTAACCTAATTAAAACTTTCTCCAGCTCTGGCCCTTCTAAGTATTAATCTAAACATCTCCCCACCACAACACAAAACAATAGTGGCTAATACCCTCATAGCCACAAGACTTACAATAACCACATTTTTTTAATCAAAGCCCCTAATCTTGCTAAAGTTATACTGAACATACAAACACATTAGGAGTTAAAGTGAAGTTCCACCTTAAAAAAAAAATGAAAAAAAAAAAACACCAAAATCCTGCAAAAAAAAAGAAAAAAAAAAGTGAAAAAAAAATGTTTTACTTACCAGAAAGGGCGGTTGCTATGCGGAAGTTCCTAATCTGCCTCTTCCGCTGCCTTCTGGGAACTGTGTGTATCCCATAAAGCAGCCGCCCATTCATATAAGCGCTGAGTGACTCGCACATGCCGGGAGCTTCCAGGATCAAGCGATCGGCCTCGGGGGGAGCGACATTGTGGGAGCCTAGGACAAAGATAAGTGTCAATATTAAAAGTCAGCAGCTACAGTGTTTGTAGCTGCTGACTTTAAAAATAAAAATAAAAATCGCGGGTGGAACCCCGCTTTTTATGTTAGCCTGAAAAAAATACAACATAAATCATTTTAAGAGATACTGGGGTAGATTCATGTAGAGATCCGACGGTGTATCTACTGATACACCGTCGGATCTGTGAGATCCGACGCTCGGATCTATGCGGCTGATTCCTTGAATCAGGTTCCGCATAGATCTCCCTTAGAGCCGACTGGTGTAAGTGAGTTACACTGTCGGTTCTTAGGCTGCATTCTCCCGCCGTCCGCTAGGTGGAGCTTCTTTTTTTCTACGCGACGAATATGCAAATGAGGAGAACCGCCGATTCAGAACCGAACGCCCGGCCGTCGCTTTTTTTTTACGTTGTTTGCGTTCGTCTCTTTCTATATGCGGGGTAAGTTCTGTTTTTAGGTGAAATTTGGCTTTAAGTTCCAGGCTCAAGCTATCCACATACCATTATAGTTATAAATAATGAAATAAAATGTGTAACTTTTTCAGCACCACAGCAATAAACACGTACTGAGAGGCAATATGATACATACTAAATGCATTACAAAACTGAATACATTTAAATAATTATGATTCCTACAATAGAAGGAAATTCACTTAGGAGCTTTGGTGCAATCATTGTGTTAATAAATGTAAATTAGTGTCCTTATTTCAAACTGAAGAATGTAGAGTCTTGTAGCCTTGAGGAAACTGAGCAAGAGAACCAAGAAGCCACGTCAACTACCTTTTATTATAAATAAAGGTGTACAATGTTAGCCTCCTAAAATGCAAGGTGTATAAGAGGTGTCCTTCATAGCGCAGTCTTCCTCCCAAGTTCCCACTTCATTATACTGGAAAGCTACAGTACAATACAGGGCTAAAGGGAAGTACGCTGTTACACTTCAGACACTCTGTAGTTTTGGTAAAGTCTGCTTATTTACTTTGCTCCCACTAACCAATGCTGAAAAAAAGGATATTAATGAAAAACACTAACACTTTTTTATTACAGTAACTTGCATATTAGCCTATAAAATTAGCACTTTTGATTTTTCATGTCCGTGGCCCATAGACTTTAACGGTGTTCGCACTTTCAAACACATTTTTTGCCTGTTCGCATGTTCTGCTGCGAACCGAACCAGGGGGTATTTGGCTCATCCCTAATCCCAACATTTTTCGTAAATATTGATGTATATTTCTTCATCAAGGGAGATTAATGTTTTGGGTGACTTTATTCTTGTCTGAAATGTAAACATAGTTGCATAACAATCACATTGCAGTACATAGTATGAACTGAGCAGGTGATTTTGCACAATGAACTGTATTATATTCATGGCTGTATAGATACTTACATAGAGGAGTTTCAGGCCGTGTACACACGGCAGAGAACCTCGACGGGCAGAACACATCGTTCCGCCCGTCGAGGTTCCCTGCCGGCCGTCGAAATCGGCGACCCGCCCGTCGGGAATGGCAAACAGCCATTCTTCCAGG
The DNA here is from genome assembly GCA_029574335.1 of Rana kukunoris. Classification (NCBI taxonomy): domain Eukaryota; kingdom Metazoa; phylum Chordata; class Amphibia; order Anura; family Ranidae; genus Rana; species Rana kukunoris. Next base: position 328,034,383 of record CM056050.1, on the reverse strand, counting down.
CGGGCCGTCGAGCAAATAGAGAGCGTGCTCTCTATTTCTGCTCGACGGGCTTCCCGACGGGAAGCTCGCCGAGAGTGTACACACGGCCGAGGTCCTGGCTGCAATGCAGCTTCCAGCGAGGTTCTCGCTGGTTTCCAGCGAGAACCTCGGTCGTGTGTACGCCGCCTCTCAGTATAGAAACACAGAAGAACCTGTCTTCCCATTATAGTGGAACCATGGTGTCCTATCAAGGAGATCAATGGACTATTTTAGGCCCGGATTCACAAAGCACTTACGCTGACGTATCTCGAGATGCACCGCGTAAGTGTAAAGATGCGCTGTCATATCTCTGCGCCGTTCCCATATAACCAAGATACGCCTATAAACTGACTTCATCCGACCGACGTAACTTGCCTACGCCGACAAATCTTGGGCGCATAGTTACGCTGCAAATGAGGGAGATACATTGATTCACAAACGTAAATGCGCCAGGCGGAAAAGATATTTGCGCCGGCGTAAAGTTATTCCACATATAGGAGGTGCAACCCATGCAAAGGTATGGGCCAGGGAACAGCCGCCGTATTTTACATTGTTTACGTAGTACTACGTGAATAGGGCTGGGCGTAGGTTATGTTCACGTCGTAGGCAGTTATTTTGACGTGGTTGTACGCATGCGCACGGGCATACGTCCAAGATACGATGCATGTGCCGATGATGCTCAGCCCATCATTTGTATGGGGTCACGCTTCATTACAATGCATCACGCCCACTTCCAGCCCACTTCCACCTAATTTGACTTACGTCGTCTTATGCCAACAAATATACGCTACGCCGGCGCAATGTTGGGCGCATTTTTTTTTGTGAATTTCATACTTGCCTCCCAACGTTGTGCCAGCACAGCGTAAAGAAGATACGCTACGGCGGCATAAAGATGCGTCGATGTCTGTGAATCCGGGCCTTAATGTCCAAATTGCACCATGATTTTGAACAAAAATAATCCTTAGTATCTGAAATCTCTTTTGTCTTTTTTTAATTTAAGCCAAATTCTAGAGAAAAAAAAAATCTCTGCTACATTGGCATATAAAATTATTTGAGGATTACATGACTGAGGATTCGAACCCTTTCGGATTTAGGATTCAAATCTTCCCCTCATTTGACAATATTGATTTTTAAACCACTTGGGAAAACAATTTGAAAACATGTTCTAAAACCATGAGGTCATTGTTAATTATAGAATATAAAAAATCAAATGATACCTTTACAAACTCATACACCTTTTCAGAATTTTGAGGCTAAACTCAAAAGTCATTTGGAAAATGTACCAGAACAGACACAAATAAACCTCAGGACAAACAATATTTTTTTTTAAAAACAATACATATCCATTGCATATGCTTTCATTAACACAAAAAGAATGTCATTTTGTGATGACGTTTTTCAGTAAAACCAGCAACTGTTTGGACAATATACATGTTGGTCAGGAATATGTAATGTACAATATAAGGTATAGAGTGCAAGGGCTAGTAGTACCCAGTGCTCCTCCTTATACCAGAGTGCCACCCTAACATCAATCCCCTTTACATCAGAGTCCACAGACTTCCTCCCTACATAAGAGTCCTCAGAGTTCTCCCTAACTTCAGAGTCTGCAAGGTTCCGACGGGAAAATTCCGATCGTCTGTATGCAATTCCGACGCATGCTCAGAATCAAGTTGACGCATGCTCGGAAGCATTGAACTCAACATCACCAAGCTTAGAGTTCTCCTTTACATCACAGCCCCCTAGGCAATCCAACTGGAAGTGAAAGTGAGTACCTGCTTCCCACCCAAAAAAGTTCCAAAAGAAGAAGATGGGGGCATAAAGCAGAACTTTCCCTTTAGGGTGAAGTTTGGCTTTAACTAGTGAAACAACATACTTTAACACGAAACCTTCATGAACAAGGTCAATTTACAGTCATGTCCCTTTTTTATTTGTATTTAATTGTAAGATTAAACGAATTACAGCTTTACCCTACTGAATTCACAAGCAATTATCTTAAGACAAGAAATAACAAATTTCTGGCTCATACCTTGTTTTTCTCTTCCTCATAGTAGTCTATTCATCATCTTTCCTTATTAAGTGAATATATTTCTCTTAAAGCTTTTCTCAAATCTTCAGTCTGGATATATTTGGCACAATGATTTAGGTTCCTTAACCACTGCTTTTAACACGGACTAAACTGCTGTCACATTATGTGCTAATTAGCTCTCTAACATAGACTTAGTGTTCACTGCTTTTCTTGATCACTTGATATCGTTTGGAAATTGTTTATGTGAAATATTTTACAAAGACGTAGCCCACTAAAATCCATTAAATGGGAGACAATATTACAAAATTGCAAACAGTAAATGTCTGGAATTAGCAGTGTAGTTAGACTTTTATGTTTGAGGTAGAATGACAGCCAAAACCTTTCTGGATAGAGTCAGGAACACACGGTTAAACTGATGAGAATGGTCTGATGGACCGTTTTCATCGGTCCAAACCGATCGTATGTGGGCGCCATCGGTTATTTATCCATCGGTTAAAAAAAAGCAAACTTGTTTCAAATTTAACCGATGGATACCTAACTGATAGCAAAAAAACAATTGTTTGTAGGCACGACCATCGTTTTAATATCCACGCATACTCAGAATCAAGTCGACGCATGCTTAGAAGCATTGAACTTCATTTTTTTCTGCACGTCGTTGTGTTTTACGTCACCGCGTTCTGACACAATCGTTTTTTTAACCGATGGTGTGTAGGCACGACTCACCATCAGTCAGCTTCATCGGTTAACCGATGAAAACAGTCCATCAGACCGTTCTCATTGGATGGACCGATCGTGTGTACAGGGCTTTAGAGCGTATGTCATAATTTTTGATTTTGTGTATATCTCTGTTAGGGAGGATTGCCCTCTGCTACAGCTAGACCAATGCTGACAGTCAAAGCTTTAACATGTAAGGTTAGTGTTGCATTTGGCTAATAAGTGTTACTCCACCCATTCATATTGGCCCATCTCTCATATATCTAGTAGGAGTTTTCAAGGAAGAATGATGGAATGGCTAGTTTTGACACTATCAGGAAGTACTTCAGCCTTACCTGTCGGAAAGTCCTGAGATTCAGCCATAACTGTTGGGTTTATTGTTCCATATTCCGACCAGAGCTCACATTTAAAATTTCTTGAAATTAGCATTTTGTACTTTTTGATAATAAAATATTGAAACCTATCTACATCTTGATGATTATTTTGCTGCTTAAAAACCCTTCCATTTGTTTAATTCACTTTCAGGGCAGTCATTCACAAGTGGCTCCGAGGGTGGGTTCCTGCACCACACAATTCTGGAGGATGACGAGGTGGAGGATGAGGAGGAGGAGATGGAGGAGGAGGAGGAACCATGTTGACAGCAGGGTGGCACCCAGACCAGCTCATGGCCATCACTGGTGCGTGGCTGGGGGGATACAGAGGACACAGATGATACACCTCCCACAGAGGACAGATTTTCGTTGCCTCTGGGCAGCCCGGCACACATGAGCCATTTCATGCTGCAGTGTCTTCACAATGACCGCCGTGTTTCGCACATTTTAACAGGTGCTGATTACTGGGTGGCCACGCTGCTGGATCCCCGTTACAAGGACAATGTACCATCCTTAATTCCCTCACTGGAGCATGATCGCACGATGCGGGAGTACAAGCACCCGCTGGTAGACGCACTGCTGGTGCAATTCCCACCTGACAGCGGGGGCACAGTGGAAGCACAAGGCGAAGGAAGAGGAGAAGGAAGAGGTCGCCAATGCAGCAGGGGCACCGCCAGCACCTCAGAAGGCAGGGTTTGCATGGCTGAAATGTGGAAAAGCTTTGTCAGCACGCCACAACAACCAGCACCACCAGCTGATATGGAACGTTTTAGCAGGAGGCAGCATTTCAGCAATATGGTGGAGCAGTATGTGTGCACACGCCTAGACGTACTGAATGACGGGTCTGCCCCCTTAAACTTCTGGGTCTCCAAATTGGGCACATGACCTGAGCTTGCCCTTTATGCATTGAAGGTGCTGGCCTGCCCTACAGCCAGTGTATTGTCTGGACGTGTATTTAGCAAGGTAGGGGGCGTTATCACAGACAAGCGCAGCAGCCTGTCCAGAGCCAATGTGGACAAGCTAATGTTCATTAAAATGAACCAGGCATGGATCCCACAGGACTTGTCCGTACCCTGTGCAGAATAGACACGTATACCGGCCTTACCCAGCCATTTTTGTATTTCTGATCTTTCTAGGGTTGCCACCTCATCCCTTTAAAAGTGAAAACATTTTAATTACACAGGTTCTCTGGCTGATTAACCAGTTAAGGACCCCCGCACGCCTATGTACGTCCACAACATGGCTCGTACAGGCACAAGGGCGTAAATTTAAGTCCTCGCCTTAGTGCGGTTCGGGGGTCCCATCGGGACCCCCTCCGCGGCGTGCGGCGGTCCCCCTGGCTCTGGGAGCGATCGCCGACGAGCGGGCGGATGTCCGTGTTTTCCGCCCCCCCCGCGATCGCTCCCAGCCAATGGGAGCGCGCTCCCAGCCTGTCACTTCCTCCTCCTGTGTTTACACAGGAAGGAGGAAATGATGTAATCTCTCATCGCAGCGCTGTTTCCCAGCGCTGCTGATGAGAGAAGACATCCACAGTAAGTGTGCACCAACACAACACTGACACACACTCACATAGGCATATTAACCCCTTGTGATTGCCCCCCCCACCCCCCTGTCACAGTGTCACTGAATGCAGTGATTTAATCACTGCATTTAGTGTCAGTGTGACAGGCACTGTAAAAAACAGTTAGTGTTAGGTTCAGGATAGCCCCCCCACCCCCCCTAATAAAGTTTTAACCCCCTGATCACCGCCCTAGTTAACCCTTTCACTCCCTATTGCCAGCGTCACTAAGCGATCATTTTTCTGATCGCTGTATTAGTGTCGCTGTTCCCGCTAGGTAGCTATTTTTTTTATTACGATTTTTTTTTTTTACTAAAGACATGTGGCTAAATAAATTTTGGCCTAAATGTTTTACTAAAATTTAGTTTATTTGATTTTTTTTATAACAAATAGTAAAAAAATAGTGATTTTTTTCAAAATTGTCGCTCTATTTTAGTTTATAGCGCAAAAAATAAAAATCGCAGAGGCGATCAAATACCACCGAAAGAAAGCTCTATTTGTGGGAAGAAAAGGACGCAAATTTTGTTTGGGAGCTACGTCGCACGACCGCGCAATTGTCTGTTAAAGCGACGCAGCGCCGAATTGTAAAAACACCTTGGGTCATTTAGCAGCGTAAGTGTCCGGGTCTTAAGTGGTTAAGGTGCTAATTAAACTCACTTGGTGCCTTATCGACATTAAATTAACCCCAGAACCTGTGTAATTACTATGTGTTCAGGTTTAAAGGGATGAGGTGGCAAACCCTAGATCTTTATAACTCTTTTGGGGTGTACCCTAATTTAAAAAAATAAATAAATTAAAAACAAAAAGCTGTGTTGGCTACCTCGTTCTCCTACTCCATATGGACCTCATCCTCCTAGGTCAAAATTATTTTATTTTTTATTTTTATTTTTTTTATGTTATTTTAAGTTATTTTCCTATCCACATTTATTGTCAGGGTACTTGCCATGCTCTTACCAACATTTTGCTGCCATTTGCAGCCCTCTAGCCCTTTCCCTTTGTTTTTTAGAGACATTTTAGTAGTCAAAAATGTGGGTCCCCATTGACTTCAATGGGGTTCGGGTTCGGGTCAAGTTCGGGTCCTGAACCCGGACTTTTTTCCGAAAATCGGCCGAACCCGCCGACCCCGAACATCCAGGTTTTTCGCTCAACTAATTATAGCTGAAAATTGCACCCAAAAACTAGACAACACTAGCTAAGGTGCAAAATGGAACTGACTTTATTGTAAATTCACACAGAATTTATACCACACAGAATCAGGTAAGAGCTTGATCACATTATCCTAAGCAATGCAAACTGTAAACCGTAACAGTTAGTTATTCTTTCAAATTTTCAGGTTGTTTTTCCCTTATTTTCAGATTTTCTAATTTACGAATTGCGATCAGAATGAATGACCCAAAAAAAACAGAATGAAACCTAAACAAACACATTTTTCGGCAGTGCACATGTCTAGCTAACGGTAAGCTAATCAACAGCTAGTAACTAACAGCTCACAGTGATCTAATTAACAGTAAACTAAATAACATAAACATAAAAGTCCCACAATAGTTTGGTAATTTGGTGAAGTGGACACAATACTAGCAGACAGACAGAAACAATAATGAATAATGAATAACAGTTAGTTATTCTTTCAAATTTTCAGATTTTTTTTTCTTATTTTGAGATTTTCTAATTTACGAATTTACGAATTGCGATCACAATGAATGACCCAAAAAAAACAGAACGAAACCTAAACAAACACATTTTTTGGCAGTGCACATGTCTAGCTAACGGTAAGCTAATCAACAGCTAGCAACTAACAGCTCACAGTGATCTAATTAACAGTAAAATAAATAACATAAACATAAAAGTCCCACAATAGTTTGGTAATTTGGTGAAGTAGACACAATACTAGCAGACAGACAGTAACAATAGGTCACTCAATTAACAATGGGGAGTCTCACATTGGAGGCATACAATGGGGTAATTATAAAGAGAGGAAGATGCCTTAATAAACAGATTATACATAGCAGCAGGAGACCTCAGCATCAGGTTGTTTTAAGCTGTCTATAATCTTCTGTTTAGAGTCTCTTGGCCAGATTCAGATACAATTGTGTATCTATCCGGCGGCTACGACTCCGCAAGTTTTATGGGCAAGTGCCTTATTCAGAAAGCACTTGCGGCGGCGTAGCGTAAAAAGTGGCCGGCGTAAGGGCGACTAATTCAAATTAGTCATGTAGGGGGCGTGATTCATGTAAATGAATCATGACCCCACGCAATTTGCGTATTTTCTAAACAGGGCATGCGCCGTCCGTAGACGTATCCCAGTGCGCATGCGTGAAATCACGTCGCAAGTAGTCGATGTAAACGACGTGAACGTAACTTACGTACAGCCCCATTCCCGAACGATTTACGCAAACTACGTAAACGACGTACAATTCTACTCTGTCCCGACGTCCATAGTTAACATTGGCTGTGCCTCATATAGCAGGGGTAACTTTACGCCGGACTAACACTTACGCAAACGACGACGCCCGGCACCAAGTACGATCGTGAATCGCCGTATCTCCCTCATTCGCATATTTGAATAGAAAATCAATGGTAGTGCCACATGCGTCCAGCGTAAATATGCGCCCACTCTACGCCGGTGTAGGCAAGTTACGTTGGTGGGATGAAGTCTGTTTTTAGGCGTATCTTAGTTTGTGGGTCCGGCGCACAGATACGAAGGCGCATATTTGTACTTATGCGGCATATCTGGAGATACGTCGGCGCAAGTGCTTTGTGAATCTGGGCCTGTGTGTTTTCAAGGAGACATGGACCCAAATCTGAAGCAAAACCACACCAAAGGTCCCCCAGGCACACACATTCCAAAGAATAGAGCCCCCTCAAAAGCCAGGGGCCATAGTCAGTAGGCAAGAGGCTACCCTGCACTCCCCTCCATAAGCCCCTGTCCCCTTTGGGTCTCTCACACACAGCTTGTCTTCTGTGCCTGTTTCCAGATACCAACCTCAGAAACATTAAAATGTAACATTGTGTTGTGCCATAGGACAGCTATCTGATCAGTACAACCAACTTTATAGAAAAGCTAAGAACCACAGGCTTAATCAAAGTTGGACTTTGATTGATAGAAACAACCAGCCTGAACTAGCAAAGTGAAAACCTTTCAGAGGAATATGAAGGGTTGACACAACATTCTGATCTTATCATTAGGGATGAGCTTCGAGTTCGAGTCAAACTCATGGTCGACTCGAACATTGCCTGTTCACCTGTTCGGCAAACAACGAACAATTAGGGGTGTTCGCTGCAAATTCGAAAAGCCGCGGAACACCCTGTTAAAGTCTATAAGAGAAATCTAAAGTGCTAATTTTAAAGGCTAATATGCAAGTTATTGTCCTAAAAAAGTGTTTGGGGACCTGGTTCCTGTTCCAGTGGGCAAAAAAAAGTTTTAAAAACGTCCGTTTTTCCGGGAGGGGGGGGGGGGTGTAAAGTCAGCATGTAAAAATGCACGTTTCCCGTACTTAGAACTGTCCCTGCACAAAGTGTAATTTCTGAAAGAAAAAAAGTCATTTAAAACTGGCTTTGCGGTTATAATGAATTGTCGGCTCTGGCAATTCAAGGAGGATTCATTCATAACATTTTTTTTAAAAAGTGTGGGGGTCCCCCCAAATTCCATTAACAGGCCCTTCAGGTCTGATATGGATATTAAGGAGAACCCCGCCAACAATTTTTTAAAAAAATGACATGGGGTTCCCCCCAAATATCCATACCAGACCCTTCAGGTCTGGTGTGGATTTTAAGGGGAACTCCACCCCAAGTAAAAAAAAAAAATGGCGTGGAGTTCCCCCAAAAATCCACACCAGACCCTTATCCGAGCACGTTAACCTGACCGGCCGCAGAAAAGAGGGGGGGACAGAGTGCGGCCCCCCTCTCCTGAACCGCACCAGGCCACATGCCCTCAACATGGGGAGGATGTCCCCATGTTGATGGGGACAAGGGCCTCATCCCCACAACCCTGGCTGGAGGTTGTGGGGGTCTGCGGGCGGGGGACTTATCAGAATCTGGAAGACCCTTTAACAAAGGGGACCCCCAGATCCTGCCCCCCATGTGAATTGGTAATGGGGTACACTGTACCCCTACCATTTCATGATGGAAGTGTAAATAGTTTTTAAAAAAAACACACAGACACCGTACAAAAAAAATCCTTTATTAATAATAATAAAAAAAAATCCATCGGTGGTAATCCACTCTCGATGCGGCTCCCTGCTCCAATGTTGTTTTCTATCCAGCGACGGATGATCTCTCCAGCGACGGGTGATCAGAGGTCCGGTCCAGCGATGAGAAGATCCATCCATCCAGAGCGCAGCAGGCGAGCTCCTCTCTCCGCTGGACACGCTGAACACAGAGCTTTGACATTTCTTATATAGAGGAGGCGGGGCTACCCCTCACGTGACCCCGCCCCCTCTGACGCAAGGGGAAAGACCGGGCTTTCCCAGTGACGTAGCCGATGGTGCATCAGAGGGGGCGGGGTCACGTGACAGGTGGCCCACCTCCCCTATAAAATAAATGTCAAAGCTCTGCCGCGTCATTCCGCTGGGCTGTGTCCAGTGGAGAGAGGAGCTTGCCTGCTGCGCTCTGGATGGATGGATCTTTTCATCGCTGGACCGGACCGCTGATCAACCGTCGCTGGAGAGATCACCCGTCGCTGGATAGAAGACAACATTGGAGCGGGGAGCCACATCGAGAGTGGATTACCACCGCTGGATTTTTATTTTTTTTATTAATAAAGGAATTTTTTCTACGGTGTCTGTGTGTTTTTTTTAAAACTATTTACACATCCTTCGTGAAATAGTAGGGGTACAGTGTACCCCATTAACAATTCACATGGGGGGTCAGGATCTGGGGGTCCCCTTTGTTAAAGGGGTCTTCCAGATTCTGATAAGCCCCCTGCCCGCAGACCCCCACAACCACCGGCCAGGGTTGTGGGAATGAGGCCCTTGTCCCCATCGCAGAACAGGTTTTTCTCTGCCTAGTTCATGACTTTATCCTATTGACCCTCGGATAAGGGTCTGGTGTGGATTTTTGGGGGAAATCCACACCATTTTTTTTTAATTTGGGGTGGAGTTCCCCTTAAAATCCACACCAGACTTGAAGGGTCTGGTATGGATATTTGGGGGGAACCCCACATCATTTTTTTTTAAATTGACGGCTGAGTTCCCCTTAATATCCATATCAGACCTGAAGGGCCTGTTAATGGAATTTGGGGGGACTCCCACACTTTTTTTTAGGAATGAATCATCTCTGAATTGCCAGAGCCGACGATTCATTATAGCCGCAAAGCCAGTTTTAAATGACTTTTTTTCTTTCAGAAATGACACTTTGTGCAGAGACAGTTCTATGTACGGGAAACATGCGCTTTTTCACATGCTGACTTTACACCCCCCCATAGTGACGAAATTTAAAGTAATATTACACTTTTATTGTTTCACTTTTAGCATTATTAAATTCACTGCTCCTGAAAAAACGTCAGTTTTTAAATCTTTTTTTGCATTGATGCATGTCCCCTGGGACAGGACCCAGGTCCCCAAACACTTTTTAGGACAATAACTTGCATATTAGCCTTTAAAATTAGCACTTTAAATTTCAAATGTTCGAGTCCGATAGACTTTAACGGGGTTCTAAAGTTCACACGAACATTTGGTGTGTTCGCAAGTTCTGGTGCGAACCGAACAGGGGGGTGTTCGGCTCATCCCTGCTTATCATCAAAAGTCAAAGCAAATAGGGAAAAATAAAAATATTATTTGCTGTTTTGAGTTGGAGAGAAAACTTTATGGTATGCAGTGGGTGGCATGCAGCTTAGTGCTTATAGTAAATACAGTGAATATATGACACGAAGAGTAAACTCGTTTTTTGGCAAAATATTAATTCGATATCGGAGTGCAAAGTGTAAATGCGCAGCTTGTGACAGCTCTGAAACACACATCTTGAGAATATGCATTCACCGATACTGATAAAATTATTTATGAGAGAATAGTATTTGGAACAAAAGCCTGTAATACAAAAGAAGGAAGATGATTACCCCGCGCTGCCAATTTTGGTTAAATGTTAGCTGCTAACACGGCTCATATGAGAGAAGCAAAAAGAAGTAAATGTGTAGGAAATGTGTAGCGCTTTAAAGTGACTGTCTGTTAATGACAGTCAGAAGCACAAAAAAAGAATAAACACATTTTGTGTAAAGTAAAACAAATAAAGGACCCTGGATTTTAGCTGAATAAAAAATGTCCTCCACTGCCGCCCTACTTGTATACAAGCATTTTTTATTCAGCTAAAATGTAAGTTTGATAGCTGTAAATAAATATTTTATTTCTCTACTTAAACGGGATTACGCTATGTGGCCACTTCTTTCTCTTATCTCTTATACAAACCATTTTCTATGAGAATATCCACTTGGGGATCGCACTCCCAGCTGGGCTTCATCCATCCATCCCACGGAGGTTCTGCTGACCATTCAAAGTATTGCCTTGCCAAGGAGCCCATTGTGATATCAGCCACTACAAGCCTAATTTGACTTTCAGTGGCGTAAGCCATCTGAAGTCAACTGGTTCTGGTAAGCCTGCATTGCTTTCGGTGGTGGGAACAACACAGTGGAGAAGTCATTATTTGTTATTCACCAATCATCAGATTAACTATTACTTATTTATATCAGTATTTGTTTTATTTTCCTTTCATGGGACATTATTGCACTTGTCAGTCAGTGGCTAATAATTTACACATGTCTTTCTAAAGAAATGAACAATCACTGTTGTTTTTCAATGTATATATGTTTCTATATGTGATTAATTGTATCCAACAACGGGTGTCATCTCACTAATAGATTATTTTCACACTGTTCATCACACACGAGTTACACAGTGCTTGTCCCTGGATTTTCCAGGGTCCTTTATTTGTTTTACTTTACACAAAATGTGTTTATTCTTTTTTTGTGCTTCTGACTGTCATTAACAGACAGTCACTTTAAAGCGCTACACATTTCCTACACATGTAATACAAAAGAAGTTAGGCAGTAAAAGTGTTGTTCTCAACAGAAGCAAACTAACCGATATTGCATTAACTCATAGGTCAATAGGATAAAGTCATGAACTAGGCAGAGAAAAACCTGTTCTGCGATAGGCACTGCTAGACTCAGGCAAAACAAGATTTATTCAAAACACATGTGGCAGATGTGGATGATCCCAGATGACAGGAATATGCTGCAATATTTTGATATGTTACAAGTAAGAATGAGCCGAACAAGCCCCCCCCCCCCCCCCCCCCCCCCCCCCAGTTCAGTTCGCAGCAGAACATGCGAACAGGCAAAAATATGTTCAAACACACGAACACCATTAAAGTCTATGGGACAGGTTCATATGCAAGTTATTGTCATAAAAAGTGTTTGGGGACCTGGGTCTTGCCCCAGGGAACATGTATCAATGCAAAAAAAAGTTTTAGAAAATGCAGTTTTTTCAGGAGCAGTGATTTTAATAATGCTTAAAGTGAAACAATAAAAGTGAAATATTCCTTTAACCACTTGCGGCCCCGCTCATCGTCAATTGACGGCAGCTTTGGGGATCTGAATTTCCAAGCTGCCGTCAATTGACGGCATAGTTTTCTCCCCGCGTCCCCGCGATGCCGATGCGCGTGCCTGGCGGTCGCGATGTCCGCCAGGTACCCACTGATCGGCAGATTTGGAGCAGGGACGTGGAGCTCTGTGTGTAAACACAGAGCTCCACGTCCTGTCAGTGAGAGGAGACAGATGCTGTTTCTCTTGTACATAGGGAGACAGCATCGGTCACCTCCCCCAGTCACCCCCCTCCCCCCACACAGTTAGAACACACCCAGGCAATACATTTAACCCCTTCCTCACCTCCTAGTGTTAACCCCTTCACTGCCAGTCACATTTATACAGTAAATAGTGCGTTTTTATAGCACTGATCGCTGTATAAATGTGAATGGTCCCAAAAATGTGTCAAAAGTGTCCGATGTGTATGTGTGTATGTGTATGTGTATCGCAGTCCTGAAAAAATTCACAGATCGCTGTATTACTAGTAAAAATAAAAAAAATTGGCAGAATTCTATCCCTTATTTCCTAGCCACTATAACCTTTGCGCAAACCAATTACTATACGCTTATTGCGATTGTTTTTGTTTTACCAAAAATATGTAGAATACGTATCGGCCTAAACTGAGAAAAAAAATATATTTTTTTTAAAAATTGGATTTTTATTATAGCAAAAAGTAAAAAATATTCTGTGTTTTTTTTCAAAATTGTCGCTCTTTTTTGTTTATAGCGCAAAAAAAAACCGCAGAGGCGATCAAATACCACCAAAAGAAAGCTCTATTTGTGGGGAAAAAAAGGACGTCAATTTTGTTTGTAAGGCACGTCACACGACCGCGCAATTTTAATTTAAAGCGACGCAGTGCTGAAAGCTGAAATTTCGCCTGGGGGTGTCTATAGTATGCCTGTAAAGTAGCGATTGTTTCCCTTTTTTAGAATAGTCCCTGCACAAAATTACATTTCTAAAGGAAAAAAAAGTAATTTAAAACTGCTTGCGGTTATAATGAATTGTCGGGTCCTGGCAATACAGATACAAGTAATTGAAAATAACAGCATGGGATCCCCTCCAGTCCTTTACCAGGCCCTTTGGGTCTGGTATGAATATTAAGTGGAACCCCGAACCAAAATGTAAAAACAAACTGCGTGGGGGGTACCCAGATTCCATACCAGGCCCTTCAGGTGCTCCAAAATAAAATAAACATGTTGTGGGGTTTCCCACAAAAATCCACACCAGACCCTTATCCGAGCATGCAACCTCGCAGGCCGCAGGAAAAGAGAGGGGGTGAGAGAGTGGCCCCCTCCTGAACCGTACCAGGCCACAAGGGCCTCATCCCCACAACCCTTGCCTGGTGGTTGTGGGGGTCTGCTGGCGGGGGGCTTATCGGGATCTGGAAGTCCCCTTTAACAAAGGGGGCCCCTAGATCGCGCCCCCATGTGAATTGGTAACGGGGCACATTGTACCCCTATCATTTTACCCAAAAAAGTAAAAAAAATCAAAAAACACAGACACAGCTTGGGATAAGTCCTTTAATAAAAAATGAAAAAAAAATTCCAGCAATGTCATCCTTCCACGAGCCGACAATACACACCGCCATGATCGATTTCACCTCCATGGGAGACATCCTCCAAATGATGCGAGACCCCGCTGTGACAGCTCTTAAATAGCCAAGGGCGGGGCCACCCGTGATGTGTGTGGGTGACCCTGCCCCCTTTAACACAACAGGAGTATCCGGCGGTTTCCCATGGTGTCACGGTTCACCCTACCCCCCTCTGACGCCACGGGACTTGGACTTGTCCCAAGCTGTGTCTGTTTTTTTTTTAAATTTTTTACACTTTTTTGGGTGAAATGGTGGGGGTACAATGTACCCCATAACCAATTCACATGGGGGCCAGAATCTGGAAGTCGCCTTTTTTAAAGGGGGCTTCCAGATTCCGAAAAGCTCCCCGCACGCATATCCCCATAACCACCAGGTAAGGGTTGTGGGGATAAGGCCCTTGTCCCCATCAACATGGGGACATCCTTCCCATGTTGAGGGCATGTGGCTTTGTACAGTTCATGATGGGGGGGGGGGCGCTCTCTCGTCTCCTCTCTTTTTCTGCGGCCTGACAGGTTGCGTGCTCAAATAAGGGTCTGGTATGGATTTTGGGGGGAACCCCGCACCGTTTTTTTTAGTTTTAGCGCAGGGTTCCCCTTAAAATCCATACCAGACCTGAAGGACCTTTAAATTTTGGTTTTTGGTTTTGCTGGTTTTTTCAATGACTTTTATCTGTATTACCGGGACCTGACAATTCATTATAGCCACGAGTAGTTTTAAGTTACTTTTTTTCTTTTAGAAATGTCATTTTGTGCAGGGACTGTTCTAAACACAGGAAAAATGTGCCACTGTACCGGCATACTATAGACACCCCAGGTACAAAATTTAAAGGAATATTTACCTTTTATTTTTTCACTTTAAGCATTAAAGCATTAAAGTCTTAGTTGAATTTACAGTATGCTGTTTTTTTTTCGGTTTACATACCGTAGTATAGGTATTTTCCCCCCGGCTTCCGGGTAGTGAATCCCGCGGGAGTAGGCGTTCCTGTTCAGAGACTAAGTGATTGACGTATGACAAAAGCTTCCCCCCGGCGCATAATGCGCGTCACCAGTTTCCGAAAGAAGCCGAACTGCGAGTCAGCTCTATACGGCGCTATACGGTGCTTGCGCACCGACGTTCGGCTTTTTTTCGGAAACTGGTGACACTTTTTTTGCGCCGGGGGTAAGCTTTTGTCATATGTCAATCACTTAGTCTCTGAATAGGAACGCCCACTCCCGCGGGATTCACTACCCGGAAGCCAGGGGGCAAAATACCTATACTACGGTATGTAAACCGAAAAAAAAAACAGCATACTTTACATGTCGGCAGTATACTGGATTGAATAGTATATACTTGTTTTTAGGGTGAACCTCCACTTTAACTTCAAGCAAGCAATTGATGATATCCAAGTTGTAATAAAGACTACAGAATTACACACTAAAAAAATCCCTGTGCTTAGTGTACAGTGTATATGAAAGAAGCACTCTAAATACAAGATGTTAAATTTACAAACATACTGTAATTAAGTGCCCTGCCGCTTCAAATCAAAATAGTTTGTGTCATACCGTAACACAGAATGTAAAAAAAAATACAAACAATAACACAGAATGTAAAAACTATTAAAGTGAGGGGGGCGCGGTCTGCACCTGGCCGTGTGAAGAAGCATCATGTGTGAGTTCCTGGCCTCCACTGCCTAGCCCAGCACACTCAACCTTTCTCACACCAGGATACTCTCAGCAAAATGGCACAAGACCCAATCGTCAGTCTGGGTGACCCGCTCGAACACTCCTCCAACAATCCAGCGTTTCTTCCCAAGCTTGCAGAAAGTGGCTCCACACTGCCCAGACCTGTCTGACTCCCAACACCGACTGGACATGAACAGTTGCACATTACTACAGACCCTCCCTACTAAAATGGAGATTGAAACCATCATTCTTCCCCTAGAGGCAGGCAGTTAGAACAGACGTGCAGTCTCTCTCGGAATGGGGTGAACTCGGGAGAGGCCTTGATGTCAGCCCCAGAGCTCCGAGTAGCTGCCCTCAAACATAACAACGTAATAGCAATATTTTGCTACAGCTCTAGCAAATAGAGGTTGTGCCTATTAACAACAACCTCTCTTTATTCTCTAAATTCTCTCCCTTCTAATAATCCTTTGCTTTAACCTTCTCATGCTCTTTTACCTTCTTCCTACCCCCCTTCCCTTACCTACCCTTGACTTCCCCTTCCCCTCTGAACCCCATCTCACCTCCCCCTCTTATATCTGAATAGGGATGTCATTGAGTGCTCTCAATTAATGCTAAAGGACTTAATGTCCCTAAAAAAAGACGGATGCCCTTACATGACTTGCAACATCTTACTTTCAAAGTATTTTATTTTATATAGAAAATACAAGAACAAAATCTTCCAAAGCATAAAGAACAGAGAACTTACAGTCTAGAATCGAGAAAGGTCTAAACAGAGGTCATGCTCGTTCGAGTACAAAAGATAACAACAGTATACAGCGCTAAATTCGGCAAGCAACATACTAGACACAAATAAGCCTTAATATCACATAAAATTAAGAAAAAAAATAAAAATAAAATAAAAACAGAGAAAAACACATATGCAATAACTCTCCGTCATCCACACCCCAATAGGGATCAGACTGTGTGGATGACCAGAGGGCAGTATCAAAGAGATAATGGGAGACCGGAAGATTACTCCGGGATTGCCTGAGTTCCAACAGACCAGTAGGAAGAAACAACCTGAAATAAGCCTCAACAAGAGAGAAGGAGAATAGAAAGGAAAAGAAGAGAAAAGGAAAACAAGGTACCTATAAGAAGATGAGAGAGAATAAAAGAGAATCGGAAAACGTGTACCTCCGCCGGACCATTAACCCTAATAATAAAAAATAAAATAAAAATAAAAATAGAAATTAAAGAAAAACAACAGAAGAAATTCCTCCAAGGGATTCAGCCACGAACATAGGTGACCCAGGGCTCCCAAGTCTCCTCAAATTGTTGAGATGTGTCTAAAAGGAAACTCACCAATTATTCTTGTGACATTATCCAAGAAATGTTTTGTTTCGCAGCGCGAAGAGAGACTTTGGGAAGTTTCCAAGACTTTGCAATTGTGAGTTTGACCCCCAGGAATATAAAAAAATATGAGTTTCTGGGTGAATTTGGAAATCCTGGGGATTCGAAAATTCAAAAGAGCTATTGAAGGAGACTTCGGAACCCTGACACTCGTGACCTTAAAGATCATGTGAAAAATGTTATTCCAAAAATCTCTAATCCTAGGACACTCCCACCAGACATGCAGCATGGTTCCCTCCAGCTGACACCCTCTAAAACACAAGGAAGATGACGAAGGGAAGATCCTGGAGAGTCTGGATGGTGTCATATACCATCTTGTTAAAATCTTAAGGCAGGCTTCAGATAAAGAAATGTTAAGGATACCCTTGTAAGTACGAAAAAAGGCGGTGTGCCAAGCGTCTAAGTCCCAACTTTCCTGTAACTCGGCCTCCCAGGCAGTCATGTAACTAAGCTTCGCATCAGAATGGGCAAGTGACGAGTAAACCATTGATATCCCGCCCCTCTGCTCCGTGGCCTGACCACACCATAGCTCATATGGGGAAAATCAGGGTGGGCAGGGCTTGGTGTTCCATATTGAGTGCAGAAAATGAGAGATTTGAGAAAATCTAAAGTGTTCAGAATCTGGGAGATCTCGTTTTTGGATACACGTAGCTAGAGTAATAGGACCTGTCGATGTAAAAAAATGGCCTATGCGAAACAGTCCCTTATTCAACCACCAGGTAAAAGCCTTAATCTCCATCCCCGGAGGAAAATCCGGGTTGTTGAACAGATGAGCTAGAGGTTTGCAAGAAGAAACTAAAGAGGGAGGCTGTTTAAGTTTATCCCAGAAGGCTAAAGTATGGGAGAAGGAAGGTGATAAAATTGGAGGGCGTGATTTGGGGGGGCACCAGGGCAAAAAGTCTAGTGTGAACGATGGAACAGACTGTCTCTCCATTTCCACCCAGTCAGGCCTGCCCCGCTTCAAATAAATCGTGGAAAATTGCGCGAGTCTGGCAGCCTGAAAGTACCAGAAAAAGTTCAGCAATCCTAGACCACCTTCTATCCTCTGACGAAACAATATATGTTTAGAAAACCTGTACCCTTTATTACCCCAAATGAACTTAATAATATGACTTTGGAGGGAATTTAATTGATCCTTTCTAATTGAAATAGGCAGAGACCTAAACAGATAAAGTAACCTGGGGAGAAGGGTCATTTTAATTGAATTTATCCTCCCCAGCCAGGATAGCTCAGAGCCGGACCAGGTCTTTAAATCCGCCTGCAATTTCCGGTATAACGGAGGGTAATTAGCCGCATAAAGTTTTTCAAAGGTAGGAGTAAGATTTATTTCCAAGTACCTAATAGATGAATCAGACCATTTGAAACTGAACGATCCTTTCAGCTGAGCCACTACAGAAGGCTGGAGCGAAACGTTTAGAGCCTGAGATTTAGAATAATTGACCTTTTGGCCAGGTAACTTGTAGAAGTCCTCCAGCACTTTACAAACAACAGGGAGGGTTGTGATGGGGGATGTGATAAATAAATGGAGGTCATCTGCAAAAAGACCACACTTGTGTATATTAGGACCACACTTAACCCCAGCAATATCAGGGTTAGAGCGGATGGCTATTGCTAAGGATTCTATCGCTATAGCAAAAATTAGTGGTGATAATGGACAACCTTGGCGGGTGCCTCTGGCTATTTTAATGGGGTCCGAATAAAGGCCCTGCAAACGAATCCTAGCCACCGGGGATGAATAAAGGGACCTAATGAGACCCAAGAATCTGGGGCCAAAGCCCCAAAGATCCAAAAGGGAAAACAAATATGACCACGAAACGGAATCAAAGGCCTTTTGTAAATCGAGGGACAATAACATGCCCGCCTGTTTATTACCGCCATCCCAACCAGATTGTAAAAGAGATACAATATCGACAGCTCTCCGAATTTGGTCTGGTCCTTGACGATTTGGGATAAATCCCACTTGGTCTCTATGAATATAAGAGCTTATGAAGGAAGCCAGACGGTTAGCCATCACTTTGGTCATGATCTTCAGATCATTATTGATCAGAGAAATCGGTCTATAATTACTCACTTCAGACGGATCCTTATCGGGTTTGGGGATAACGGTAATAAACGCAGAGTTTAACTGACCATCTAGGGGGGCACCTTTAGAAGCGTGGTTAAAAAACCTGGTCAAATAAGGAGCCACTGTAGCCCCAAAAGTTTTTTAATAGGTCACTGAGAACCCATCCGGACCCGGGGCCGAATTAGACTTCAAATGTTTGATCACTTCTAATACCTCCTCCGTAGAGAAAGAGGCCTCAAGCCTGTCCCTATGTTCTTGTGACAAATTGGGGATAGTAATAGTATCCAGGAATGAACCCTTCACAGGAGAACGAGTTCCTTCATGGGAGCTGTACAAATTTTCATAGAAGCCATGAAATTCCTTCATTATATTAATAGGGTTAGCAGACAAATGTCTACCCCCTATCCTGATTTTAGGGAAAACACGTGACTTATGTCTAGGAGTAAGTTTAGAGGCGAGAAGCGATCCCACCTTGTCCCTCTGATGATAATATCTAGCACCGCTCCATCGAATACTCTTTTCCGCGGAAGCAGTTAATGCAAGGTTCAAATCCAAGCGGGCCTTATCCAATAGGGCAATTGGCACTGGGTAGGATCTTTCTTATGTGCTTTTTGAAGATAGAGAAAGGATTCCTCAATCTCTCCACCTCCCGTCTTCTGGCTCTTTTAAGTCGGAATGAAATTTGGATAAGTTTCCCCTAATTGTAACCTTATGTGCCGCCCATAACGACTCCGCGGAGATGCCCTCTGTATCATTAAGAGTGAAGTACTCAGAAATAGCTTCCTCGACCTCAGACTTAACAGCGAAATCAGAAAGGATGGCCTTATTAAGCTTCCAATGAAAAGGTATATTGGGGTTCGCGTTCAACTTATCAACAGACATAATTACTATTGAATGGTCTGACCAAACCGTGTCAGTTATATATGCTTTAAGAACCCTGGGAATTAGCGCGCTAGGGGCCAAGAGATGGTCAATCCTAGCATAGGATTGATGGGCATGGGAAAAATGAGAGTAATCAACTTTAGAGGGGTTCAATTCCACCCAAACATCTATAAGACCCTGCTGAAAGATCATTTTAGCAACCTTAGAGCTAATCCTGGCTGGGCGGACAGATTGAGCATGTAGGGGCTTAGATTTGTCCAAACTGCGGTCAAAAGCGAGATTAGAATCTCCACCAAAGATAACCGTACCCTCTATATGGGGGTTAAGGACCCTAAAGAGATTCTGGAAAAATTTAGACTGACCTGAATTGGGGGCATAATAGGACACAAATGAATATAGGGCACCGTCTATTGTTCCCTTCACAAGAAGAAATCTACCCTCCTGATCACCAAATTCAGCCTTCAGGGAGAATCTACAACGTTTCGAAAAGAGAACAGCCACCCCCTTAGATTTATTCTCAGCATTAGAAAGAAAAAATAAAGGAAATTGGGCATGGATAAATAGGGGTTTATAGCGAATCGGAAAATGAGTTTCTTGGAGAAGAAGAACATACATTTTGCGAGAATTCATGAAATCAAGGACTTTTCTGCGTTTACTGGGTGAATTTAAACCTTGAGCATTGTGGGTAGCCACTCTCAAGGGGGTGGCCTGATTAGAGCACTGAGCCATGGAGCAAAGGAGCTAGAACTATCAACAAAGAACTGCCACCTACCTTCTGGGGGACAAATGATATGCCAGGAGACCGAGCCACAGGAAAAGAATACAAACCCTGGAGGAGGAATCTCATGATTGGAGACCAGCGGAGGGCTGCAAGAGAAAAAAAAGTGAGAAAGAATACAGGAAAGAAGAAAGTAAAAAGATATCCCAGGACTGTCGTAGTCCTGAAAGAGCCCCAGGGAGAAAAAAACCTGGTGCTCGTAAAAAAACAAAACAACACCACACCCTGAAATAGGGGTAGCAACCTATTCCATCGAGAGAGAAATACCCAGACCATGGAATAGGTGGAGGCACAGCATAACTACCGTGACTACAAGCCGCCTAAAATAAGAAAGAAGCTAAAAAAAAAAATTCTATCGAAAAAAGGGGGACTAGAGCATCTTACATGATAACAGCATAATAACATATTAACAAACAGTTCCAGATACTTGAAAAAAATTCAAAAAAACGTCCAAAAAAGGAGACTAAAAGGGGGAAAAAAGCAACCAACTCAGTGGACCCTGAAAAAAAAGGGGGGATGAGATGATAAAGATCTTCAGAACCGTGAAAAGTCAAGGTGGTTGGATGTCCTTGGACCTCTTAGGTTTGGGTTTGTTCCAGACACTGGAGAGAGGGCTCACAGGCGAAGGGCACTTAGCCGGAGCAGAATTGGAGTTGGCAAAATCCATCCTTGCTTCTGTAGAAATGAGGTGCAGATCCAATTTGTGGGGGGGGATATTCGGAATCAAGTGCTTGAGAAAGTCCTGAATGACCGAAACAGAATCTTTGACCGACTCAGGAATGCCTCTGATACGAAAATTTTCCCTCCTGGACCTGTTCTCATGGTCATCTATTTTGGACAATGCTAGGTCTATGTCAGAAAGTTCACTTACCAAGGCCGAGATGCTGAGGGTGGCTCACCTTTGCGACCTGATGCGATCTGTCCCCTGGAATGGGAACAGAGGGACAGATGCACCCGGAGGCACCGGTACCAGCGGAAGATGAAAGTCCGGTGCGTGAAGCAGGTACAAGCAGATCAAGAGAGGTGCGTGGAGTAGATACAGCAGGTCACCGGCTGGAAGGCTGCAGCAGATGAAGCAGACGGTAGTCCATGCACCGAGGTATATCACCGGGATCAGGTAATCCGTAGGTTTGGGTAGGGCTGGAAACAGGTCCGGATAACAAGCCGTGGACCGGGGTTAAAGAGACAGCGGTAGTCCAAGTTCAGGCCGGAGGTCAAGGGCAGAAGAAGATCGGATATCAAAGTTCAAAGTTTCAAAGTTTCTTATTTTAGGCGGCTTGACTACAAGCCGCCTAAAATAAGAAAGAAGCTAAAAAAAAAAATTCTATCAAAAAAAGGGGGACTAGAGCATCTTACATGATAACAGCATAATAACATATTAACAAACAGTTCCAGATACTTGAAAAAAATTCAAAAAAACGTCCAAAAAAGGAGACTAAAAGGGGGAAAAAAGCAACCAACTCAGTGGACCCTGAAAAAAAAGGGGGGATGAGATGATAAAGATCTTCAGAACCGTGAAAAGTCAAGGTGGTTGGATGTCCTTGGACCTCTTAGGTTTGGGTTTGTTCCAGACACTGGAGAGAGGGCTCACAGGCGAAGGGCACTTAGCCGGAGCAGAATTGGAGTTGGCAAAATCCATCCTTGCTTCTGTAGAAATGAGGTGCAGATCCAATTTGTGGGGGGGAGATATTCGGAATCAAGTGCTTGAGAAAGTCCTGAATGACCGAAACAGAATCTTTGACCGACTCAGGAATGCCTCTGATACGAAAATTTTCCCTCCTGGACCTGTTCTCAAGGTCATCTATTTTGGACAATGCTAGGTCTATGTCAGAAAGTTCACTTACCAAGGCCAAGATGCTGAGGGTGGCTCACCTTTGCGACCTGATGCGATCTGTCCCCTGGAATGGGAACAGAGGGACAGATGCACCCGGAGGCACCGGTACCAGCGGAAGATGAAAGTCCGGTGCGTGAAGCAGGTACAAGCAGATCAAGAGAGGTGCGTGGAGTAGATACAGCAGGTCACCGGCTGGAAGGCTGCAGCAGATGAAGCAGACGGTAGTCCATGCACCGAGGTATATCACCGGGATCAGGTAATCCATAGGTTTGGGTAGGGCTGGAAACAGGTCCGGATAACAAGCCGTGGACCGGGGTTAAAGAGACAGCGGTAGTCCAAGTTCAGGCCGGAGGTCAAGGGCAGAAGAAGATCGGATATCAAAGTTCAAGCCGGGGTCAAGTAATTCCAGAAAGCAGCAGTCCAAAAAACAAAGCCAAGGGTCAGGTATCACAGGAATCCAACAGGTAGTATTTAGCAGATAACACAGAAGCTGTTTACAAACCAGCAACCAGAGAGGAGGAAGGGGCACCACGCGCGCGCACGCACCGCTCAAGGGAGCGCGATGGTGCTGGGCTGTCACGCAGCTGGGGAATCGGAAGGTGAGTGGGATTGATACCCTGACAGTGCCCCCCCCAAGGGGCGGACTCCGGACGCCCAAACTGTCCATCAATTCTGGATTTTCCCGATGGAAAGCCCTAATTAAACGGGGAGCGTGTAGATTTCTGGAAGGCTCCCAGGAGTTATTTTCTGGAGGATATCCTTTCCATTTGATTAAATATTGGAGCTGTCTCCCCCTCTTTCTGCAGCTTAGGATAGTTTCCACCTCAAATTCCTCTTCTCCCTCAACCTCTACTGGTGGAGGCGGAAGTTCCTCTCTCCCAAGGAACGGGCTAGACAAGACTGGTTTAAGTAAAGAGGCATGAAAAACTGGATGAATCTTGTAGTTTCCAGGTAATGCTAGTTCAAAGGCCACGGGGTTAATTTGTCGTTTGATTTTGAATGGGCCGATGAACCTGGGGCCCAGCTTCTGAGATGGAATTGGTAATTTAAGGTTAAGAGCAGATAGCCAAACCTCTTCCCCCACTCTGAAGGCCGGACACTCCTTTTTTTCCCTGTCATAGTATTTCTTGAAATTTTCCTGTGCGTATTGCATGACTTCTTGAAGTTTCTGAAAGTTCTGCTGAATGTGGACTAAATGCTCCTGGACCGCTGGGACAGGTGTTTCAGGGATGGAATCCGGAAGGAATGAAGGGTGATAGCCGAAATTGGCCCAAAAAGGAATTTGATTAGTAGATGCATGTATTGAATTGTTATAGGAAAATTCTGCCGACGGCAGTAAGGATGACCAATCATTCTGGGAGACAGAGCAAAAACAACGGAGATATTGTTCCAATGTTTGGTTGGTTCTTTCCGTCTGACCGTTGGATTGCGGATGATAGGCAGAAGATAGACAGACTTTGATTTCCAGTGCTTTGCAGAGCTCCTTCCAGAACTTGGACGTGAACTGCACCCCTCTGTCGGATACAACGCTCTTGGGCACACCGTGCAGTCTCACTATCTCTTTGAAAAAAAATTTGTCCGTCTCTGTCGCAGAAGGTGTGCCGATCATAGGCAGAAAATGAGCCAGTTTGGATAGACGGTCAACTACAACCAAGATCGTCGTGAAACCTTCAGAGGGGGGCAGATCGACAATGAAGTCCATGGAAACCTCTGTCCATGGGCGTTCCGGAACGGAAAGAGGTTTCAATAGACCCCAGGACTTGGTCTTTGGCCCTTTGCAGTGCTGGCAGCGGGGACAAGAA
Organism: Rana kukunoris; assembly: GCA_029574335.1. NCBI lineage: Eukaryota > Metazoa > Chordata > Amphibia > Anura > Ranidae > Rana > Rana kukunoris. The sequence goes on along the minus strand of CM056050.1, from coordinate 328,010,121 downwards.
GAGACGTAGATCTTGCAGTCATGTCTCCACTTCGGCCACCAGAAGGAACGGTTGATCAATTCAGCAGTTTTTCGTGTTCCAAAGTGGCCCGCTAATTTGTGATCATGAAACATACTTAGAATTTGTTGTCTTAGTTCCACTGGTACAAAGATCTTATTCCGTGACCACAGCAGGTCGTCTCGTCTCTCTAGAGAAAACGTGATTGGGTCAGAGCAGCATTTGGAGGTCTCCTTTAGAGCGTTTAGCAGGTCTGTTTGAGAAACCAAAAAGAAATTCTGGGCGGTAAGGATGGTACTAGCTTCTGGCCTGGCGGAGGTGTCCGAGAACATTCTAGATAGAGCGTCAGCCTTCCCATTCTTTGAGCCTGGTCTAAAAGTGATGTGAAAGTTGAAACGAGTAAAAAAAAAGGGCCCAACGGGCTTGTCTAGGTTTTAGGCGTTTAACAGAACGCAGGTACTCCAAATTTCTATGGTCAGTGAAAATTAATATGGGATGAAGGGCGCCTTCCAAAAGGTATCTCCACTCTTCTAAAGAAAATTTAATAGCCAGCAGTTCCCGGTCTCCAACGTCATAGTTCTTTTCTGGAGGGGTTAACTTCCGGGAAGCGTATGCCACCGGGTGAAGGAGAGATTTTAGCCCCTGTCTTTGTGACAAAATAGCGCCAATGGCCGTCTCCGAAGCATCGACTTCCAAAATGAAAGGCAGAGCCGGGTCGGGATGCCGTAGAACGGGTGCGGAGGAGAAGGTAGCTTTAAGTTGTGTGAAAGCCTCTTGAGCCTTCTGGGGCCAGTGAAAGCGACAACCCTGACGGGTCAGCTCGGTAATAGGGGCTACAATAGAGGAGAAGCCAACAATAAACCTCCGGTAAAAATTGTCGAAGCCAATAAATCGTTGTATGCCTTTCTTATCAACCGGAGCGGGCCAGTCTTGGACAGCCTTAACTTTTTGTGGATCCATGGCAATCCCGTTGGTTGAGATGATGAACCCCAGAAATTGGATGGTTGTTTTCTCAAACTCGCATTTTTCGGCCTTAAGGTACAATTTGTGTTTTCTGAGAATGGCCAGAACTTTCTTGACGTGGATCCGGTGTAGCTCGAGGGAAACTGAAAAAATAAGGATGTCGTCTAAATAAACAACCAGAAAATCATCTAAATATTGGCGGAAAATATCGTTAACCAGATGCTGGAACGTGGCAGGAGCATTACAGAGGCCGAAAGGCATTACTAGGTACTCGAAATGCCCGAACCTGGATCTGAAGGCAGTTTTCCACTCATCTCCGGCCCTGATCCTGATGAGATTGTAGGCCCCTCGGAGATCTAGTTTGGAGAAGACTTGGGCCGCACGGAAACGTTGGAACAATTCTGAGATGAGGGGTAGCGGGTAACGGTTTTTGATGGTAATCTTATTTAATTCCCGGTAGTCGATACAAGGCCTGAGGGAGCCATCCTTCTTCTCGACGAAGAAAATTCCAGCTCCGGCTGGCGAAGAAGAAGGGCGAATAAATTTCTTTGTCAAGTTTTCATCAATATAGGCCTTGAGGGCAACTAACTCCGTTTCAGACAAGGGGAAGATACGACCGAAAAGGATCTTAGAGCCAGGCAAAAGGTCAATAGGACAATCGTATGGCCTGTGTGGGGGAAGGCGATCGGCTTGTTGCTTGTCAAAAACGTCCTTAAACTTGATGTAAGCAGACGGAATAAGAAGGGGATTGTCCGGTGTGGTAGACAGGATGGAACAAGAGGTCTTGGGAGGTAGGAGGCAGTACTGGGAGCAGTAAGAGGATGAAAATTTAATCTCTTTCTTGCACCAATCTATGCACGGTTGATGAACCTGCAGCCATGGAAGTCCCAAGATGATGGGAAACATTGGGGACGGTATAAGGTCCAAACAAAGAAATTCTTGATGCCCGGTGTCAGAGATGGCAAGGATAGGTTGGGTTTCCTGGGTGACGAGACCGGAGCGGGGAAGAGAGCCGTCCGCCAGATGGATTTGTAGATGGAAGTCTTTAGGACGGCAGGGAACGCGCAGCTTCTGGGCCAGGGCAGAATCCAAAAAGCAGCTGCATGCTCCGGAGTCAATTATGGCTGGCAGCCGGGTTGCCCCCTCCGGGAGCTGCAAGGAAAGAAAGAGGACAACATGAGTCTGTGAATTAGCAATGTGGCAACTGAAAGCAGGTGGTGACTTCAACTTACAAGGTCTTACTGGACAGGAACAAAGGAAGTGGCCAGCTCCGCCACAGTACAGGCACAAGTTGGACCGACGTCTATGCTGTCTTTCTTTGGGAGTAAGGGGTCGCCGGACTAGGCCAAGTTGCATGGGTTCAGGATCTGGAAGAGTAGGAACCGGTGGGATCGGAAGAGGTGGAGGAGCAGGAGAGAACCTTGGTGGAGTCCAGTTGGGACGGTTCGCTTGGAAGCGTTCCGCCCGTCGTTCCCGGAGACGTCGGTCAAGCTGGGTGGCTGACTGAATCAGGTCCTCAAGTAAAGCAGGGGGATCGAGCCTAGCCAACTCGTCCTTGAGGGACTCGGAGAGTCCTTGACGAAATTGGTACTTGAGGGCAGGCTCGTTCCACCCAGTGTCAGCAGACCATTTTCTGAACTCTGCAATGTAATCCTCCACAGGTCTCCTGCCTTGGTTCAAATTATGAAGAGTGGCCTCAGCTGTAGCTGAGAGCAGAGGATCGGCATATAATTTGGACATGTGTTCAAAAAAAGAGTCCATAGTATCCAGAATCGGGCTTCTTTGTTCCATAAGACTGTGTGCCCAGGACCGTGGTTCATCAGCAAGGAGCGACATCACGAAGCCTACCTTCACAGCTTCGGAGCAGAAAGTCCGGGGTTGCAAGGCTAAGTACAGAGAACAGGCGTTTTTAAAGGCCCGAAACTTCTTGCGGTCGCCCGTAAACCGCTCGGGGGTAGGTACCCGGGGTTCCGGGTGAGTCACGACCATTGCTGGTGCTGTAGCGGGCTGGGAGGTAGAGGCCCCCGCTCCCGGGACTGCAGGGGGGACTGATGATCCAGGTGCGGTTGTCAACTGTTGAAGGCGGCCATCCATCTGAAGGTAGCCCTCCTGTAACTTTTAAACGGCGTACGTTAAGGTTGAGACTTGTTGGCAAAGAGTCTCAAAAGGTGAGAGCACCCTGTCGGCCTCAGACATTGGCTGGTTTGTACTGTCAGAAAGTTCACTTACCAAGGCCGAGATGCTGAGGGTGGCTCACCTTTGCGACCTGATGCGATCTGTCCCCTGGAATGGGAACAGAGGGACAGACGCACCCGGAGGCACCGGTACCAGCGGAAGATGAAAGTCCGGTGCGTGAAGCAGGTACAAGCAGATCAAGACAGGTGCATGGAGTAGATACAAGCAGGTCACCGGCTGGAAGGCTGCAGCAGATGAAGCAGACGGTAGTCCGTGCACCGAGGTATATCACCGGGATCAGGTAATCCGTAGGTTTGGGTAGGGCTGGAAACAGGTCCGGATAACAAGCCGTGGACCGGGGGTTAAAGAGACAGCGGTAGTCCAAATTCAGGCCGGAGGTCAAGGGCAGAAGAAGATCGGATATCAAAGTTCAAGCCGGGGTCAAGTAATTCCAGAAAGCAGCAGTCCAAAAAACAAAGCCAAGGGTCAGGTATCACAGGAATCCAACAGGTAGTATTTAGCAGATAACACAGAAGCTGTTTACAAACCAGCAACCAGAGAGGAGGAAGGGGCTGGTTCAAATAGGCCGCTCAGGCCACTGATTGGCCGAGAGCGGGACGGGCCCGTGCGTGCACGCGGCATTCCCTCCTGACGAGATGAGTAATGCGGTGTCGCGCCCGCCATCTTGGATTCAGGCCGTGAGACTTCTAGGTCAAATTGCGGTCCCAGGTCTCTACGAGCCTGGCCAGAAGCCATCGGATGGGACCTCGATCTCTACGTCGTTCACCGATGCTGAAAGCGAGTGCTGTCTCGCTCCGTGTCCCCCGCTATGCGGCCCAATCAGTCACGGCAGTGGGGAGCTCCTGGATCAGGCGTCCATTCCGGAGTCCGCCGCGCATGCGCCCTGACTTGCAACATCTTAAAGCTGATATCGCCTTAATTCAGGAAACCCACTTCAGAGATGGCAAACTTCCCATACTCTATACCCCATACCAAGAATTGGCTGCCCGATAACCGGGTAATTTTTAGCGATCCGCCACTGCGGCGATTTAACTGACAATTGTGCGGTCATGTGACGCTTAACCCAAACAGAATTGATGGCCTTTTTTTTCCCCACAAACAGAGATTTCTTTTGGTGGTATTTGATCATCTCTGCAGTTTTTATTTTTTGTGCTATAAACAAAAAAATAGTCACAATTTTGAATATCTTTTATTTGTTTTTGTTTTTAAATTTTTATTTATAACAGAGACCAGCCCGCACGGGCCAAAGCATTACAGTATACATCCATTTGTGCAGAAATACAGGCATGGCACACGTAACAACTTAACTAAACAGTAGCATCAACCCGATGTTGCCAAGTGTAGCCTATCTCCCCTGACTTCCCTGCTATGGCATTCAAATAACACAAATTGGGCAGTATGGGGGAGTTCCTAGTATGTAGTCTACTAATATGGATGGTACTCCTACGTGGGGTCCCTTGCTTCTTAACATCTTGGTCCCACGGTTCCCCCAGCCGGGGGTTCCCTCGGATCGTCCGTCCCGCACGGAGCTAGCCTCCTTTCCGTTTTCTAGAATAATTAAGAGCAGTGAAAGGAGAGAAAAGTTAGGCCCGGAAAGAGCCAGGGGGCAGGGATGAGAAAGAAAGTAGGTGAGGAGAGAAAAGAGATAAAAGGGGGGGGGGTTCCTGAGGGTGCAGACAGAGACCCAGAGGTGCGGCCTACGCCGCCTCTTCCGTTTGTTCCTCCCTGAGGTTTTGTCCCTCGGCGGAGTACTTAAACACGTTCCACTCTTGCCAGGTATTCTTGTATGTTTCCTCCCTATTTTGGCTAGTGAGGATAAGATCCTCTAACCGGTTGATGTTGTCTACTTTGTTGAGCCACAGGGCCAGTGAAGGTGGGTTCTGGGTCTTCCATGTAAGCGGGATGCAGGCCTTGGCCGCATCGAGTAAGTGGCGTATTACTGATTTTTTGTACGCCTTTATCGGGATATCCGACGCGTGCAGCAAGAAGAACGCTGGGTCTTCTGGGATCTCTCGATCAGTAAATTTCTGGGTCACTCGGCGTACCTCACTCCAGAACCCCCTCAACTGGGCACATGACCAGAATATGTGCAGGAGGGTTCCTTTCTCCTCCTGACAGCGCCAGCAAACATCTGACGTTTCCGTAAATAAAGTGCGTAGCAGTGCCGGGGTCCTGTACCACCTAGTGAGGATTTTATAATTTGTTTCTTGAGTTCTAGAGCATATGGAGGATTTATGAGTCAGTTCAAGGATACGCTGCCTCATACTGGTGGTAAATGTCCGATTCAGGTCCCTTTCCCACTTAAGTAAGCTTGGAATTGGGTCGTCAGTGGGACGTTTAAGCAGTATACCATACAGCAATGACAGGGCATGGGGGACTACGCCGGTCCCCATACAGCGCTCCTCCAGGGCCGTAGGTGTCTGCTGTGTGGCGTCAGGGGGTGTCATGCTACTCAGAAAGTGTCTAAGTTGGAGTGCCCTCATGTGATCTAACTTGTATGGGCCCTCCGGGTCTGCAAGTTCCGCGGCGGTTTTCCATTTTCCCCTGCTGCTAAAGTGTGACGCTTGGCTAAGTCCTGTCCCCCGCAATTCGAGGAATATTTTGTCAAATAGGCCTGGCTCAAAGCCCGGGTGGCCTAACACCGGCCTCAGCAGGGAGTTGTGTGTGGTAAGTGAGGTGTTGGTCCATATTTGCGAGCAAATTTTGGTCGTGGCCCCTATTAATGGGTGTCGTTTAAGTTCTGGCGATAGTGCCGTGTAGCACCATGGGGCCCTATGGAGGGGGACGGGGCTCTGACCCTGCTCTATCCGCGTCCACAACTTGGTGTTGGTGTGCCGGCACCAGTCCACAAGTTTTCCGAGGTGGATCGCTTGGTAGTACTTGCGGAGGTCTGGCACAGCCAAGCCTCCGTGTATTTTGGGGAGAGATAGTGTTTTCCTGCTCAGGCGCGGGCATTTCCCGGCCCAGAGGAAGTTAGTAAATGTGGTGTGTGCCCGTTTAAAGAAGTCTCCCGGTACCCGTACCGGGAGGGCCTGCAGGAGGTAGAGGAATTTGGGCAGGATAGACATTTTAAGAATGTTACAGCGGCCCAGCCATGAATGTAGGCCGCCGTTCCATTGGTCCAGAAGTTTTTTCACCTCTCCTAGGAGCGGTGGAAAATTAAGTTGGAATAGGCGAGAGAATGACGCCGGTATGTAGGTACCGAGGTATTTCAGGGCCTTATCCGTCCATCTCAGGTCGAATCCCTCCCTAAGCTCGCGAAGTCAGTGTTGCGGGATCCCCACTCCCATAGCCTCCGATTTAGAGAGGTTGATCTTCAGGTTAGAGATCTTCCCGTAGATCTCAAATTCCTTCAGGAGGCATGACAGTGAGGTGTAGGGGTTTGTTGAATATCTTTTATTTTTTGCTATAATACATATCTCACATTTTTTTTTTCAAAAAATCATTTTTTTCCTCAGTTTAGGCCGAAATGTATTCTACATATTTTTGGGAAAAAATCGCAATAAGCGAATATTGATTGGTTTGCGCAAAAGTTATAATGACATTTTTTTTTTTTGTTTTTTGCTAGTAATGGCAGCGATCTGCAATTTTTATAGGGACTGCAACACATCGGACCATTGTCATTTATACAGCGAACAGTGCTATAAAAATGCACTGAGTACTGTGTAAATGACACTGGCAGGGAAGGGGTTAAACACTAGGGGGCGATCAATGGGTTAAGTGTGTACTAGGGAGTGATTATAACTGTGGGGGGATGGACTACCAGTGACATAACAGTGGTATTGTACTCCTTCAAGGTTACATAAACTTTTTCCTACAACTTCTGACCACTGCTGGAGATGCCAGGAGTAGCGAGAAACACTTTTACACATATTTTGGTTGTTTTCCAAACTCAAACATTTTTGGAAAGAGTAAATAATAAACAAAAAATTGCGCTAACCCAAACCAGAAACTAATAATAAAAGTGATGAACCAGAAGGCTGCAGTAAGCGGTTTAAACACACATAGGGCCAGATTCACGTATTCCAGAGCATCTTTGCTCTGGAGTAACGCTTCTGATTTGCGTTGCGCTGCCGAAATTTTAGGAGCAAGTGCTGTCATTCACGAAGCACTTGCTCCTAAAGTTGCGGCAGCGCATCACAAATGAGCCGGCGGAATTCAAATGTCGCGGGTACGGGGCGTGTAGTATGCTAACTACGCGCGATCCCGCCGCCAACGTACTGCGCATGCGTCGAGTGTCAAAACATCCCCGTGCGCATGCTCCAAAATCTGTGAATGAACGTCAATGACGTCACATTCCCATTCATGACCGTTTTACGCAAGCGACGTTTTTTTTTTTTTTTTCCGACGCGATGACGACGCCTATACCTAACATAGGATACTCCAGCCCCATGTAGGTATATCTATGCGCCGCGTATCCCGTCCGGAAACGTCGTATCGTCATTGCGTCGCGCCGGATTTCGATCGTGAATTGCCGATTTCCGCTCATTAACATATTTTTTGAGCGTAAATCGGCGGGAACGTCCCCGGCGCCATTTTTAAGTTGAAGTAACGATGCGATGGCGAAACTCAGTTACGCTGCTCGCATCGGAACTTCAACCCGGCGTTTCTTGTTTTCTGGTTACAGAAAACAGAAACGCCGGCTCAAAGCCACAGTTAGGCTGGCGGATCACTCGATCCGCCAGCGTAACCTTTGCTGAATCTGGCCCATAGAATACAGGAAAAGAAAAAACTGTGCCAACAATAATCAGCTAGCACTAACGCTAAATAAGTGGTAACATGAATAAACATATAAATCAATCATGTGAAAAATGTCCCAATAAGTGATAATCTCGTTGGTGTCAGCATCCGAGACGAACAACACCACAGTGTACTTTATAACATCCGTGAGAACCGCCACAACATGGAAAGCCTCTTACCAGAATGACAGGTATAAACAGCCTTAAAGAGGTATGGTCTCCGTCCGTGGATTAAAACACAGGATCCAGAAGCCCCAGGAATAACTCATCCAAAAGTGGGATCACTACCTCCTTCACAGAAGTGGTCCGTGGATCATAGATAACAAAAAACGGACCATAGCATACCGTAATACTGTTTTGAACTGTTTATTTAAAAAAAATAGTTGTACTTACAAACATAAATTTGTAAAAGCATGTAAAAGCATGTAAAAAGATGCCGACCGGCACTATAGGAGCCCATCCTCCATCACGTCGAAGAAGGTGACGCAGGGCTGTCTTTTCCATTGGGCACACTGGGCAGTTGCCCGGGGGCCCCACTTGCCTGGGGGGCCCCCATCGGCTGCCCAGAGACCCCAGTAAAAAATGGTGGAGAATGGCGGGAGCGCCGCTGGGATGGGGGTCACAGGAGAAGTCAGGCATGAAGAGACTATAGGATAAAACCAGAGCAGCCAAGCTGGAGCCATCTGACTGAGCCTTGCATGGTGCACCTGAGAGGAGGTCAGTGATAGCACCACCAGGCCAGTCTAAGGGCGGGTGGTTGCTAAAGAAAGGGGGGAGCGAATACAAAAATATTAGTGCCCCCCTTACCTTAGTGTATTTACTCTAAGGAAGGTGGTTCCCCTTTACATCAGAGTCTGCAGGATTCCCCCTTACAGTGCTAGGGGGAACTCAGTCTGAGGACCGTGATGTAAGTGGGAACTCTGATGTAAAGAGAAAGCAGTGGATTCTGATATAAGGTGGTCTCTGATCACCAGAGCCCCCCTCCACATCAGAGTTCCCCCTTACATCATGATCTGCAGTGTTCCCCTTTACAAAAGAGTTCCTTTTCACTGTAAGGGGGAATCCTGCAGACTCTGATGCAAGAGGAAACTCTGATCAGGCTGGGTTACAGTAACCTAACCTTCATGCCAATGAAGAAATTTGTAAAACTGTAATTTTAGGTACTTTTTTGCAGTGCCAATAAAAAATTGTGGTTCTGCCAGTAAATTTCATGATTTTTGGCAGTAAATTCTTGTGCGTGGTTGTGTAGACAGGGCCCCAGTGCACTGTATTGCCCAGGGGCCTATAATGCTCTTAAGATGGCACTGAGGTGACGTCACTGTACGCCGTCCCAGACGCATTTTGTCATATGTTGACGTTTTCAATGGGGATGGGCAATACACTGACACACTGCAATTAAAAGCCTGATGTGCAAGGAAATGGCAAGAGAGAAATGCCATCTTAACTTATCTTTATGGGAAAGATGGCAGATATGCCCTCAGTAACTCTGGAATGACCACCCACTTGGAGATGGCTGTACGCCATACAACCAAAGAGCATGTTAGTCAACAGAAAAGTAAAAATAAATGATAACAACTGAATTGGAATGGAAACAGATCTCAGAGATAAACCCATTTCTAATCCTATACGACCAAAAATATTAAACCCAAAGTGCCGGTAAGATATCCTAATACTGCACCTATTAACCAGCGACCCCTAGTGGGAAAAATTACTAATCACGCCCATTGCAGAGCAATTACTTAGTAAACACAAACAGCAGGTTGGACTAAGTATTTAACCCACCACACCGACCGAAATGTGTGATCATTTAACCACTTAAGGACCGCCTCCTGCACATATACATCGGCAGAATGGCACGACTGGGCAGATCAACATACAGGTACGTCCTGTACTACTACCCAGCCGTGGGTCATGGGCGCGAGGACCCGATCGCCGCTGGAGTGCGGCGATCGGTCCCCGGAGCTAAAGAACGGGGAGAGCCATGTGTAAACACGGCTTTCCCGTGCTTCACTGTGGTGGCTGCATCAATCGTGTCATCCCTGTTATAGGAGGACACAATCGATGACGTCAGACCTACAGCCACAGCCCCCTACAGTTGAAAACACACATTAGGGAACACATAACCCCATTAGCGCCCCCTGTGGTTAACTCCCAAACTGCAACTGTCATTTCCACAACAAACAATGCAATTTAAATGCATTTTTTGCTGTGAAAATGACAATTGTCCCAAAAATGTGTCAAAATTGTCCGAAGTGTCCGCCATAATTTTGCAGTCATGAAAAAAAAACGCTGATCGCCGCCATTAGCAGTAAAAAAAAAAAAATAATAAAAATGCAATAAAACTATCCCTCATTTTGTAAACGCTATACATTTTGCGCAAACCAACCGATAAATGCTTATTGCGATTTTATTACCAAAAATTGGTAGAAAAATACGTATCGGTCTAAACTGAGGGAAAAAAAAATGTTATATATATTTTTGGGGGATATTTATTATAGCAAAAAGTAAAAAACATTGAATTTTTTTCAAAATTGTCGCTCTAATTTTGTTTATAGCGCAAAGAAAAAAAACACAGAGATGATCAAATACCACCAAAAGAAAGCTCTATTTGTTGGAAAAAAAGGACGCTAATTTTGTTTGGGAGCTACATCGCATGACCACGCAATTGTCAGTTTAAGCGACGCAGTGCCAATTTGCAAAAAGGGGCCTGGTCCTTTAGCTGCATTTTGGTCCGGGGCTTAAGTGGTTAATGAGTTAGGCAACTGTTACTACCAATAATAAATGTTTAAAAATAAAAATATATATGTGTAAGTAAGAGAGAGGGGCAAACCAATCCCCACCCCGTCCTAAGACACCCAATATGAAAATTTGAATCAATAGACCATACATCATGTGAATAAATACACAATAATATGTAGCAAAATACTTTGAGGAAAAACGAAAACCAAATTATATTATGTAATAAAAAATTTAAAATCAAACCGAAAAAATAAAAAAGAGAGAAGCCCATCCTTGCATGTCACAACCAGATTCAAAAAATACATTTATAGCATCATGCATTATTTATAAATGCGTTTACATCAGTGTCTATATTTAAACCATGAGGTATGTAAGACTTTAATTGGTATATCCAAACTTTGAAATCTCCCTCACCAGAGAGCTTCCTCTCCAATTGGGTTTAAACTTGTCGATCCCCAAGAACAAGGTACCAGACGGATCCCGATTATGTACTAAAAGATAGTGTTTAGACACTGATTTTTGAAACCAGTAATAATATTAGTAATATGCTCATTCAAGCCTACCTGTAGGGGGCGTTTAGTCCGACCCATATACTGCAGGTCACATGGGCACTTAGACTACCCCCACTGTGGCGCAGGTAATGAAGGGCTTTATGTTATGTGTTTTCTTAGTGGCACTACACATAAAGGCAGTGGTTCTTCGACTGGTGCAAGAGTTAAGGGAGCACACTCTACAACTTCTGCACTGATAAAAGCCAGAAAGTTGGTCGAAAAAAACCCTGGTGGTGACTGGGGGGTTTAAAACATTGGGTGCTATATGACTACGTAAAGATGACACACCCTTAAAAATGACCCTTGGTTTATCCGGTAGGATGCTTTTCAACACCATATCATTTTTGGCAATATGCCAGTGCTTGTTGATTAATTGTTTAATACCTCTATGTTGGATAGAATAGGAGGTGACAAAAGGCACACCCACTGGAAAATGATCACGATCCTGGAGGCCCCTTTCAATCAACAAATCTTCCCGCACAGTTGTCTTAACAGATTCCAAAGTGTCCCTCAGGAACTCCCTCTGGTATCCTTTCTCAAAGGATACCAGAGGGACTTTCTCAAAGAATACCAGAGGGAGTTCCTGAGGGTTACTTTGGAATCTATTAAGACAACTGTGTGGGAAGATTTGTGGATGGGCTTCTCTCTTTTTTCTTTTTTTCGGTTTGATTTTAAATTTTTTATTACATAATATAATTTGGTTTTCGTTTTTCCTCAATGCATTTTGCTACATATTATCGTGTATTTATTCACATTATGTATTGGCCAATTGATTCAAATTTTCATATTGGGTGTCTTAGGGTGGGGTGGGGATTGGTTTGCCCCTCTTTCTTACTTACACATATATATTTTTATTTTTAAACATTTCCCTTTTTCCTGGCTTGAGGGATCTAATTATTATTTTTATATAGTTCCTAACTTTTCACGGATTAGGGTATTGGTATGTAGTCACTAATAGTCTAATGTATATATTGGTATTGACATCTAGTCACCGGCAGTTTAATATACATATTGGTATTATTCATTATTATTGGTAGTAACAGTTGCCTAACTCATTAAATGATCACACATTACCGTCGGTGTGGTGGGTTAAATCCTTAGTCCAACCTACGGTTTGTATTTTACTAAGTAATTGATCTGCAATGGTCGTGATAAGTAATTTTTCCCACTAGGGGTCGCTGGTTAATAGGTGCAGTATTAAGATATCTTACCGGCACTTTGGGTTTAATATTTTTGGTCGTATAGGATTATAAATGGGTTTCTCTCTGAGATCCGTTTCCATCCCAATTCAGTTGTTATCGTCTATTTTTTATTTTATTTTTATTTTTCTGGCGACTAACATGCTCTTTGGTTGTATGGCGTACAGCCATCTCCAAGTGGGTGGTCATTCCAGAGTTACTGAGGGCATATCTGCCGTCTTTCTCATAATTAAGATGGCGTTTCTCTCTTGCCATTTCCTTGCACGTCAGAACGAGGTTTGGCTATTTATTTCAGTGTGTCAGTGTATTGCCCATCCCCATTGAAAATGTCAACATATAACGAAACGCGTCTGGAACGGCGTACAGTGACGTCACCGTGTTCGACGTGAAGGAGGAAGGGCTCTTATAGTGCCAGTCAGCATCTTTTTACATGCTTTTACAAATTTATGTTTGTAAGTACAACTATTTTGTAAAAATAAACAGTTCAAAACGGTATTATGCTATGGTCCGTTTTTTGTTATCTATGATCCACGGACCACTTTTGTGAAGGAGGTAGTGATCCCACTTTTGGATGAGTTGATCCTGGGGCTTGTGGATCCTGTGTTTTAATCCACAGATGGAGACCATACCTCTTTAAGGCTGTTAATACCTGTCATTCTGGTAAGAGGCTTTCCATGTGGTGGCGGTTCTCACGCATGTTGTAACGTACACTGTGGTGTGTGTTGTTCGTCTCGGATGCTGACACCAACAAGATTATCACTTATTGGGACATTTTTCACATGATTGATTTATATGTTTAATCATGTTACCATTCATTGTTGGCACAGTTTTTCCTTTTCCTGTATTTTTAAAAAGAGGTCTGTCAAATTGTACAAACATTTACAGAATGTCCAATTCCTGATAATCCAGGTTTCTTTCTTATTCATGCTTCCACTATCCCAGAAAAAAATCTTCAAGAAATCCATTATCTGCCATGTCCTTGACGCTGCCAAAACGTGTATTCCTCTCAACTGGAAAAATTCACAGCCACTGACTGTTGGTCTGGTCTTTGGCTTGGAAAAGTAGAGGAAATAAACAAAAATGGAAGGTCTTATCCTCTCGGCATGACACCAACATGAAAGATACACCAAAACTTGGACTTAATGGAATATGTTTGTCTTACCTGAAGAGGGGAAGGCACTTTTCGAACCTGATACCGCTGACTGAGTTTATCTCACCATTGTAAGATACATGAATTCTGACAGAATTTACATTTATTTCCCCTCCCCCTTTTTTTTCCTTTCTTCCCATCCCCTCTCCCACTATTTCTGCCTTTTCTGTTAATCTCTTATATTACTTTGGTCTCCCTTCCTTCTATCTTTTGCTTTTATTCTTACAACTCTACCTTATAATCTTTCTTACTCTGAAAATAAGGAAACTTATCCAAGACAGTTCCAGATGCTTGCTATGTCCAGGTTTAATATTTGCCCATCTTCACACTCGGGATGATGTAGTGATATAGATTTGAACATACAATAGCCAAGAATATGTTGTGCAGAATACATAGATTTGTATGTTGATTTTGTTTGCTTTATGAAGTTTTACCATAATGTTTTGTATATTCTTTAGCTGCACCATTTGGATACTATGGAACTTGTCTCTTGAATAAATAAAATATTTAAAATATATATATAAAAAGTGAAAGTTTCAAAGTATAAATGAATCTTGCAATTTACTTGTAAGTCATCAAGTGACAATGAAAAGGTGTCCACACAGCAAACAAATTGTGTTTCAAAGTAAATGTACTATGCGGTTTAAGTAGTTAAAGAAGCTTACAAGGTGTTTTTTTTTTTACAACGCAAGGAGAATTGGTCAAGTAAAATGTAGAAAATAGTACAACTAGAAATCAAATGTGAATATTAATGGCCAGTTTACATCAGAACATGGTGTAGGAAACCCTTGCGTGTTTCCAGAACTGCATTCAAAGCACACTGCAGCTGGGATTTTCAGAAGGTGTCGATGTTAAGTAAATGACACCCCAAACACAGGTCAGAAGTGCAGTTTTGGGAGAGTATGGAGGGATCGTAAAGAGATCAGTGGGACCCTAAGGCCGCGTACACACGATCGAACGTGTCCGCTAAAACTGGTCCACAGACCAGTTTCCGTGGACATGTCCGATCGTGTGTACGGCCTAGCGGACATGTTTCCAGCGGACAAACGTTTCTAAGCATGCTTTAAAACCTGTCCGCTGGAAACATGTCCGTCGGACATGTCCGCTGGTTAGTACGCCTAACCAGCAGACCGAAATCCCCCGCATGCGTGGAAGCATTTTACTTCCTTGTTTTCGCATGTCGCGGCGTCAACGTCACTGCCACGTCACCGCATTCTCTGTCCACAGGGATTTTGGTCTGATGGTGTGTACACACATCAGACCAAATTATCCCAGGAGACATGTCTGATGAAAACGGTCCGCGGACCGTTTTCATCGGACATGTCTCCTCGTGTGTACGTGGCCTTAGAGTTAGGAAAAAGTGCTTGTGAGTACACCCATAAAAAGATGTGGGTAGAGTTTCCCTTTAGAAAGGTCAGACAGGTTTGTACCCCTGGGGGTTATAGCAGGCACAGAGGTGCCACTGTGAAGAGTTGGTATGATTCTCCCACTGTTGCAAAACAGGTCGAGTCCATGCCACTGCTAAAAATGGCAGTCTGGGCCAAGTTTTCCAGGAAACAAGAACACTAATGGCACAGGTGTGTGCTGGGTTTACGTTATAGACAGAGTTAGAGGTCAGTGACCCCACCCTCCCGAGGGGCTTAGTGTGTGAAGGGAGCTGTGAGGTGCACGTCACACCATACTGTCCAGGTAAGGATTGACAAAGGCCCATGCTTGTGAGAGATGCTGTGGAAACAGTCAAGCTGACAAATGTACAGCATTTTGTGCACGAGCACTGGGACTGAGGCCGCGTACACACGGCAGAGAACCTCGACGGGCAGAACACATCGTTCCGCCCGTCTAGGTTCTCGCCTGGCCGTCAGATTCGGCGACCAGCCCGTTGGGAAGGGCGACGAGCCATTCATCCCGATGGGCCGTCGAGCAAATAGAGAACCTGCTCTCTATTTCGGCTCGACGGCATTCCCGACGGGATGCTCACCGAATCCGTACACACGGCCGAGGTTCTCGGCAGAATCAGGATGCCAGCGAGATTCTCGCTGGTTTCTGCCGAGAACCTCAGCCGTGTGTACGGGGCTTGAGTGTTTTACAGTCTGGAGTTCCGTGGCATGAGATTTTAAAGTACTGTAGTTTGTCGCAATTCTACGAGCGAGCGCAATTTTAAAGTGTGATATGTTATGTGTTTTTTCATGTCATCTTTTATATGTTACCAACAATTTGGGGTTTATATTGTGTGTTTTTTTATTAGAATTTCTTAAAGTTTATCTTTTATAAAAAATATTGCAACAATCACCATTTTATTCTCTAGGGTCTCTGCTAAAAAATATATATAATGTATGGAGGTTCCAAGTAATTTTCTTGGAAAAAATTGTGATCTAAACTTGTAAACTAAAATTCCTAGAAAATGCTTGGTTGGCAAGTGGATATTTAGAAAATACAGTATATGTAGGCAAAATAACCAGTAGCTAATAATTTTTGTTTAACTGATTAATAAGACAGTACAACATTTTTTTTTATTTTATTTTGAGATGATCAGAATATTGAAAAAAATCTTGCAGCTTACTTATAATTAAAAACAGAATTTAATTTTGAATTTTATTACATCTATTTAGAAGGTTCCAGACAGTATTAGATTCTGAGAATATGTATATAGGACATGTATTGAAAATTATTTAAAAAAAAAACAGTTTCATACTTCTGGACTTGAACATCTGCTTCCTAATATAGAGTCTTTCTCTATTTTCTGTCATTCTAAATTAAATGATGCAGATACCTAAGCTACTGCAAACTAATATGCATTCATCATGTACCTGACCTTTTTCACCATGGTGCAGATCCTGGGAGTATAACAAGCTATATGTATTTACTAGGTCTTCTGCATATAAAATGCATAAAGATATCCGGAGTGGGTGTTGCCTGCCAGTCTATGTTCCTGTCAATGATTGTATCCTTTTTGATTTACTAGTTTTCTGTCTTGTGAACTGCTGTTCCTTCCTCTAGTTCTGCCACTGATCTTTCTTAAGATCCTGTGAGATCACATTCCTCTGACTCATTTTTGCATTGTCGAGGTCTGCCAGGCGCACAGAGACGTTAATCAGATTGAAGAGCTTCCCCTTGGGTGTCTTCAAGCCTTGAATTTAAGTTGGAGAGCTTCGGGCCTGTTTGCCTTACGTCCTTTGAATATTTCCGCTCAATTTCATTGGAACTGATCTGAAAACGCCGGTACATCTGCTATTAACTCTTCAGTCCTTCTCTTCGCTCAACATTTAGAGGTCCCAACATGAATCCAATGAAACCATTCTAGAGGCAGTTAGTCAGTTTTAATCATAGTTACTGCTTCCATGATATTGCAGGCTTCCAGAACATGACTATTAAAAGAGCGAATAGCAACTACAAGAAGCTATTGTCAGATTTTGTTAATCTCTGGAATACAGCAGTATAACATTTTTTAAGAGTAGCTTCAGTTTGTTTTACGTTTCAAACCAGTCTAGAAATGTTAGTATTCTGCGTTTTCAGTTGACAGATACGGAAAACTGCCATGACAAATGTGCATGGGTGGATTTTAGTAATATCGCATTGACTATTGTTTTCTATCTCATGTTGAGCTTCCTAACTGCTGAGTTATACAAAAACCATTCAGTAGTAAAACCACTAAGTACATGAATCCCGATGGCAGGTCTGATGGTGCGAGCTATACAACAATTTAAATAACATTTATCTTTGCTACTCATGCTGGCTGCAGATGCTGTGTGATTCTGTCCCACCTCGTGCTGGGAACAAGCTCTTAAAACACCTAGTAATCTATTCATTTCATGCTTGATTAAGTCTCACCGAGGATGCTTCCAGTCCACTGAGATAAGAAACCTCGTATGTTTGAATCTAGAGGTGCTATAGAAAATGTGCCCAGAAAAACACCAGTGGCCTTCAGTGCAGGATTATTTTATGGACGGCAATGTACAGAGCATCACAGGACGCTCATCAAAACTGTCAGTTCAAATGCCTACTCTAAAGTCCTGTGCCCTCAAAACATGACCAAAAAGGTATAGTTATGAAAGTTATCTGCTTTCCATCGTTTTTTCTTTGTTAATAGCAGTTTAGAATAAATAAAGGAGTTAAGGAAAAAGAACCTAGCATCAATAGAAAAGATGAAATAGCTTCTTCTTAACAGGATTTTATTAGCACAACAGCAATGAACAATCCAGCATAATGCTAACACGTTTCGGCTGAAGCCTTCCTCATAGCATAAGTTAACAACATAAAACAAACTTTTATAACAAAACAGCCCCCTTGAAAGAAAAGGAAAAAGGGTGGTACAAACTATATTGACAGTCATGAGATTGAAATAGAAAAAGACAAACGAAAAGAGAAAACACAGTGCAGATATATTAACCCTAATACAGAAATATAATCATTTCAAAAACAGATTTACATCCAATATTCATTCCCGCCGTGTTAAGTGTAAAAATCCAGCAAACTGATCCTGGGGGGGGGGGTGTGACCGGAAGAAGATGGAGTAGAGACACACACACGCTCCACAGCTCCGCTCCCCACCCGACTAAAAATGCAGACTAAGTAGCGGCTTCCAGAGAAATGGAGACACCGTAGCGCCACAAGGACTGCAAAGACAGCTAAGACAGCTAAGGGAGACAACAGGCTCCACCGAGGAATGAAGAGGGGGAAAAAAGAGGTTGATAAATTACCTGGAGGGGGAGAGCAGAGGGAGCCATCCCCGCTATCCCCGCCGTTCCAGCTGCTCCAGCCGTCTCGTCTATCTCATCCGTCCCAGCCGGAGATCCAGCGGTACTTCCCGCTGATGCGGTCGGCTACGAGCAAGCATCGCGGGACCGGGTCACAGGACATAGTGACGCACGGAGGTACAGCTGATCCTACAGCCTCTCTCCCTAAAACGCCGCTCGAGCTGCCAGCGTCTAGGATGTCACTCGCTGGCAGTGAGGGAGAAAAGGGAGGTCTGAAGGGTCAGGGGAGAGGCGAGAAGACCTATACAGAACCCCTACAGGGAGACCATGAGACGGAGCTAAGTGTACTGAAAGCTATGCTGCAGGCCCTCCCTACACGGACCGATATGGAGACGCTGATAAAACGCATGGAGGAGTCCCACCGTAAAGACATGGAGAGTGTCCGGGAGGAAGTGCTACAAATATCAGATAAGTTGGAAAAAGATGAAATGATTTTAACTAAATTGGATGTACGGGTATCTATTATAGAACAGACTTACATGTTGAAAATATCACAGGTCGATCGCATGCAACTGCGATTAGAGGAGATGGAAGATCGTAGTAGACGCAAGAACCTAAGATTTAGAGGGGTCCCCGAAACAGTGGAAAAAGAGGCTCTGCAGTCAACTATAAATGGGATATGTAGTCAACTAACTCCCCCCCGACCTCTCAGATGTATAAGTTTGAAAGACTACATAGAGCTTTAGGTCCCCGCTCAACAAATTTGAACAGGCCCAGAGACATAATTGGCTGCTTTCATAGGTATGCACATAAGGAGATGATCAGCCGAGCAGCATGGGAGACGGGGGAAATTGTGTTTAACGGCGTACAGATAAAAATCCTACCAGATCTATCTAGGGCCACACTACAGCGAAGAGCCATGCTGCGACCTCTCCTGGATAAGATAAGGGCCTCGGGGGGGACCTATAGATGGGGGTACCCAATCTCGGTTACAATTAAAAAAGGAACAGATTCCTTTCTCTTACAGCGGCCCATGGACCTCCCTGACCTGTTTAACTTCTTGGAAATAGACCCCATCGAGGTCCCGGACTGGTTACAAGATCTACCAGGATCAAGAAGATAAAGACACATAAAAGTTGGAGGAGGTAGAGGAGAGGAGTGGAGATCCCCGCCTCTCTGCCCCCTGGGTGCCCTTTGGGTGCCTCTGGGTTGACCCCGGCCCCCCCCCTTTTTTTTTTCCCCTCCCCCTTCTTGCCCAGGCCGTCCACCCGAAGGGGCAATGTAGAACACTTGATATAATTTAATTAAGAATACACAGATGTTAAAGAGAATAAAGGGACACAATAGGTCACGATAGGAGGACGTCACGAGGTTGAAGAAAGGGGACTTTTTTCCCCCTTTCCTTTTTCACACTATGACCCTTGAAAAAGGGACACGGAGAAAGCATATGTTGTATGGGTTTGGGTTTTTTTTTTTTTTTTACCTAATTTCCCAATTATTTGTGTACGTGTGCATGCATGCATTTTAATATTTATTGATTTATTCTTCACAAGACTCACAAGATTCACAGGGGATTACTGGAACGTATTGATTGTTGTGATTAGTTTGATAAAATTAATGCACTGGGAACATATTTAATTTAACGTAGAGGTGATATGTACACATGTATGTGTATACTGTATATATGTGTATATATGTGGATGTGTATGTGTTTTTTTTTTTGGGTATGTGGAGGACTGGGGAGGGGGGGGAGGGGTTGGAACAGGGGCTGCTGACGGGCTCTGATTTTGAGGGGGGAGGGTCTGAGAGGGGGGGACTTGCGGTGCGGATAGGGGGGGTATTTCTTCTTTCTTCAGCCCCCATTTCCTCTGGTAGGGGGGAAGTTTATGCAGTTTATGCATTATATGCAGTCTCTCCCTAAAATAGGGTTGAAAACGAGAATGTGATTTTTGTGGTGGGTGGTTTTTCCTTTTTTTTTTTTTTTTTTTGTGTTTTCTCTCTCCCTCCTATAAATGAAGCTCATACTGGCCATGGTTTGGTACTTAGAGGAACCCTTCCCTTTCCCCACCGGGGGAAATAGGGACCCGTAAGGGACTAGGAATTGCCACCTCCCCACTATACAAGTTGTACATGAGCAATTAATTATAAAGCATAAAGTATAGGTAAGGAAGCGGGGGGGAGAGGAGAAGTAGGAAGGGATTGGAAGAAAAAGAGAAAATAAACAAACTAATGGCAAAAATTTATATATGCTGGGTAAGAATAAGGAAGGAAGGAATAGAAGCTAAAAATAATAGGAGGGAGAGAAAAGAAGGGATATGGAAACTCTGGAAATAGAAGAGATTGAGATTGAGTATAGTCGGGGTGGGGAGGGTAGAAGGAAGCTGGGTGGAAGCCACTCGATCAATCCAGTTACATCCCCTGAAGTAGGTATACACCCACGGTGGAAACTGGAGGAGGATCCAGTTCAGGGTGTTGTTTTTTCCCTTAGGGACATAGAAGGGAGGCGGGGGTTGGATTAAGGGAGGGAGGGAGGGGAGTGGGACTTGGGATTTTTTTCCCCCTTTTTTTTTTTTTTTTCTCTCATTTTACTTATTGTCTCTCCTCTGGCTTAAACTTATCCGGGAGCGGGAGATGGAGTCAATAAAAGTAACATCCCTGAACGCTAAAGGACTGAATGTCCCAGAAAAACGTAAGATGTTGTTAAAGGACTTAAGGAGCTGGGGGACAGATGTGGCCTACGTACAGGAGACCCACTTCAGGGCAGGGAACCTCCCATTTTTGCAGAACAGATCCTTCCCATGCGTATACCACGTGATGAATCGGGAAGCGAAGTCAAAGGGGGTAGCAATTTTGATCTCCAATTGAGTGGCATGGACGCTACAAGACAAACGCCTAGACCCGAATGGTAGGTTCCTTTACCTGAAGGGGAGTATAGGAGGTGTCAAAGTAACCCTGGCCACCATGTATGTACCAAATACTAAACAAGATGTATTTATTAGGAGAGCCCTTGTAGAGTTGGCCGAATTTACAGAGGGTAAGTTGATCCTGGGGGGGGGATTTTAATATTACCCTGGACCCCAGGCTTGACACATCCTCTGGGACATCATCAATCTCAGGGAATATCAGAAGGGGGATAATACGAAAACTACACGAAGTACAGCTGGTAGATGCTTGGAGGATTTTACACGCAGATGAAAAAGACTATACTTTCTTCTCTAACTCGCATCAGAGATACTCCCGTATAGACCTTTTTCTGATCCCTCATTTCCTGATTACATCAGTTGCGGAGATAACAATAGGGAACATAACGTGGTCAGATCACGCCCCGATAAGTCTGTGTCTCTCCCTCTCCAATGAGGTATTTGCCCAGGACAGATGTTGGCGTTTGAATGAGAGTCTGCTGCAAAATCCAGAGGTTAAAACAGATGTCGCCAAGGAGATTGCGGCGTACTTTCAGGTCAACGATACGCCAGGGAGTGATTTGGGAATGGTGTGGGAGGCACACAAGACGGTTATCAGAGGTGTTTTGATAAAACATGGATTTCCAGAGACTGGAAATCCAACATAAAAAAATACAACTACCTGCAGTTGGGAGAGAACTAGGACAATTAAGAAGGCAGATTTCAGAGATTATGCGATTTAAAGCTAAGGCAGTCATACAAAGAGGTAGAAAGGCGAACTATGAGTTGGGGGATAAATGTAGTAAACTACTGGCAGGGAAACTTAAGGAAAAGAACAGGGCAATATACATCCCGCAAGTTAAGGGGAAAGAGGGACAACTAGTAAAGAAACCAAGAGATATAGCCCAGACATTTGAGGAGTATTATTCCTCATTATACAATTTGAAGCCAGTTGGTGACATACAGGCGGGAGTAAAGGAGTATCTTTCAGCAGCAGGAATGCCGAGACTGCCATCCCCAGCCCGGGAAAGCCTTGGGAGCCCTATATGAAACCCTCAAAAAGGTCAAGTCTGGGAAATCACCAGGCCCAGATGGATTCTCAATAAGCTACTATAAAGAATTTGCCACGATATTAACGGGACAAATGGCAACATTTTTCAATGCGTTGGGCTGTACTGCGGCACTCCCTCCGGAGGCACTCCTTGCTCATATAACTGTAATCCCCAAAGAAGGGAAAGACCCGGCGGAGTGCGGCAGCTACAGGCCAATTTCATTGTTAAATGTAGATCTAAAACTCTTTTCAAAAATTATAGCCTCTAGGCTCCAACCATGAATAACACAACTAGTAGACTTAGATCAGGTAGGGTTTGTCCCTGGACGAGAGGCCAGGGACAATACGATTAAAATGCTAAACCTGATATACTATGTCGGAGAGAAAAAAATCCCCTGCGTATTTTTGAACACCGACGCAGAAAAGGCGTTCGATAGGGTGAATTGGCGGTTCCTGGAAGAAGTACTGAGACAGGTGGGGTTGGGAGACCGGATGGTCAGATGGATTATGAGTGTGTACACGAACCCACAGGCCTCAGTAAGAGTCAACGGAGTACTATCATCCCCCTTTAAGATTAGGAACGGTACGAGGCAGGGATGCCCCTTATCACCACTGTTGTTCGCTATGTCATTAGAACCACTATTAAACAAAATCCGCCAAAACCCGGATATTCAGGGGATACAGATGGGGGAACGGACACACAAGGTGGCAGCGTATGCAGATGATCTGCTCTTTTCAGTGACCAATCCCCATGTCTCACTCCCTAACCTAATAAGAGAAATTGAGATCTATGGGAAAATATCCAATTTGAAAATCAATAACACCAAATCTGAAGCAATGATTGTAGCGGTTCCAGGGCCCATGGGAGAGGTAATAAAACAGAATTTCAGGTTTAAGTGGGAAAAGGCCCTAAAATATCTGGGGACATACATTCCAGCAAATATTAGGAATACCTATGCGCTGAACTTCCCCCCATTATATAATGCAATTCAAATATTGTTAGATAAATGGGGGCACGGGCTGCATTCCTGGTTTGGGAGAGGAAGTATAGTGAAAATGTGTATTCTACCAAAGGTGCTGTACTTATTCCAGGCTCTGCCAATTTCCATCCCGGCAATCTTTCTCCGACAGGTGAATTCCTTGTTCATGAAGTTTATATGGGCAGGGAAACAAGCCAGAATCAAAAGAGACTTAGTGAGAATGCCAAAGAGTTCAGGGGGGATGGCAGTCCCAAATATAGTAAAATACTACAGAGCAACACACCTGACAAGGCTGGTAGATTGGTGTAGACATGGGAAATGCAAAAGATGGGTAGACATAGAGCAATATGTAAGCCCGATCCCACTGAATAGAGCACCCTGGTGCTATGAAGTACTCCCGAGATACATCAAGAGACACCCTATAATAGGGACTACATTACAAATCTCAGCAAACATATGTGGAAACAAGATTCTCTCACCAGGCAAATCACCTTTGCTACCTATAATAGGAAACCCTAATTTTACACCAGGGATGGAAAGAGATATTGTTGGAAAGTTTAGAGAGAAAAACCTTTGTCAGGTCTCAGATTTTGTGAGGTCAGGTCTTTGGCCTTCCATTGGAGAACTAATGAAGGTTGGAGGACCATTTGAGCTTGCAATGTGGCAGGCGCTGCAGGTAAGCCACTTCTT
This sequence comes from Rana kukunoris, assembly GCA_029574335.1. NCBI lineage: Eukaryota > Metazoa > Chordata > Amphibia > Anura > Ranidae > Rana > Rana kukunoris. The sequence goes on along the minus strand of CM056050.1, from coordinate 327,986,272 downwards.
AAGATCATTGGGTTCGGCAATGGAATTTCAAAGACAATTGACGATACTGGAGAGAAGCTGTAGTGAGGTGGAGCCACTCTCAAGAGTGTTATCCAAAATTTATGGGTTTCTGAACACGCCTTCGGAAGATTTTGTGATGCCGAGCATCAGCAAATGGGAAAGAGATCTGGGGAGAACCTTTACCCCAACCCAGCATAAACAAATAATCTTCCTGGCACTAAATTCCTCGGTGTGCTCAAGAACCCAAGAAGCTAACTACAAACTCCTCACACAGTGGTACTATACCCCAGAAAGGCTACACAAATTTGATAATGAAGTAGAGGAAAAATGTTGGAGGTGTGGTGAAGAGCAGGGAACTCTCTTACACATTTTTTGGTTGTGTCGAAAGGTAAGACAGTACTGGGGAGAGGTAAGGAGAATCTCCCAAAAATTTTTTGAAGACTTGATCCCAGATGACCCTGCCTTCTTCCTGCTGCATGTCTCACAGATGCCAGTGCAGAGGTATAGGAGATCGGTAGTGTGTCACCTGATCAACGCAGCAAGGGCAGGAGTTACCCTGAGGTGGAGGGACTTACGGCCCCCCTCGGTTGCAAGTTGGCTTATCAGGGCCCAGGAAGTAGGAGCTATGGAAGACTTGGTCCTTTCTGCTCAAAACAGGAGGACACAGTATAAAGAAACCTGGGCAGGATGGGACCAATTTATGAGATCAGAAGAGGGGAAGAGGCTCCTTGAGGAGAAGTAGGGGGAGAGACAGGAGGAGATGGGGAATGGGTTCCCCCTTTTTTTTTTTGTTTATTTGTGGGTTCTTTTTTTTTTTTTTTTTTTTGGGGGTTGGTGGGGGAGGGGGGGGTAGCATAAGGGAATAAAGGAGTAAGAGGGGAAATGTATGGATCAATATTGGAAGTATGATGTATTATAAGGAATGTATATCTTGGTCTGTAAATGTATGGTATTAGTGATATTTTGTTATTTCCTATTTTTGTAAAAATTTAAAATAAAAGATAAGTAAAAAAAAAAAAATCCAGCAAACTTCTCTTTGGGGCATGGTGTGATGTTTTACCTCCTGCTGGAGGTCTCTTGACCTGTTCTAAACCAAAGAAAGAGAAATGATCACGATTCCCTGCATGTATTGTTCTGAAGTGCTTGTATACATTGGATATATTCTTACAATTAGGATTACCGTATTTATCGGGGTATTGCGCGCACCCGCATATAGCGCGCACCCCCAACCTCAGAAAAAAAATACTTACGGTTTCATCGGTGTCTTGCCCAGAATCCATCGGCGGCCTTGTCCGGTCCAGCATCCGTCTGCAGCCTCAGTGGTGTCCTCCCGCGTTGTCTCTTAGCCGATCGCCGCTTCCCACGCTGTGTTTGAACAACTCCGCCAACATATACCGAGCGCAGTACACTCGGGCATGCTCGGGCACGCTCAGCTCCTCTTGCGTAAAGGACGTACAGAACGCACAGGACGTGACCGTGAGGGGAGCCAAGCCTGGCTGAATGTACCTGAGTGTACTGCGCTCGGTATATGTCGGCTTCTCAGTTCAAACACAGCACGAGAAGCGAGTAACGGCGTATATCGCGCACCCACAAATTTTGCCCTGATTTTAAGGGCAAAAAAGTGTGCGGTATACGCCGATAAATACGGTAAGTGTATCGTTATAATGTTCTGCTATCCTGACTCTTAATGGACGAATAGTACACCCTATGTAGTATTCGACAAGCCTTGCATTCAAAAATATAGATTACATGTTTAGAATTACAGTTAATTGAATTTTTAGGGGAATATACCTTTCCTGTGGAAAAATAAATCACTGCTTTGCTCTTTTTATGTCTACAACACTGTTTGCGTGTATTGGAACCACATCGATACGATCCTGTAACATGCAACAATGTATTGGAAGATTTTGAGGTATGGGAGCGAAAGAGGCTGGGGGAGGATAGTTCCCAATGTAGGAGGCCTCCTACTCAAAAACTGCATCCCTGTTAAGGATGTTGTAAAGCATTTTATCGGCATATAAGATAGAAAGACAGTGTCTAACAATTTTTTCAGTGAAAATCAAAATAAGTGAAAATCAAAATAAGCCACTCTACTTTTATAATAGGAGTGTTTAGTTGTTTTACCATGCCAATAAGATCTTCACAATCTCTATTCTCTGTCAACTTTCTACCTCTTGATAAAAAATAAAAAACATTATAGCCTCGTTGTCCCAACCTGTCTGTGACAATGTCACATTCATGAGCAAAATCCAACTGTGAGGAGCAATTTCTCATCGCTCTCACAAAATTCTACAATTGGGAGGTCTGTAATTGTATGTGCCAGGTTGGTAGCTTGAAATAAACAAACGGAAGTTACCAGCACATTCCTTCCTAAAAGTTTTGGTGCCAACTAGTCCATTTGAGTGTGTCCAATAAGGGTTATATCCAAGTAATCGATTTGTTCGGAATAAAAATTATGCCTGAACTCTAGGTTCAAATGAATATTATTTAAATAACAAACAAACAAATAGGTTTCATGGATCAGACCCCTCCACATAAAGATTAATTAATCTATAAAATGACAGTACCAGTCAATCTGCTCTCTAAAAGGACTGCCATGGCTGAAAAGAAAAATCCCTGCCCATTAGCACATATAAGTGGGTGAAAATGTTGCTCCCATATGGAAGCCCCCTGGCATTGGATGTAATAAACTGAATCAAACATGAAATAATTGTTTCAGTAAGAAATCAATTGCAGAGAACAAACTAGCATAGCTCTTTGGAATATGAACAGTAATGTGTAAGATGATATTTAAAGCGGAGTTCCACCCAAAAATGGAACTTCCGCTTATCCCACTCCTCACCCCCTTACATGCCACATTTGAGTGGGGGCTTCAGGAGGAGTGGGACTTCCTGTCCCACTTCCTCCTTCCGCCAAGAGGTGGGCTGGTAAGGTGATTAAGCTTATTCGCCCTATTGCAGCCCCTCCCTGTAGGCGATGGCCTAGTTCACTGACAGGTCCTAGGCGATCGCCTGTCCAATAGGACGGCGCAGTGCGGGGCCGCACCACGCGCGCATGTGCAGTGCCACTCGGGCATGCGCAGTGGGTGCCCGGCTGTGAAGCCGAAACCTGTCAGCTTCTGACTTTTAATAAACATAAAATTTGGCTGGAACACCCCTTTAACAGCTTCCAAAGCTAATGTGTGGGGTAGACAGGAGTATAGAGCTTTGAAATCTACTGTGATCCATGTATGACCCAGGGGCCACTTGATTTCATGCGTATGAGCTAAAAGGTATCCAGTGTCCCTGAGATATACTTGCAGACTTACAACGAGCGGGTGTAGTTGTTCAACCACCCTCTCATTTAATCTCTCCAACAAGGATCCTATTCCTGCTACTATAGGATTGTCAGTACTGGATCCCTCTAGGACCCAGCGCACTCACCTGACACAGCCTTGGCTGGGAAACACTGATTGGCCAGCTCTCCTTTAAAACACCTGTGTTTTCACCCAATCAGTGCTTGTGATAGAGTTACTCTGCTTGCCTTGTGTGATCCAGCCTGACCTGTTAATCTGTAAACTTTGTGTATGACCCGGCTTGTTTGACCCTGCTTGTGGCTTCCGATTTGGTACCTTTCGAACTCTGATCTATCCGTGTATGACTCGGCTTGCCTAGACCACGCTTTGCCTGACTCCTTTAAGCAACATCCATTGCAGCGGTGCACTACTAGCACCAGCAACACCACCAACATTCACACCTGCGGTGAACTACAAGTTCCAGCTTTCCTGCTCATCACAACACCTACTTCAGCAGTGAACTACAAGTGCCAGCTGTCCCGCTCGTCTCAACCCTGCATCCGTGGTGAACTACAAGTCCCAGCGCTGACCTGCTTCTCAAGACCTGCTCATGGTATGTGCTCTTGTTATTGAACTATAGGCATATTAGCACACCTGAACTGTTGTCTGCTGCTAGCCTGATATGAAACCTGACAAGGATGACCCTGAACAGAAAACTGTTCTTTATGGACTTTTGGAAGGTAATGGAAAATTGGATTAATGGGTTTAGTCTAATAGACTAATAAAAAGTCCAACGTTTTCTGATCTATCACTCCCAACACTTTACCCTGATCCAAAAGGTGCCATAATTTCAGTTTTATTATTTTTTTTTTAAATATTAGTATTTTAATTTATTATTATGCACTATAGGTGTTTGTGTCGCCTAATTGCCTGAGTGCTGCTATCTTGTAGATGTCAGTGTCTAAAAATAGGATTTTATAACAGCTTTCTTGTAAAATCCTTTTCTTGGAGTACACGGGACACAGAGCCTTGTTCATTACAAAATGGGCTGTATAGCTCACCAACAGGTGATTGGACACTGGCACAAGTCCCCCTCTATATAATCCCTTCCATAAGGAGAGTACCTCAGTTTTTGTAGCAAAGCAATAAGGATCCCATAAGAAGGGGGGATCTCCGTGTACCGTGGTGTACTCCAAGAAAAGGATTTTACAGGTAAGCTGTTATTAAAAATCCTCTCTTCTTTTTCGTACACCATGGGACACAAAGCCTTGTTCATTACATAATGGGACGTCCCAGAGCAAGGCTCAATTTGAGGAGAAAGACACAGATCAAGTAGACCGCCATCGGACGCGAGTACCTATACTGCTGCCTGCAGCACACTGCGCCCAAAGGCGGTATCCTCATGCCCTCTTACATTTATTTGATCGAAATTTGGTAAATGTATGGACTGATGACCAGTTTGCAGCCTCACAGATCTGAACCACTGAGGCCTGGGGATGCACCGCCTAAGAAGCACTTACTGCTCTGGTCAAGTGCTGCTTCACACGAAAAGGAGGAATTATATATCTCAGACCATAAGCTTGAATAATAACTTGTCGAATCCACTTAGAGATAGTCGATTTTGATGCAGCATTGCCCTTTCTGGGACCTTCCGGCAGAATAAAAAAACATCAGTTTTTCGTATCTGAGCAGTTGCGTTCAGATAGACCTTTAGGCCCCATACACACGATCGGACATATCCGATGAAAACGGTCCGCGGACCATTTCCATCGGATATGTCCGATCGGGAGTTTGATCCGATGACGTGTACACACCATCGGATCAAATTCCCCGCCGCCGGACGGCGCGGTGACGTGGCGGTGACGCGGCGGTGACGTTGACGCCGCCGCGTCACCGCCACGTCACCGCACCAGGAAGTAAAACACTTCCGCGCATGCGCCGAATCCATTCGGCAGCGGCGCGGCGGCGGTGGGGGACGACATGTCTGCTGGTAAGTGTACTAACCAGCAGACATGTCGGGCGGACAGATTCCCACCGGATAGATTTCAAAGCTTGCTTTGAAATCTGTCGGGTGGAGAAATCTGTCCGCTAGCCCATACACACGAGCGGAGATGTCTGCTGAAACGGTCCATCGACCGTTTTCAGCGGACATATCCCCTCGTGTGTACGCGGCCTTATTGCTCTCACTACATCTAGAGAATGCAAACACTCTTCCTCCACAGACTGCAGATCTGAAAAAAAAGAAGGTAAGACAACATCCTGATTTAGATAAAAACCTGACAGTACCTTAGGAAGAAAGGTAGGGTGGGGACGCAACACAACCTTGTCCTTGTGGACAATCAAATAAGGCTCTTTACATGAAAGAGCTGCCAATTCAGATACTCTCTTAGCAGAGGAGATAGTGACTAGAAAGGCCAATTTTCTACTCAAAAGGAGAAACAAAATATGATGAATAGGTTCAAAGGGCTGTTTTTGTAAAACAGACAAGACTGAATTCAAATCCCATGAACACAGACTGGCGGATTTACCTACAATACCCCCTGAATCAATGCCCGGACTAGGGAATGAGACGCAAGTGGTCACTGAAAGAACACTGATAGGGCCGAGACCTGACCCTTTAGGTAATTTCTACCCCTAATTGAAGAAAGGCAAGAATCCTTCCAATGACATATGTTTGAGGGTGCCACCCTTTGGATTCACACCAGGAAACATATGCCTTCTAGATTCTATAATAGATGAGCCTGTAAACAGGCTTCCTAGCATTAATCAGAATGGAGAGAACTGGACCTGTTGTGGACAAGCTCGGCTGGCATTCCTTCTGGCTACTGACCTGCTTGTTGGACTACTACATTTATCTCTGGCTCTCTGGCATTGGCTTGGCTGACTACCCAATAAGGTTACTGAACTCTGTCTATATTTTGACTACACTTACTCCGTTTAACTTTTTATTATTATTATTGTTAAACAAGTGTGATTTAACTGTACTTTTGTCTCTGTCTAATTTATGGTTTCTGACAGTAGGCTAAGGCCATGAATTCAGAAGATGCAGCCAATCCACTTGTTGATCATATTTTTTTTTTTCAGATTGGATGACCTGGATGACCACATGGATGAGTTTGCCATGGTGTTGCAGACGCTCCTGTGTCGCACGTCTCGTCTGGAATCTCCCACTGTTGCCGCTCCGGTAGAACCTGTGTTGCAGGCACCCGCCTCGAGTATTACCTGGTTCCGCTCTGCCTCTTCCAGGCTCACTGGCGATTTGAGGGCAATCCAGTTCAGTGCAGAGGGTTGAGATATACGTTGAGCTGCTGCTCCAGAAGCAAAGTAGGTTTGTGATATTTTTGCTTTCTGACAGAGCCTTGGCCTGGGCAAACCCTCTATGGGAGACGCAAAAACCTGTGGTCCTGAGTTACCCAGAATTTGTGGCTTCCTTCAAAAGGGTATGTGACGTTCCCGCATGCTCCGCTTCTGCTGCCAAGAGCCTCTTGTCCGTCAAACAGAGTACGAGGACGGTTGCCAATTACACCATCGAATTCCTTACTCTGACAACAGAGGTTGCTTGGAACAATGAGGCCCATTGTGGCTGCTTTTTCTCATGGTCTCTCGGATAACATCAAGGATGAGATAGCAGCCCAAGATATACCCTCTGAGCTGGAGAGCTTGATCACATTTGCCATCCTCATTGACTCCAGACTCAGAGAGAGAGAGAGAGAGAGTCGGTCTGTAAAGGTGAACCCATGCACTTGGGCTTCACACGTCTCTCTGCGGACGAGAGAGCCCTTAGGAGGAGGGAGAGATTGTGCCTTTATTGTGGCCAGGCTGGTCACTTTTTGAAGTCTTGTCCTACCCATCCAGGAGACGCCCCAACCTTGAGGTCCTGTCACGGACAGACCTTATGTGGCATTTTTATCTCCAGTTTCCCAGAAGGATAAGCTCCTTGTCTTTGTTACCCAGTCTTAGGCTGAGTTGTATGTTGAGATACAGGCTCTAATCGACTATGGGGCTGCAGGCCTGTTCATTGATGCTGCCTTTGTATCAAAGCTCTTGATTCCGCTGCAGCTGCATTACACTCCACTTGCCATTGAGGCTCTTGACGCGAGACCTCTACAGCCTGCCCATGTGACTCATGAGACTGTTCTGTTGCACATGGCCATAGGGGCTCTTCACTGTGAGATAAACCAATTCCAAGTTATTTCCTCACCTAAGTTTCCACTGGTTATTGGTTATCCTTGGTTATAGAGGCACAACCCCTCTTTCGATTGGCTCTGTGCTGAGGTTCTGTCCTGGTCACCACAATGCAGTAAGAGATGCTTCCAGAAGGTAGCCAAGGTCCTGTGCACCTATTCACTCCCTGCCAGAGGAGTACCGCAATTTTAGCGATGTCTTTGACAAAGGTCAAGCCGGTACTTTGCCTCCACACCGGTCGTATGATTGCGCAATTGACCTTTAACCTGGTGCCATACCCCCTGATGGCCGGGTTTACCCTTTGAAATGCCCTTTGTCGGTCATGGAGGATAAGGCCATGGTGGAGTATTTTGCAGATGAAGGTTTCATCCGCAACTCCTCGTCTCCTGCTGGTGCTGGTTTCTTTTTTGTAAAGAAGAGCAGTGAACTGAGACCTTGCATTGATTATAGTCGTCTCATGCCTCATACACTCGATCTGTTTTCCCGACGTGAAAACTGTGAGGGGAGCTTTTGCCTGAGAATCCTGACCATGTGTATGCTCCTCACAGTTTTTCCAATGGGAAAAATGCCCAAAAACCACCGGACAAGAAAAGAGAACCAGTTCTCTTTTTTCCTGCCGGGAAAACTGGCAGACTTTTGCCTGCCGTTTTTTGGCAGTTTTCCTATGGGAAAACTGCAACGGATCATACACACAGCCGGGATTCCTGGCCAAAGCTCCATCACAGTTTTCCTGTTGGGAAAACTGTCCGTGTGCGGGGAAAGACTGAACCGAGCAGGTTCTCGGCTTTCCCCTCGTGATTTCCCACGGGAACTATTCTCATGGGAAATCCCGCCCGTATGTACGGGGCATTAATCACCTCACCACAAAGAATGCCTATCCGATCCCATTGATTACAGAGTTATTTGACCACCTCAAGGGAGCAACGGTTTTCACAAAACTTTGATTTGAGAGAGGTATACAATCTCATCAGGATTAAGGATGGTGACGAGTGGGAAAACAGCCTTTAATACCAGAACAGATCATTATGAGTATCTTGTAATGCCTTTTGGCCTCTGTAATGCTCCGGAAGTTTTCCAAGAGTTTATTTAAGTTGGTCAGCCGGCCACTCAGCAGCCAAGACCGGGATCCGAACCCTTGGCTGCAGAGGTGAACGGCTTGTCAGCACAGTGCCAATCGCGTTGAGCCACCGCAGCTCCTTTCCAGGAGTTTATTAACAATGTCCTTCGAGATGTGTTGCAGTTATGTGTAGTGGTTTATCTCGACAATATCCTCATATTTTCCAAATCTCTGGAGAGCCACCACACAGATGTCTGTCGAGTGCTTCAGAAACTAAGAGAGAACAATCTCTATTGTAAACTGGAGAAGTGTGAATTCCGTCGTGGGTTATGTCATTTCCACAGCTGCGTTTTTGATGGACCCAGAGACACTTTCTGTTGTCCTACAGTGGCCTAGACCCATGGGTTTACGTCCTCTGCAGTGTTTTCTTGGCTTTGCCAACTATTATCGGAAGTTTATTTGTAACTTTATGTCTCTGGTCAAGCCCCTGACTGATATAACTAGAAAGTTGAGTTGGTCTCCAGACTCCATTAAGGCTTTTGAGAGTCTTAAGGCTGTCTTTGTTTCTGCTCCTGTGTTGGCACATCCTGATCCTATGTTGCCTTTTATCCTTGAAGTTGAAGTTGCTTCTGATACAGTAGTTGGCGCCCTTCTGTCTCAACGTCCTAGCTCTGACAGCGCTATGCATCCGTGTGGCTACTTTTCCAAGAAATTATCACCTGCGGAGTGCAATTATGAGATTGGTGACAGAGAGCTGTTGGCGATAATTTTTGCCCTGAAAGATTGGAGACATCTCCTCGAAGGTACTACTGTGCCGATTCTCATTCTTACTGACCATAAGAATCTAACATTATTGTCTGAGGCTAAACGCCTCTCTCCCAGAAGATTGCGTTGGGCTCTTTTCTTGTCGAGTTTTAATTACATTGTCTCATTCTTACGTGGTACTAAGAATGTAATGGCTAATGCCTTGTCATGACAATTTTCCTCCACTTCCAAGATGGAGTCAGTTCCAGTTTCTGTGATTCCTCCTGATCATATTCTGGGTATGGTTCGCACCAGTCTCACTTCTCCTTCGGGAGACAAAATTCTTGCTGCTCAGGTCCATGCCCCTCCTGAGAAACCTTGTGACCGCTGCTCTGTTCCTGAGAGTCTCCGTACTGCCATGCTCCAGACTTACCATTCTCCCAAGGCTGCTGGCCACCCTGGGAAGAATCAACTCTTTTGGGCCATTTCCCAACAATTCTGGTGGCCTAGCCTACGTTCTGATGTAACCGCATTCGTAGCTGCCTGTTCTGTGTGTGCCCAGAGTAAGACTCCACGACACCTTCCAGTGGGCCTCCTACAACCCATACCCAATGGAGAGAGGCCCTGCACCCACCTGTCTATGGATTTCATTGTGGAGTTACCCAACTCCCAAGGCAACACAGTTATCCTTATGGTGGTTGACCGGTTCTCGAAAATGTATCACTGTATTTCACTTAACAAGTTGCCTACTTTGGCTTCCATTTTTGCTTGGGAGATCTTTCACTTACATGGCCTACCCAAGGTCATTGTCTCTGACAGGGGAAGTCAGTTTGTGTCCCGGTCCTGGCGAGCCTTTTGTACACAGTTGGGAATTCAGCTTTCTTTCTCCTCTGCATATCACTCGCAGTCTAATGGAGCTGCAGAACGAGTCAATCAGTCTTTGGAGCAATTTCTACATTGCTATATTTCTGACCATCATAACAACTGGTCAGACCTCTTACTGTGGAGTTTGCACAATAGCGCCTTGAATTCTACTTCCCGTTTGTCTCCATTTATGGCGAACTATGGTTTCCAACCTTCCATGTTGACTGACTCTTTTGTTCTGCGTTAGAGGAGCATCTCCGTGATCTTCATTCCACTTGGGCACAAGTCTGGCTGTCATCTCGCGACCTCCAACTTCGTGTTCCTTCTCTGAAGTTCGCGCCTCAGTTTATTGGGCCTTTACATATCCTTCGCAGGATATACCCAGTGGCTTACGTGTTTGAACCATCCTTCAAGTATGCATTTCATGTCTCCTTATTGAAACCTTTGGTCAGCAACCGTTTCACCACCTCAGTGTCACATCCTCACCCTATACAGGTTGAGAATCATGAGGAGTATGAATTACAGTCCATTGTTGACTCTAGTAGGTTCGGTGGGCGCATACAGTACCTGGTGCATTGGAGAGGGTACGGTCTGGAGGAAAGCTCTTGGGTCTCATCCTCGAACGTACATACCCCTGTCCTCCTCCGTGATTTCTATAGATGTTTTCCCCTCAAACCTGGAGGTCCTCTGAGGGGGAGGGGTCATTGAGGAGGGGGTACTGTCAGGGCTGAGCTCAGTCCTTCCTTCTCTGAGCTGGCCACTCTGCTAATTGCCAGCTCCTTTCTCTCCACAGTCACTCACCTGTTAATGATCTGCTCATCAGCCTTGCCTACTTAAAGCCTTCCAGCTCACTTTATCTCTGCCTTCACCTTTGTCAACATCACAGAGACTTTCTGCTGCGTTCCTGTTGTGGACTTGCTCGGCTGGAGTTCCTTCTGGTTACTGATTCTGCTTGTTGGACTACTACATTTATCTCTGGCTCTCTGAAATTGGCTGGGCCGACTACCCGATCCGTTTACTGAACTCTGGCTATGTTTTGACTACGCTTACTCTGTTTACCTTCTTCTTATTGTTATTAAACAAGTGTGATTTAACTGTACTTTTGTCTCAGTCTGATTCATGGTTTCTGACACAACTGAAGCTTTGGCATACCTCTGAAGACAGGCACATTGGCAAGTGCAGGGCTTGGACTCTCCTGTTCCAAGCAGACAGGATGCTTTTTTGCAGCAGTCTTAAATGAAACCGGAGCGTAAGGAATGGCCTTGAAAGAGGTCACCTTCTTCCCTAACAATCTCTTGCAAAGACGAATGGTTTAGTGGATCAATTCCCTTATAGATTTGATCTTTGATTCGGGTGAGAATACTCTGCTTCGGGCCGTGTCTATGATCATGCCCAAATACTCTACCTTTCTTAAGAGCTGCAAGGATGACTTTTCTAGGTTTAGGACCCAACCTAAGTGTTCCAGGTATCTTACCATGCTGAGCACACTGTGGTTTAACCGTGCTACCGACTGCTCTACCAGTAGCAGGTCGTCGAGATATGCCATCACCGCTATGCCACAAACTGGAAGTGGCACTGTTCTACTGCAAACCTTAGGAATCTTTGGTGAGCGGGGTAGATAGGCACATGTAGATATGCATCTTTGATGTCTATTGATGCCAGGAATTCTCCCCCCTGTAGGGTGGAGATCACAGAGTGGATTGACTCCATGCAAAAGGAGTGGATGTTCAGGAATTGATTCAGGCCTTTTAGATCTTGAATAGGCCTGACATCTCCATTTGGTTTTGGAACTACAAAAAGGGAACGAATAAAACCCAGACACTTGCTCCTTTAGGGGGAACTTCTATGATTACCCCTTGTGATCCAATGCCTGAAAAAAGGGCTTTCTCTTTACTGGATCTTTGGAGATGTTTGAGCTTAGGAAGCGGTTAGGGGGAATTCTCTTGCTTGTACCCTTTGGACACTGTGGAAACGACCCACTTGTCCCAGAATTCCGCCTGCTAGACCTCTGAAAATCGCAAAAGTTGCCCCCCACTCGGTAGAGTGGGGGCTCCCCTTCATAAGGAGGCTTTGGGGTTCTGCTTAGCAGATTTCTGACACCACAGCTTTTTGTGACCCTGGGCTAGGTCCTGAGTCTTACCTCTTGCATTTGGCTGAGAATACCGCCGCCACTGCCTGGAGGCTGTGGCCCCAGGAACTTGGGGAGCAAGAATGCTTGAAGGAAGGACGTTTACTCTTTTTCTTAGCTGGTAAAAGGGTGGTTTTACCACTAGAAATCTTCTGGATTTATTTGTCCAGGTCATCTCCAAACAGCCATTCCCCATTGAAAGGGAAACCGGTTAAAAGCTTTTTACATGGAGCTTCAGCTGACCAATGCTTTAACCACAGAATCCTGTGCATGTGTACCAGCAGGAGAGTTAGGTGGGATGCCTGCTGAATAGAATCTTTAATGGCATCTACCGCAAAACATAAGGCCTTAGGCAGGTTTTCCCATAGCTTAACCTAATCAACAGGTAGATCTTCAGGCCCTTGCTTCACCTGCCCTTTTAGTACCTGACATATGCCAAATGCTGCCACAGCAGGTTGGGTTACGGCACCAGCCATGCTGAAAGAGGGCCAGAACAAAGATTCCAGCTTTTTCTCAGTTGGATTTTTAAATACCTGAGCATTGTCTACAGGGCAAGTCAGGTTTTTATTCACGCAAGAAATAGCCACATCTATTGCTGGCAAGCTCCATTTCTTGATAAATGTTTCCTCCAATGGAATGAAGAAAGGCACATTTCTTGGGGGGAGAAAACCACTTGTCTGGATGTTCCCAGTCAGCGTAAATACATTTTTCCAATAATTTTTCCAATTCTGCAGGGATTTTAATGACCCCAAGGAGGAAACAGGGGACTCGGTTAACTCAAAAGAGGGAAACTTGTACGTAGCAAGCACGGCTTCTGTATAGTATTGCACTTACAATTTGAGAACCTGAAAGGCAGAAAAAGGCTCCTCTGATACCCCTGATTCATCCAACTGCTCTTGATCCTTAACCCTGATGGTGTTGTATCATCATCATCATCATCAGACTCCTCTGATAGTGGATTTAGAGCAGCCAAAGGGGACCTACCCCACTTTCTGCTCTTCTGTGAGGATGCTGCGATTAAACCATTTCTCCTCTAAACCACTAATGCTGCTGCTAAGGTGTCCTTAATGACAGATGCAGGAGCTGCCATATTAGGAGAGGCTGCAAAGCCTGACAGGGGCAATGGATCATCCTGTGTGGCTGCATCAGGTCTTGCAGGGGAGGACGGAACCAGGTAGGCATTACTAGGACCCCCTGATCTGGATGGCAACACCTTAGTGCCCCTCTTCACTGCCCCTGAACTCCTTCTATAGGAAGGCATAGTCCTAAGCCAGAAAAGCAGAGGTACTAGCACAGGTGCGTCTACTTCTGTGCTTAGTCTTGCAATACAAACAATATGCTACTAACTTGCACAGCCTGATGAGTAGGCGTCTTGGTGTGCCTGAATCCAACACACATGGAGTTGTTTAAGTGCCCCAAAGCTGCTGTGTCCCTCCTGCATGCAGAGCTCTAGCGTCTGGGGGTTTATTTAAAAATTCCGCCCTGTGCCTGGGCAGTAGAGAGGCGTGCATGCCACACATCCACACCCGCAACAACCATGCCCCCACTTGCTTCCCCGCCAAATCAGCCTGAAAAGCACGCCCCCTACATACCATATATACCCCCCTCAGACCAAGACTGTTGAGAGTGGATAATATAGACAGATGATTGAATGAAAAGTATGATGGAGTGGTAACCCCTGATTGTACTGTGTGTAATGTACCATCAGAACCCTTATTATCCTCAGAATCCTGTATACAATGTTTATTTAACATTAAATTTCAAACCAAACGATTATTGTCCAAAATGGTCAAAAGCACATCAAATTATTAAGTGGGGGCAAAGAATAATCCTTTACATACAGGGATATTTTACTATCAGATAAATAAGAGAAAAGAAAAATTCAACACATTAACAGTACCTATTTTTGTGTTTTCAAGTTCACTTTGGGTATTTCCTGTCTTGTCTTTTCTTCCTTTCACGTTGTGTCCTTTTGTTTTTCCTTTTTGTTGCTACAGAATGTGATGTTCAACATGTTTTATGGAGGGCTGACAGGGAAGCTGTGTTTGGAGAAAACAGAACCGACTGAACTTGGCTACACATTAAGGGCTCTTTCACACGTCCGTTCAGTTCGTCCATTTTTTGGACGTCCGTTAACGGACCTCAATGCTTCTCTATGGGTTAGCGTCCGTTAGCGGATGAGCATCCGCTAACGTCCGTTAACATCTGTATGCGGTAAGCTCCGTTTTTTTGGACGGAAGAAAACCCTATTTTTCTTCCATCAAAAAAACGGAACGGATGAAAAACGGACGTTAGCGGATGATCCGTTTACCATCCGATCCGCTAACGTCAGTTTTTCATCAAAATATGTAAAAAAAAAAAAAAGTTCTAAAAAAAAAAAAAAAAAAAAAAACGGATGAAAAAACGGATGAAAAAAACTGATGAAAAACGGACGGAAAACGGAACGGAAACGGATGTAAACGGACGGAAAACGGATCAACTGAAGTGGGAAAAAACTGATCTAAAAAAGTGAACGGACGTGTGAAAGGATCTTGAATCAGTTGTGTCAGAAAATTCCAATTGAATATCTGAAGCTTCTGGTGAGCTGAAGTTCATTTTTGTATTTTGTGTCATCGATCCTGTTCTCCTTTTTAAAATTGATTGTGGAAATCTCCGACCCACCTACCATCCTCATAATCCTTGAATTCTTATAGAAATTTAGATCTCTTCATTTCCATTATTTCTATTTTATGATTCTTTATATTCGTCTGAAGATCCTGATGAAGATTCTCATATGACGGTACAGAATTTTTTTTTAGCAAATTTGTTTCTGCAAAGGCACAATGTCCTGATTCACTTGAATAAGTAGTTTGTCTTCATATGACATAATACATTTTTTTAAATTTATGGAGCACTTGGTGAGTATATCGTTCCTAGAATCATTGTAATCCATATCCTCAAATGATCCAGAAAAGGCAAAGGTACCACTCTTGGACAACGGTGGCCTCCTTTACGAAAACATCCTCAGGCCCAAAACCATCTTTCGCTCTGGCTGTGTTTACAGAATAACTCCAATAGGCTTTAAAGTAGTTGTACTTCACTAGAGATGTTGGGAGTATTTCCCCATTTTTATCAGTGCCCCTGGATACAAGGTTTTAATAGATTCTGAAAAGAATAGTAGTAATTTTTTTTTTGCGTGTAACAAAGGGTTACATTCTTTGTGCAACATGGAGTAGTTAGCTTTCATAGTAGATGCATTTATACATGACAGACAAAAACGATTTTAGTGGTAGTAAAGGCTTTTTGATTTTTTTTTTTTTTACCTACTGTACAGGTAAGCCCAGAAGGAAAACCGGGTGCAGATTGAACCCATGTCAGCAATGACAGGGCACCACCGGAGGGATTCGTTTTCAGATAAGCCTTCTTAATGTGTTAGTATGCGTTGCATACTATAGAAAAAATAAATTTGTGGCGCACAATCAGTTTGAGCAAGCAACCTAGTCTAAAAATAAAAGTTGAAATAAACATCAATCAGTATAAGTCCATATGGTAACAAAATACTCCGGACAGACCAGTTTCAGCAGTTAGATAGATGTGGGAACTTAGCGGCAGCACCTGAAGCAGAAGCAAGCCTCTAGAAGAGCCAAAAAAATACAAGAGAGAGATGCGCCAAACTAAGTGCAGTATGTCGTTTTTAATCAGTAGTAAATTGGTACAATAAAGTAACTACTCACAAACATGGAGTAATATAGGCATTGGTGTGGCTATGAGGCCGGGGTCATCATAAGAGGTTCCTCCGGAAAAGGTTTCTTCCTTATATATATATATGTTTAGTTGTGCTCATATGTTTATATACCCTGGCAGAATTTAGGATTTCTTGGCCATTTTTCAGAAAATATGAATGATAACACAAAAACATTTCTTTCACTCATGGTTAGTGTTTGGCTGAAGCCATTTATTATCAATCAACTGTATTTACTCTTTTTAAATTATAATGGCAACAGAAATTACCCAAAAGTTTACATACCCCAGTTCTTAATACCGTTTATTGCCCCTTTTAACATCAATGACAGCTTGAAGTCTTTTGTGGAGTTTGTGGATGAGGCTCTTTATCTTCTCAGATGGTAAAGCTGCCCATTCCTCTTGGCAAAAAGCCTCATCTTCCTATAAATCCTTGGGCTGTCTTGCATGAAGTGCACGTTTGACGTCCCCAGAGTGGCTCAATGATATTAAGGTCAGGAGATTAAGATGGCCATTCCAGAACCTTCACTTTATTCTGCTGTAGCCAATAGTGTTGAGCGGAATACGCCATATTCGATTTCGCGATATTTCACGAATATATAGAGGAATATTCGTGAAATATTCGTTAATATCGAATATTCGTGATATTTTATCAAAAAAAAATGTTTCCGAAATTTCGCTAATGCTAATGCGAAATTTCGCTAATGCGAATGCGAAATTGATTGCGAAATTCTCGTCAACACGCAAAAACGGAGATCATTTCCTGGATTACTAAACTAATGTGCACTAAACACTAACTCTACTTACACAAACTTATATGACTAAACTAAAGCAATTATTTTTTTTTTTTTTATACACAAAACACAGAAGGGCAGAGAAAGTATTCGCGAATATTCGTAATATGAATATTCGCATTGCGAATATTCGGCAACATAAAAGGATCGCCTCAGCTACTCGGCCCAGGGTCTCTAATCATACCAGCAATGCTTTTAGACGTCGATGGAGATCACTAGGATGTGATCTGTTTTAAAAATAAATTTGAAAAAATACGAATATTCGCAATATCGAATATTCACCGCGATATTCGATCTATTCGCGACTACTCGAATATGCAATATTCGTTATTTGTCCAATCTCAAGCATTTTTTTTACTTCAGCCCTTACAGCTTCCCTCTTGGCCTCCGGAATGCGGTAAGACTTCACTCTTACGACCCCTGGTTCTGTAATAATGTCATGGGTAATCTTTTGGGTTTGTCCAGTGTTGGGGGAGAAGACATCATTATTCCTCTCAACCAAGCCTCTAGCTTCTTCTATTTGCTCAGGTGTCAGCTCTGGTGAGATGGTCACCGAAGGACTAGGTGCCTGTGGACCAGGTGTGGTGTCCCCCATTGCGGCCATGCAGTCCTCTCTAGTCCTCCATGGCTTAAGAAGGTTTATGTGGAACACGGCCTCCTTCTTCCGGCGTCCCGGCTGACTAACTTTATAATTCACTGGGCTCACTTTTTCCAAGACCTCATAGGGTCCCTGCCACTGTGCTAGAAGTTTGCTTTCTGCGGTGGGTACTAGAACCATTACTCGGTCCCCCCTTTCAAACTGTCTCACTAGGGCCCTCTGGTCATAGTAGGACTTCTGCCTAGTCTGTGCCTGCTCCATATGCTGGCGAACAAGAGGGCCAATCTGAGCCATACGCACCCGCATATCTTCAACATACTGGAGGACATTGGTCCCAGTTACCCCCTGCTCTTCCCAGGTTTCCTTTAGGATATCCAGTATACCCCTGGGATGCCTACCATATAAAAGCTCAAACGGGGAGAAGCCCGTAGAACTTTGGGGAATCTCTCGAACTGCAAACAATAGGTAAGGAAGTAACAAGTCCCAATCCTTCCCATCCCTGCTAACGACTTTCCTCAACATCCCCTTTAGGGTCCGGTTGAACCTTTCTACCAACCCATCTGTCTGGGGGTGATAGACTGACGTTCTCAGAGTCTGTACATTGAATAGCTGACATAGCTCTTTCATAATACGGGAGACAAACGGTGTCCCCTGATCCGTGAGCAATGTCCTGGGAATCCCCACCAGTGTAAACATCTGAACCAACTCTTTTGCAATACTTTTAGCATTCACCTTACGTAGTGGAATGGCCTCCGGGTATCTGGTGGCATAATCGACGATGACAAGGATGTACTGGTGCCCTCAAGCTGTTTTCTCTAAGGGACCCACTAGGTCCATGCCAATTCTCTCAAACGGAACGTCAACTATGGGGAGAGGTATGAGTGGGGCTCTCAACTTCGGTCTGGGAGATGCCAGCTGACATTCTGGGCAAGAAGCACAATACCTTTTAATCCCCTCATACACCCCAGGCCAAAAGAACCTCCTGAGCACCCGTTCTTGGGTTTTCTCTACCCCTAAGTGTCCCCCCAGAAGATGAGAGTGAGAGTAATCCAGGATTTTTCGGGTGTATGATGAAGGCACAACCAGTTGTTCAAACTCCTGTCCCTCATCGGAGGTTACTCTGTAAAGAAGATCATTTTTAAGGATAAAATAGGGATAGGCCTTTCCTGTTACCCCTTCCACTGGTACCCCATTAACCTCTACAACATTACTCCTGGCTTCCTGCAACAGGGGATCATCTGCCTGGTCACGGCCAAAGCCACTACCCGAGATATCCAGGATATCTGTATCCCCCTCATTGCCTTCACTGGTAGCCTCTGGGGCGGGGTCTGGTTGACCAACCTCTGGCTCATCTTCTGTCTGTCGTGGGGCCCCGCCTCTCCTGGACTGCTCCCCACGCTGATTCAACAGGACTTCCTTGACAGCCCTATTAAATCTTAGCTTGCTCTCCCTGCGTTCCCGTCTTGTTTTACCTCTTTTTGGATTAGAGATATACAGTACAAGTCAGGATGAGCAAAGGGAAATATTTCATGAACCCCTGTATTTCTCTGCTCCACTTCAGGTTCCCCTTGTTCTTCCATCACAGGGGGCTGTAATAGAGCATGGAAATTAGGGAAATTCCTTCCTATTATCAAAGGGTATGGTAGACGAGGAACTACCACTGCTACAATCCTTACCAAACTGCCCTGTACTAATACTTCTATGTTGGCAGTAGGATACCGCACAGTACACCCATGAATACACAACACCCCCATGGTTCTATGCTTCTGAATCCAACAAGGTTTTACTAATTTACTGGCTACCAAAGTCAGGGCACTGCCAGAGTCCACCAGGGCCACGGTCTCTTGTTTGTCCAGCAGGACAGGTACTCGGAAGGTATGTCCCCCTTCTACCAGGCCTGCTAAACAAATGAGTCCGCAAAAGTCAGAGGAATCTTCCCCTAGTCCACACTGCATTGGCTCAGGAAGATTGGGGCATCTCGCCCTGATATGTCCTTTGGCGCCACACTCAAAACAAGTTATGGAATTTCTCCTAGGGTGGTCCTCTTTCCCAGGGTTTTGACTTCCAAAGTCGGTTTTGGAAAAACGGGCTCCGGATCCGAAGTCTGCTTCCACTCCACTCCTCCGGTCTCCTGGTCTCTGTATTTTCCCGATCGTCCTAGAGAGAGATCGGTCCAAACTTTTGGTAGATAGGTACCGCTCCACTTGTGCGACCATACTATCACAGTCCTGGGGATTTCCCTGAGTGACCCACTCCAGGAGGCCATTTGGAAGCTCTCTCACGTAACGGTCCAGTACAAGCGCTTCTATAATCTGTGCAGAGGTTTGAGTCTCTGGTTTGAGCCACTTCCGAGCCAGATGAATTAAATCGAACATCTGGGATCTTGGCGCTTTTCCTTCTTTGAACCTCCAGTTGTAGAACCGCTGGGCCCTCACTGTGGAAGTCACCCCTAAGCGAGCCAGGATCTCTCCTTTCAGTTTGGGATAGTCTGCAGCAGTCACCTCATCCAGATCAAAATAGGCTTTCTGTGCTTCTCCCAGGAGGAAGGGTGCAATGATTCCAGCCCACTGTTCTGGGGCCCAGCCTTCTCGGGTGGCGGTCCGTTCGAACGCCAGTAGGTAAGTCTCCACATCATCATCCGGGGTCATTTTCTGCAGACAGCTGCTTGCACGTATTTGGCTTACCCCGCTCGCCGGTGGGTTAGAAGACCCTTGAGTAGTCATCTGATCCAGGGTTGCTTTGAGAACCGCATGGTCTGACTTTTGAGCTTCAGTCAAAGCTTCAATCTTTAAAGTCAGGAGCCTGTTGGTCTCCTGTTGTACTGCAGCTGCGGCCGCTGCCTGTCTACTAATCTCTTGCTGCGCTGCAGTGACTTGTCTATTGGTCTCTTGCTGCACAGAGACAGAGTGTAACAGGGCTTTCACAATATCTTCCATTTTCTGGGTCCTGTACCTTTAAGGCCACTGTAACTATAAATTGACCGGTACAACAGCAAACATCCCACTTCTGATACCACTTGTGACAAAGTCATAGAAATAGCGATAATGTTATGCAGCAAAGTCGCTGATCTTAAGCAATAAATACAGCTTTATTGCACTCAAAAATAAAATAATACAAAACAAAATTGCCTACTTCAATTTAGGAGGCTAACTGACAGTAGTGTCCCTCACTACACTGTACTGGAGGGGCTATTCCAGCCTCCAGTATAAAACAAACAGAGTAACAGTCCAAAATAAACAAATCTATGACAGACCTTGTTCCTTCAATGCAGACAGTTTCCAACCTGTCCGTCCAGCTCAGCATACCTCTCACACTGAGCTCTCACTTCCCCCTTCCTTACCAGGTGAGTGTTAATTAATAGGAGAAGAGAGGAGGTTTTACCTGTTGGCCAGGCTTAACCCCTTCCAGGGCAGGGAACGCTGACTTTTCCAGTCTCTCACTGGTGTACATACAATCGTGTACCCTGTCACAATATATATATATATATATATATATATACAGTTGTATTCAAAATTATTCAACCCCCACTGAAATTGATTGTTTTGGCCAGTTTGACATTGATTTTGATCATTCAGTCATCCTGCTTACAATTAAATCAAAGAGGCACGTGTAGGTCAGACAAATATAACATAACATTTATTATGAAATAACCACAAATGTCTTTTCTGTGCTCACATCATTATCAGTTTTATTCAACCCCCAAGTGACATTCAATCTTAGTACCTAGTACAACATCCTTTTACAGTTATAACAGCTTTTAAACGTGAAGCATAGCTTGACACAAGTGTCTTGCAGCGATCTACGGGTATCTTCGCCCATTCGTCATGGGCAAAAGCCTCCAGCTCAGTCACATTCTTAGGCTTGCGCACTGCAACTGCTTTCTTTAAGTTCCACCAGAGGTTCTCAATCGGATTTAAGTCTGGTGACTGCGATGGCCACTCCAAAATGTTCCAGCCTTTAATCTGCAACCATGCTCTAGTGGACTTGGAGGTATGCTTGGGATCATTGTCCTGTTAAAGGTCCAACGTCTCCCAAGCCTCAGGTTTGTGACGGACTGCATCACATTGTCATCCAATATCTCCTGGTACTGAAGAGAATTCATGGTACCTTGCACACGCTGAAGCTTCCCTGTACCTGCAGAAGCAAAACAGCCCCAAAGCATGATTGACCCCCCGCCATGCTTCACAGTAGGCAAAGTGTTCTTTTCATCATAGGCCTTGTTCTTCCTCCTCCAAACATAGCGTTGATCCATGGGCCCAAACAGTTCTAATTTTGTTTCATCAGTCCACAGAACACAATCCCAAAACTTCTGTGGTTTGTCCACATGACTTTTGGCATACTGCAGTCAACTCTTCTTATTCTTTGGAGACAGCAAGGGGGTGCGCCTGGGAGTTCTGGCATGGAGGCCTTCATTACGCAGTGTGCGCCGTATTGTCTGAGCAGAAACTCCAGTACCCACATCTGACAAATCTTTTCTCAGTTTCTCAGTCACACGGGGACTTTTCTCCACTCTACGCTTCAGGTAGCGCACAGCAGTCGAAGTCAGCATCTTCTTTCTGCCACGACCAGGTAGCGTTTCAACAGTGCCCTTTGCCTTGAATTTGCGAATGATGCTTCCTATGGCGTCTCTTGGTATGTTTAACATCTTTGCAATCTTCTTATAGCCATTGCTCTTCCTGTGACCATTCTCTTGTCTTCCTGGACCATTCTCTTGACTTCACCATGTTTGTAACCACACCAGTAAATGTCTAGAAGGAGCCGAGTATCACAGTCATTTTAAAGCTGCCTAATTGGTGCTTATTAGGCTTTATTGCTGATCCCTGACATCCACAGGTGTTTTCAATACCTGATTGAAAACACTTCAATGAACCTCTGTTCTTCAGAGTGGTAGTCTTTAAGGGGTTGAATAATTGTGTAAATGAAGAATTCACAAAATAAACATTTACTACTGTATTACAAAACCAATTGATGTCATTTTAGTTGCATATGGTTCTTTAAGAAGTCCTTGTAGGATTTCATTCTGAATACAATTACAAATGTACACTAAATTCCCTAAAACCCTTTACAGCATTGGGGGGGGTTGAATAATTTTGAACACAACTGTATATAGCATGACCCCCTAAGGGAGTGCTTGGAAATACCTGCTCATCTGCACTGCCATGACCTTGTGAACAATCCAAACCACCTGACACTCTGGGTTGCGACATCCTTGCACCACCTTAAAATAATAAGTAGACAACTCTGTGTATTCACGTTCTGATAATGTTTACTAGAACAGATTGAAACGGATATTGACACAAAGAGATGGCAATAGATCTGCTGAGTTTTAAGCGACAGTGCCAACTCAGCAAAGGAATTTCTCCAAATAACACAAAGCAAGATATTATCAAGTAGAACAATATACTATATACATTGGGTCAATAAAGTACTGCTAGCACCTGTAAGCATGGACACAGCTATCTGAATATACTGACACACTTCTTAAGAGGTCAGACTTAAAGGGGTTGTAAAGGCAAAAACTTTTTTCCCTAAATAGCTTCCTTTACCTTAGTACAGTCCTTCTTCACTTCCTTCGATTTTGCTTTAAATGTCCTTATTTCTTATGAGAAATCCTCACTTCCTGTTCTTCTGTCTGTAACTACACACAGTAATGCAAATCTTTCTCCCTGGTGTGGAGAAAGCCTTTTGAGGGGGCAAGCAGAATAGTCAGGGCACCCACTAATACACAGCTCCTTTCTCTATCTGCAAAGTAGAGAGCATCCTGACCCTCCTGCTCACCCCCTCCCCCCTCAAGAGGCTTTCTGCACACCAGGGAGAAAGCTTCACATTACAGTGTATAGTTACAGACAGAAAAACAGGAAGTAAGGATTTCTCAGAAGAAATAAGGCACCAAACTCACTGCCTTTTTCCAGGAGTTAAGGGTGGGGGGATCAACCGATTTCCAATACAGGATTATCTCCCTCCTAGCATAAAACAGGGAAAAGTAATGCAGAGCTTAGTGTACCTGTCCCCCTCCACCTCTCCCAGGTGACTGAGAAGGAGCACCAAGGGGTCAAACAGGACCCTAATTCCCCCTATGTCAATGAGCATATCCGCCACCCCCTCCCAGTATGTTCTGAGTCTTGGGCAGTCCCAAACCATATGCCAAAATGTCCCCTCTGCAGTCCTACACCTGGGACAGTTCGGGTCTAGATGCGGGTATATTCTGGCAAGTCTGTGGGGAGTGTAGTAGGCCCTGTGTAAGAATTTGAGCTGAATGAACCTATCCTTGACTGCAATCATGGATGGGATATACTGTATGTGGTAATGCAGTCCTCCCATTCCTCCTCCCCCAAAGTAGGGATTTCTATTTGTCCATTGAACGGGTGGGTTTAACATCGTGGGCTACTGTTAGGTAGAGGTACAGGGTGTAAAGGGGTTTCCCCATCGCGCTAGGTCAGCAGTCATTCAATGGAGTCAGGTTAACGCGTCTGGCAATTGAGCCCTCATCACATGTCTCAGCTGGCAATGCCTAAACTCAAAGGAACTGGGTAGGGAGTACTGTTGTTTCATGTCACTGAAGGGTATGATTCTGCCGTTCGCTATGACGTGCTTGAGGATGGTGATCCCCCATTTGGCCCACTGTGAGGAGTCTGGTGTAGCATAAACAAGTCTGGCCTCCCGCCATACCCTAATGTTTGTCTTCATGAGACCCAACAAGAGATGGCGGGCTTTGGGACCCCTATACACTAGATTGGTCAAGGCTGCGTACGATCCCAAGATGGCCGCCTCAAGTCTCACTGCCGAGAAGATCTCCTCTTCATCCAAGTTCAGGATTCAACAATGAGATGTCTGCAGCGCAGCGTATCACCTGTCTCCACTGGAGACACCTCGGGAATGATGCAGCGTGAGCCAGTAACATCTATTATGTAGGTGAGAGTGGGGAAACCCGTCACATGACCCCCTCTGACGCAAGGGAAAACCCATGCTTTCCCAGTGACGTGCGGGTGACCCCGCCCCCCTCTGATGTAACGGCAAACCTGCGATATTCCGATAACCTGACAACCACTGGCCAGGGTGTTGTCGGGAAGAGGCCCTTGTCCCCATCAACATGGGGACACAGTGCTTTGGGGGGCACCCCAAAGCACCCTCCCCATGTTGAGAGCAAGTGGCCTGGTATGGCTCAGGAGGGGGGCACTCGCCCATCCACCCTTTTCTGGACTGCCAGACTGCATGCTCAGATCAGGGCCTGGTATGGATTTTGGGCGGTGCATGTTAGTGACCTTGCACTCCTCCACCTTCTGTTTGAGGATGCCTCACAGATGCTCAATAAGGTTTAGATGTGGAGACATGCTTGGTCAGTCCATCACCTTTACCCGCAGCTTCTTTACCAAGGCTGTGGTGGCCTTGGAGGTGTGTTTGGGGTCGTTATCATGTTAAAATACTGCCCTGCGATCCTGTCTCTGAAGGGAGGGGATAATCCTCTGCTTCAGTATATCACAGTACATGTTGACATTCATGGTTGCCTCAATGAACTGTACAGTACCTCCCCAGTGCCGGCAGCACTCACCCAGCCCCAGACAATGACACTCCCACCACCATGCTTGACTGTAGGCAAGACACTTGTCTTTGCACTCCTCACCTGGTTGCTGCCACACACGCTTGACACCATCTGAACCAAATACATTTATCTTGGTCTCGACAGATCACAGGACATAGTTTCAGTAATCCAGTCTTCAGCAAACTGTTTGCGGGCTTTCTTGTGCATCATCTCTAGAAGAGGCTGCCTTCTGGGATGACAAACATGTAGACCAATTTGATGCAGTGTGTGGTGTATAGTCTGAGCAATAACAGGCTGACCCCCCCCCCATCCCTTCATCCTCTGCAGCAATGCTGGCAGCACTCATGTCTATTTCCCAAAGACAACCTCTGGATATGATGCTAAGCATGTGGACTCAACTTCTTTGGTTGACTATGGTGAGGCCTGTTCTAAGTGGAACCTGTCCTGTTAAACCGCTGTATGGTCTTGGCCACCATGCTCTAGCTCAGTTTCAGTGTCTTGGCAATCTTCTTATAGCCTAGGCCATCTTTATGTAGAGCAACAATTTTTTTTTTTTTTTAGATCCTTAGAGAGTTCTTTGTCATGAGGTGACATGTTGAACTTCCAGTGACCAGTATGACAGTGTGAGAGTGATAACACCAAATTTAACACACCTGCTCCCCATTCACACCTGAGATCTTGTAACACTAATGAGTCACATGACTCCGGGCAGGGGAAAATGGCTAATTGGACCTAATTTTGACATTTTCACTTAGTGGTGTACTCACTTTTGTTGCCAGCAGTTAAGACATTAATGGCTGTGTTTTGAGCCGTTTTGAGGGAACAGCACATTTACACTGTTACACTTTACATTGTAACAAAGTGTAATTTCTTCAGTGATGTCACATGGAAGATATAATAAAATATTTACAAAAATGGGAGGGGTGTATTCACTTTTGTGAGATACTGTATATATACACACATACACAGAAATTATTACCATATAATAGTTAATAGCATATCAACTTGTTAAATCAAATTATTATTATAGACCTGTACTAGAAAAAGTAGGATCCTTTTTCAGGTTTGTACACATGAATGTTTGTGTTTTAATAGTAACCTGCATCTATAAACTTTTTTAAAGAAATATAGAATATAGTGGTTAATTTTTAAACTGGATAATTAAAGCAATGGTATCTTTTAATCAATGTTGTTCTTGCTGTGCATCATGCTGAATTTCGTAAATGCTACGTTTCCTGTTTTGCTGCAACTGAATTGCTTTCATTACAACATACTGTAAAGCCCCATACACACACCATCAGATTATCTGAAGATTTTTTGTCTTCAGATTTACCAAAACCATATAATATGAGGTCAAACCTGAAGCGTTTCAATGTGTATGCAATCAGGCAGGCCCTTGTACTACATGGTTTTGGTAAATCTGAAGACAAAAATCTGCAGATAATCTGATGGTGTGTATGGGGCTTAAAGCGGAGTTCCACCCTTAAAATCACTTTGTTTCATTACATCCAGCATACTGGCGTCAGCGCACAGACCCAGGAGCTGACTGCTGTTTCCGGAAGGCGTGACGCCTTATAGCGGCGACATTCCACGGTGCGCTTGAAATTCAATGATTTTATATAAAGTAAGTACGTGCATTAAAAAAAAAAAAACAGCATACTGGCGCTAACGCCAGTATGCTGGATGTAATGAAACAAAGTGATTTTAAGGGTGGAACTCCGCTTTAAGTGTAAAAATGAAGCATATTTAAACATACTGTATAGTAAATACATGGTATATGGTAAGCACAGCAAAGAACCATTGAAAAAAACTTCTCAAATACAATCTATTTTTCCCTTTAAAAACATAAAAGCATGTTCTCTAGGCTGTATTTGACCTGCTTATGGGTCATATGCCTGTGCACACAAGACTCAATCATTACCTTCAACTTTCTAAAATGAGTAAAGGAGACCTTAAAGCACAAAATATACTTTGCAGGCAAAGACATCCCTGCCATGCCCTATGCTACGTGGTAAATAAGATGCAAAATGAATGTGCTTCATTTCACCACTCCTTTTTTAAATGTTTTTTAAAGCAACAAATACAGTAAAATATATGTTGGATGAAAGGTTTTGTGTAGTATAACACTTTTAGAAGTTAAACATGTGTAGCACTACCCCCGCAGGAGCTGCTGGTTATATTTTGGGTGGCATGTTACCCATGTCCAAACACTGCACTTCTTTTTCTTGGATTTATTTGGGAGAACTTGGAAGAAAAGAAGGATGAGGGGTGGAAGGGTAGGTGGGTTCAGATGCATAATCAAAGTAAGGAAACACCCCTGTTTCCAGCATACAGTTCTCATCGCCACTCTAGCCAGAGAGGGTATTTCTCACCCAGATAGGTCCCACTCACTGACCTAGCAGTCGGGATGGCGCACACGTAAAGTACAGTCTCTGCCACGGACCTTCCTTCCTTGATGAGACACTGGTCCAGAATCCCCTGCCACAGGATTCAGCACCCGGATCTCTTTAGCTTTGTTTCTTTAGAACTTTAGATCCGACAGGTGTCAGCCTTTCGGTGTACAGTTCAATGAAGTTTCCAGGCCTTCTCCCAAGGTACCAGCCTCTTGCATGGCCCTCTCCAGGATAGGTCCTCCCCTGGCTTCCTTCATCAAGTGGCTTCCTCCCGCAGGACAGACAGCACAGGATCACCTTTGCAGTACAGGCCCCAGCCAGACAACTGGGCCTACAGGCCCCCAGAACCAGGATTCAGAATGCGCACCTCAGGCCAGGCGGGCCATGAGGCGCAGACGGACGACAGCCAGACAGCCCCTGCACCAATGGCGTCTGCCCATTAAGTACCCCTCTCCAGCATCCACAGCAGCAACCACTCCCACTGATTCGCTGCCGAGGGGGAAACTCTATACAACTTGACCTTGCTGCTGCCACCCTTGGCCCGGGGTGGTAATGACACCCCCAGGTGAGCAATGGTGGATACTCTCAGCACAGCCATGGCTGGAACAGAGGCAAAATTGTCCTTGATCACTCTGGTCTGAGCCAAATAACAGCGCAGACCACCACTAAATTTAAAGCAGCACCTGTTCAACAGGAGCAGGGCGCTACACATGCATTTGTTTATAGTGGTCTATAGCTTAGAACAAAACAAGGGCCAATTGATAAGTAATGAGTAATAGAAGGATTTGGCTCAGCAAACTTAAAGAGGAGTTCCACCCAAATTTGGAACTTCCTCTTGTTCCACTCCTCACCCCCATACATGCCACATTTGGCATGTAATTTTTTTGGGGGGGGAGTGGGGGCTTCAGTAGGAGTGGGACTTCCTGTCCCACTTCCTGCTTCCGCCGAGGGGCTGGTAAGGCGATTAGGCTTAATCGCCTTATTGCAGCCCCTCCCTGTAGGCGATCACATGGGACACTGACAGGTCCCATGCGATCGCCTCTCCAATTAGCGGCGAGCCGCGCCGCGTGCGTATGCGCAGTGCGGCTCGCGCATGCGCAGTGGGTGCCCGGCCGTGAAGCCAAAGGCTGTCATGGCTGGGTGCCCACAGTGGAGATGGAGACGCCGGCTGGGGAGGGGGGGAGAGGAGCGGAGCCCCGGTCGGCGCGTCGCTGGAACGCAGGACCAGGTAAGTGAGTGTTTATTAAAAGCCAGCAGCTACACTTTTTGTAGCTGCTGACTTTTAATAAACACAATTTTGGCTGGAACACCCCTTTAACAGCTCCTTCAATTTAAGGACATTTGGGAGCTATGATTTAAAGTGTGGTGAGGCCATGGTTGAGAACTTCTCAGGAGAATGAGGTTCTCTACCCCCTGAATGTGGCATGCAGAACTGTGAGTAGGGTGTGTAGTTTACAGTTTTGCTTGGCCTTGGCAAAGGAGTGCAGCTTGCTCTGCAAATTCAACACACATAAAAATGCTGCATGTATCTTTCCAGCGGTGGTTGTTTGGGACAAAAAGGATCCCCCATAGCCTGTAAACACTGAAAATGTTCCCTTTCAGATTGAAAACTCTAGTGAGCAGGGCCCTCTGATTTCCTTTGTATTGAATTGTATTGTAACTGTACTGATTGCCCTAGCGTTGTAAAGCGCTGCGCAAACTGTCGACACTATATAAATCCTGTATAATATTAATAATATGCCAGTTGTAGTGCCTCATTGACCCTGAGCTGCAAAACGCCAGATACTTCCCAGTGAGGCCAGATCTTCCCATTCAGCACCAGTGTTGGGGAAAACCAACATCCAATAACAGCTTAGCATGCAGAGTGGTTTATGGACTGTCATCTGTAAGTTAATGTACCAAAATATTTGGTAGAACTGTCAAACTAGCAGTCCCTGCTGTTTTGACAAAGCAGTCTGAGAACAAGCACCAAAACAGCACCTGTCATTTTTCAGGCAAGCTTTGTATGAGTGATGCCTCTGTGGATTACCCAGTTATTGTTTTCAACCTTTTTTAGGAATCCGTCAGTAAAGGTTCATACAGTAGCATCAGATTTTGGTCTGTGAGTCATTCCTGGAAGACAGAAGGCACTATTAAAAAATATTCAGTGGTCGTCTGCTCAGCTAACTGTTTTTCTGACACAGGCAACATGGTGTGCTTCTGGACCTTCAGGAAAGAAAGCAGTAAATTGGTGAAAACAAGAACATCCAGTACACATTCACACAGAAGAAGACCTACATTAGCAACAAAACATATTCCAGAAGTGGGATTCCCCAAAGTATCACAGATATTCCTGGATTTAAAAATAAAATAAAAACTTTGGGCGGATTGGCAGTGCAAAATCATTGGTGTAATGCACTGGATTTCACTGATATTGAGATTGGTGCTTTTGAATGACTTAAAAAAAATGGTTAAAATTTAAAACCATACATATGTAGTGGTACCCCCGTAGGGGCTGCTGAGTGATGTGGCCCACCTGTCACGCTGCCCAGCCTTACATTCACTTTCAGACACTCCAAGACAATGAACAAGTCCATCAGATTTGTTTTTGTATTTTATTGAGGGATTAGAACTATGATGGGGTTAAGGAATTCATGGGATGCCCAGAAAATGATTCTTGCATGATTTGGGACAATTCAGATATTCTCCTCCTGCACAACACTTGCTGCAGACTAAGGGCTAGATTCAGGTAGGAGAGCCTATCTTTGATTTGGCCTAACATATCTCATTTACGTTAGGCCGCCGCTGCAGGTAACGAAAACATTCCCTAGGGGGGAGTTGGGCCTGGGTCTGTAGGTCCGGGAAAAGTTTAAGGGAGTTTAAGGGAGGTAGCCGTGGTTAGGTCACTCACCCGGTGGAGTCCAGCCTGGAGCCAGAGCCGGAAAGAGTCAGGTTCCGTGAAAGCGGGATAGAAGAGCGGATGTCCCAGGAAGGAAAGGAGCGGAGCATGACTGGACATCAGCTG
This sequence comes from Rana kukunoris, assembly GCA_029574335.1. NCBI lineage: Eukaryota > Metazoa > Chordata > Amphibia > Anura > Ranidae > Rana > Rana kukunoris. The sequence goes on along the minus strand of CM056050.1, from coordinate 327,955,971 downwards.
GAAACGACCACTAAGACTATCCCAGAGCTTGAGCGAGTGGCGTGTAACCGATTTAGATACAGGGCCTCGGGCAAAAGGGGGTAACCATAGAAGGTTGGAAAAGCATCTATAGCTTCCAAGCTAACACATATCGGAGTTTCAGATGTGGCATGAAATAACATAATTTAGGCTAGTTGAGCAGCCTGGTAATAGCGGGCGAAATTAGGAATTCCCAGTCCTCCACTAAGCTTATTACGGAGGAGAATGGATCTGGAAACTATAGGTTTTATGGGGCCCCATACATAATTAAAAACCCGGGACTTAACAATTCGATGAAAATAGGAAGGGACTGGGATAGGGAGGACTCTATAGAGATATAGAAGTTTTGGAAGCAGGGACATCTTAACAGCTGCCACACGGCCCAACCAGGAGACACAGAGCGGCTTCCATGCATCTAACAAAGAAGATAGATGCAATAGCATAGGAAAGTAATTAGTTCTGTAAAGGGAGACTGGATCAGTTGTCAGCTGTATACCTAAATATGGTAGGGACGTGGTGGACCAGGTGAAGGGAAAATGTTCTTGCAAGTGAGCAACCTCCGCTAGAGGAAGGGATACATTGAGGGCTTTAGATTTAGACTTGTTCACCTCTAGGCCAGAGATATGAGCAAATCTTTCTAAAGTTTGAATAAGGTTTGGGAGGGTGGTACGGGGAGAAGTAACAAACAGGAGTGCATCATCCACAAATAAACAGAGTTTGTGTGAGACAGAGGCTACTTCCAAGCCTCTAATATCAGGGCTAGTCCTTATTAGGGCTGCTAAGGGTTCAATCGCCAGTGCGAAGATTAAAGGGGATAGGGGGCAGCCTTGTCTGGTGCCTCTTTCTATTGGAAAATTATCAGAGCGGAACCCTGAATATTTAATATAAGCCTGGGGTTGATTATAAAGGGAGTTCACCCACTGCATAAAGTGCGGACCAAAACCCCAGAGAGTGAGGATGTAGCTGAGATAGGGCCAGGAAACCGTTTTAAAGGCTTTCCTAATATCCAGAGATAACAGGTGCATGGGAATCTTACGGGATCTGGCTAAATGCTGTAAGAGGACCACTCTACGGATGTTATCGCTAGCCTGACGACGAGGTACCTGGTCTTTATGGATTAGTCTACCAATGATAGGGTTAAGGCGTAAGGCCATTATTTTGGCTAGGAGTTTTACATCGAGATTAAGCAATGAAATTGGCCTGAAATTGGACCAGAGGGAATTGTCTACTCCAGGCTTGGGAATCAAGGCTATTATAGCTGTCAATGTGTCACGGCCAAAGGAGTGGTGTTGGAGCAGGGCATTAAAGGATTTAGTGAGGAGAGGGGCAAGAGTACCGGCAAATTTCTTATAGTAAGTACCCGAGAGCCCATCAGGGCCTGGCCTTTTGTTAGGTTTGAGGGACTTGATAGCCACCAAAACTTCTTCAGCCGTGATGGGTCTCTCGAGGGACTCACGATTGGAATCTGATAAAGTGGGTAGGGGAACATCACGAAAGAGTTCATCTGCAGTGGAAGGAGTAAAAGAAGACTGAGCTTTGTAAAGCATCTGTAGTCTGTTCCGGAATTCAGATAGGACTTTTACAGGGTTAGTGGTATAAGTGTTTTTGTCTATGCGCAGCCTAATAGAAACGTGGTTCCGCTCTGGGCGGCGAAGGCGGAGGGCTAGAAAGGTATCTGGTTTTTTAGCCTTCGTATAAATAGTGTGGTTGGATCTACGGATAGCCTTATCAGCCAATTCAGCTAGTGCCAGATCTAGTTCCGTCTTTACTTTTTCCATCTGCACTCTATGCGACTCAGTGGGGGAGGATTGAAACTGAAGGAAACAGTAATGGAAATCACGTTCCAGACCAGCTAGTCTGGCCTTTTTGTCCCGATTAAGATGGGTAAATACTGAGATGCACGTACCTCTGATAACAGGTTTATGTGCCTCCCACAGAAGGACAGGAGAGATGTCAGGGGTAGAGTTGAGCGCTAGATAATCAGCCAGAGCGATTTGGATATCCTGGCAGTAGGACTGGTTAGTGAGGTGCGCTTCATTTATGCACCAGGTTCGATCTCTGGACATAGGAATTAAGGAAGAAACGGTGGTAAGTACTGCGCAGTGGTCAGACCAAGAGATAGGGGTTATTATGGAATTAAGTAGTATAGGAGAGGAGGCAACCGGGACAAAGATGTGATCAATCCTAGAAAAGGATTTGTGTGGATACAAGTAAAATGTGTAATTCTTCTTCGTCGGGGTACACTCCTGCCAGGTGTCAAGCAAGGAAGCTTGTTGTAAAAGTTTCCGGAAACATAATGAGGGGGGGTACTGGTCTGGAGCATATGGTGATCTGTCCATGTGCGGTTGCATCACTAGGTTAGAGTCACCTGCCTTTACAGTGGGAGAGTATGACCTGAAGCAGGTGTGAAAAGAAGGGGTTTGGGTTAGTATTTGGGGCGTAGTAGGAGACAAGAGTAGTCTCTACGTCCTGCAACAAACCGACCAGAATTATGTAGCGACCTTTAGGGTCCTTGATCTCTGAGGTTAAAGTAAAGGGGAGGGTTCGATGTAGGGCAATGAGGACCCCACGGTGTTTCGTGGAGGCTGAAGCGGTATATACCTGGGGATATTGGGAGGTAAAAAATGTAAGAGTGGTGCGGGCTGAAAAATGTGTCTCCTGAAGGGTGACTATACCCGCCTTCAAGGATGCAAATGTATGGAAAGCTTTGACTCTTTTGTGGGGCGAGTTGAGGCCCTTGACATTCAGTGAGAGTATGTTCATGGGGGCCATCTGGGAGTGGGTAAGGAAGAGTTAGTTGACATCTGGAGAGTCATGCAACCCAGCCGACACGAGGGAGGGAGGGGGAGAGAGGAAGTAAAGGAGAGCAGAAAGAAAGGAAGAAAAGAGTAACCATGTAAGGCACACTAAAGGACATAGAGAGGGAGAAGTCAGACTCTGCCGCCCGACCAAACAGTACACCAAAACGCGAGCCAGCCAGCTAGCCCGCGGATGGGTGGACCACAATAAGGGGGAGCAGTGACAGCTCCCACCACAAACGGGACATATATAACATATGACTTTGATACATGGGTGATAAACAATTTACTACTAGAAAAGCCTGTGTTTGGCAGTAAAACATAACAAACAACAGAAGACAACAGCAATAGAATTACAATTATCAGGGCTGATAGTACCAGCCACAACCTCCAAAAAACACTGGGGTACCTGAGAGGAGGAATGGTGATCTAGCTAGCATAACAATGCAGAGGCATGGGGGGGGAGAAGTAAAGGGAAGTCAGGGAATTAGGGCGAGGGAAGGGAAGGGGGGGAGGGTGGCTAGGACTAGGGGGGTAAATGGGGAGATGCTGTGGGGGACCCAAAGTGTGAGGAAATAGAGGAGGGGAAGGATGAGGCGGGGGGGAGGGAGGGGCAGGGAAAGGGAGGGGAAGGTTTAGGGGGGAAATAAAAGGGGGGTTGCCTCCAAAATGGGGGATATTAAAAGAAGTGCACTTATAAGGGTGTAATAACACCTCCCCATTACACCACAGGTTATGACTGGTAAACATCAGTATAATATGCAGTTTACACGGGCCAGTGTCCACCAGGATCTAGTGGACCCAGGTGGGGAGCCAGGTGGGGAGCCAAGCCAAGAGCAGATAAGATGCCGTCTGTAAAGTGCAGATTAAGGGCATGGGGAATAGACAAATATATACCATCCTCAGCAGGAGCATTACAGTGAAAAAGAACCTGGCAAGATTAATGAAATAAAAAATAAAAAAATAAAAAATAAAAATAAAAAACACAGAAAAACGCGCGCTTCCAAAATGAAAAAAAATAAAATAAAAAAGAAAGTACAATCAAAACAACAGTAGGAACTGTAAGGCCTCGTACACACGATCGGACATATCCGATGAAAACGGTCCGCGGACCATTTCCATCGGATATGTCCGATCTGGAGTTTGATCCGATGGCGTGTACACACCATCGGATCAAATTCCCCGCCGGCGGACGGCGCGGTGACGTGTCGGTGACGCGGCGGTGACGTTGACGTCGCCACGTCACCGCCACGTCACCGCACCAGGAAGTAACACTTCCGCGCATGCGCCAAATCCATTCGGCGGTGGCGCGGCGGCGGTGCGGGACGACATGTCTGCTGGTAAGTGTACTAACCAGCAGACATGTCGGGCGGACAGATTCCCACCGGATAGATTTCAAAGCATGCTTTGAAATCTGTCGGGTGCACAAATCTGTCCGCTAGCCCATACACACGATCAGAGATGTCTGCTGAAACGGTCCATCGTGTGTACGAGGCCTAAGAGAATGCAGAACCGAACCTGGGCAACCCCCAGGAGCGACAGATAGGTGTAGCAACCACCTCCGGGTGGAGGAAAACGGCAGGGGTAAACAGTCTCCAAGTGCCTGATCGAGAAACCATCGACAGGTGGATCGGATGGCATAAAGGGATCCAGGCGATCAGGTCGACTCAGGAGAAGAGGATCTTTACAGAACTAGGGAAAAAGGGAGACAAGAGACCTGCAAAGAGAAGGTTATACAGTCAAACTCAGCGGGGTGAGTACAATTGGCGGTCAGACAGGCCATCCCTGGATGTGCGAGCAGAGGTCCCCTTGCATCCGCAAGGTGGACCTGGCTGGGGCCCCTTTGGAGTAGCCGCGTACGGGTGAGTGGCGTTGCGGGCTGGGGTACGGGGTAAGGCAGTCTCTGACACTTGTGCAGGAGAGGCAAGGTGGATGGACTCCAAAAGGCGCTGGAGGGATTCCGGCGATGTACAGGAATGTTGCTGGTTTTGGTAAGAAAATTGCAGGGCAAATGGAAAAAGCCAATTATACTTCAGCTGGTGTTGTATAAGGACTTGCAATTGCGGTTTCATAGCATGGCGTTTTGCAATTGTAGTGGGGGCAAGGTAAAAAAAAAGCTGGTATGCATGGCCCTGAAACAGGAGAGTGTCCTTATTGCGAGCAGCAGCAAGCAGTTGTTCCTTTGTGCAGAAATAATGTAATTTAACGATGATGTCCCTAGGGGGGCCATCCTGCTGTCGACGGGTCAGGGCCCTGTGGATTCGATCGAATTCTAGCTGCTCGATCGGAATGGAAGATGCCGAGAGTTCCTGAAACAGGGCTGTGGAAAACGACGGTAGGTCATCAACAGATTCAGGTATGCCCCTAATGCGTAAGTTAGACCTACGGGAATGGTTCTCCGCGTCCTCCAAACATGCAAGCAGGGCGGCGTTCTCCTCACGGAGAGCCGCCTGTTCTTGGGCCTGTTCCTGCAGGGTAAGCACCATATCATCCACCCTGGTCTCCTGGTCTGCTGTACGCTGACCGAGTTCTCTGATCTCACGCGACAGTCTATTTGTTATCTGATCAGAAGTAGTCTTAAGGGCCTTATGGAGCATGGATTCCATGTGTTTGAGAAAGTCGGTCTGCGACATACCTGATGGTGGGAGGGAAGGGGAGCCAGCGTGATAATCCGTATCATCGTCCTCCTCGCTTTCTGCCATAGTGGATCTGTCCGGGGAGGCGGCCTTTAGCTAGGGCCTTCGCCACCATCTTGGAAGAGGCGCGGGCCAGAGCTTCCTTGATCGGTTTAGGCCTCGTTTTGCCGCGGTGGCCCGTTAAAACCATCCCGAGTGAAGCCGAGTCCGTTCCAAAGGGGATTGCTCTAAAAAGCGGGGTTGCAGGGTGGTTCGGAAGGTTAGTTAAGTCCCGATGTAGTGGCGGGGAGTGCGGAGCTCTAACGGAACACGTCCTCCATCAAGAGCCTCGCGCATGCGCCCCCTTATCCTTAATTTCATGCACATTATGTAAGTAACTTTATCAAGCTTATGTAAGCCCTTTAATAGACTTATTTATGTCTAACTATTATTGAATACTGAATGTTGCACTTCGCTTATTCTAGCTTGGTCTTAATATGCTCTCTGTGGTCATGCGGCTATCTGTCTCCATTTCCTGATGTTGACGGTTAGATGGGATTGTATTGGAGATCACTTGGGAAAGCGGACAGTAGTCCTGACAGGATGAATGTTACTATATTGAAAATCTGTTGAATTTTTCACATTACATTATATGATGTTGTATCCTGGCTGGTGACTATTATGTATTTTCTCTCTTTTTATAGTTCTTTAACTACTAGTGTCCTACAAAATCTCCTGAAGAAGTCATCTGTAAGATACCTATTAGAGTTGTCCCCGCAAATTTGTGGGAGCGCGAGGGAGCGCACGTGAATTCACGGGAGTGCGTGCGCGTGAATTTGCGGGAGCGCACGCGTGCACGCACACATGCGCGGGGCCGTCCCTTGGCGCCAGACAGCCTATTTAAAGGGTGCACTGACCCCAGCCGAGTGCTGACGGATCTCAGCGGTTCCGATCCCTGTATCCTGTGCCTGTTCATGTGCTCCTGATCCCGGTTACTGAACCTCGGCTTCCTTGACCTTGCTTTTGGACTCGCTTCACCCCTGACTCTTGGTTCCTAAACTCGGCTTCCCACATGACCCTGTTTCCTGCCTGATGACTTTGTGCCTTGCTGCCCGCTCGTTGCTGAACCCGGCTTCCCATGTGACCACGATCCTGTCTCCTGTTTTGCTCTGCTCTACTTCCCGGGCACCTGGGACCTTGTCCCTGCAACCTGCTGCGACTTCGTCCCTGCAATCTGCTGCGACTTCGTCCCTGCAACCTTCTGCAACTTCGTCCCTGCAACTTGCTGCGACTTTCTGCCTTTCAAGATTCGCAATCACCTGCTGCGGATTTCCAGAGCTACATCTGCAGGCACTCGTTTCTCCCCTGGCCCTTGGTTTCCCCTGTCTCCACTCTCAGCGGGACCAGGTCCGGAGATTCAAGAGAGGCTGACCTCGTCATTTCAGACTTCACCCAGGTACGTGACACCATCACTGGTGAAACATGTCGGGAATAGACACTTTAGTACAAATGTTCACCTAAAATATATAAGTTGACAATAACTTGATTATGTGCTTTTTTTAATAGTATGGGCCAGATTCAGGTAGATGGGAGCATCTTTGCTCTGGAGTAACGCTTCTCATTTACGTTACGCTGCCGAAATTTTAGGAGCAAGTGCTGTTATTCATGAAGCACTTGCTCCTAAAGTTGCGGCAGCGCATCGCAAATGAGCCGGCGGAATTCAAATTGGGCGGGTACGGGGCGTGTATTATTTAAACGAAGCGCGATCCCGCGGCGAACGTACTGCGAATGCGTCGAGTGTCAATGCATCCCAGTGCGCATGCTCCAAATTCTGTCAGTGAACGTCAATGATGTCACATCCCCATTCATGAAAGTTTTACGCAAACGACGCGATTTTTTTTTTTCGACGCCATGACGACGCCTATACTTAACATAGGATACTCCACTAGGGGGCTGCTTTATCTTTACGCCGCGTATCGCTTACGGAAACGTCGGAAAGTCACTGCGTCGCACCCGAATACGATCGTGAATTGCCGATTCCCGCTGATTAACATATTTTTTCAGCGTAAATCAGCGGGAACGCCCCCGGCGCCATTTTTAAATTAAAGTTGCGATGCGATGGCGAAATTCAATTGCGCCGATCTCATCGGAACACCAACCCGGCGTTTCTTGTTTTCTGGTTACAGAAAACAGAAACGCCGGCTTAAAGTGACAGTTAGGCTGGAGTATCACAGATACTCCAGCCTAACTCTACCTGAATCTGGCCCTATGTATTTATTTTGAAGTAATTAAAAATCTGTTAATTTTACTATTTTTGTCAATATCGTTTTTTTTTGCACCGCTATAATCCCACTATCCTCCTATTCTCCACTATACTTTTTATGTTTGGATTTTTTTTTTAGCAAAGACTTATTTATTGCTTATATTTTTTTAGCATTGTATTAATATATCCAGGCCATTTAGTTCACCCATTCGCTGAAACGTGGATAGCCAGAGTTAAGGGAGAACCCTACTTTGCCTTAAATTAAAACCTCATCTCTACTGTTCACCTAAAAACATCCCAAAAATATTTTTAGGACTTGGTCCGTGGCACTCCCGCCCGCCACCACATAGACCAGGTTATCATTGGAATACATACATACACATTCCATGCTGCAGCTTTTCTCCCTCTTGCCTTGGCTGCCAGTGAGGAGAGGACACAGGAACACACTTGTAGGGGTGTGCTGCAGCTTCTGTGAGCCGGAGGAGAGCCCACCAACCACCCTAGGTTGCAAATAACTACCATGTTTCCTGGACAGAAGAAGGCTGCTGGTTACCACCTATGACTATTGAAAATTTTGGCCCCAGGAGACACCTTCCTATTAAGCCAAGGATGTGACAGGACCACAAGTCCCAGAAGACCAGAGAACTGCAGCAGGAAAATAAGTGTAGCAAGCCTGGGGTTCAGGGTCAGTCTAATGGGGAGCCGAGAGATGATCACTAGAGAGTAGGGATGAGCTTCGAGTTCGAGTCGAAAATTGCCTGTTCGCCTATTTGGCGAACAGCGAATAATTTGGGGTGTTCGCGGCAAATTCGAAGAGCCACAGAACACCCTGTTAAAGTCTATGGGAGAAATCTAAAGTGCTCATTTTAAAGGCTAATATATATAAGTTATTGTCCTAAAAAGTGTTTGGGGACCTGGGTCCTGCCCCAGGGGACATGTATCAATGCAGAAAAAAGGTTTAAAAACTGCCATTTTTTTGGGAGCAGTGAATTTAATAATGCTTAGAGTGAAACAATAAAAGTGAAATATTCCTTTAAATTTCGTACCTAGGGGGGGTGTAAAGTTAGCATGTGAAATATCGCATGTTTCCCATACTTAGAACTGTCACTGCACAAAGTGTGTCATTCATCCCATCGCTGGATACCGACAACGTTGGAGCAGGGAGCCGGGACCAAGTGGATTACCACCGCTGGATTTTTTTTATTTTTATTTTATTAATAAAATACTTTTTTCTATGGTGTGTGTGTTTTTTACAACTATTTACACTTCCTTCGTGAAATGGTAGGGGCACAATGTACCCCATTACCAATTCACATGGGGGGGGCAGGATCTGGGGGTCCCCTTTGTTAAAGGGGTCTTCCAGATTCTGATAAGCCCCCTGCCCACAGACCCCCACAACCACCGGCCAGGGTTGTGGGGGTGAGGCCTTTGTTGAGGGCATGTGGCCTGGTACGGTTCAGGAGAGTGGGGCCGCACTCTGTCCCCCCCTCTTTTCTGTGGCCAGCCAGGTTAACATGCTCGGATAAGGGGTCTGGTGTGGATTTTGGGGGGAACTCCATGGCTTTTTTTTTTTATTGTGTGGAGTTCCCATTAAAATCCACACCAGACCTGACGGGCCTAGTAATAGAATTTGGGGGGACCCCCACAATTTTTTTTTTTTTTATGAATGATTTCCCCCTGAATTGCCTGGAGCCGACAATTCATTATAGCCGATTTCCGGTTTTAAATTACTTTTTTTCTTTCAGAAATGACACTTTGTGCAGGGACAGTTCTAAGTATGGGAAACATGCGCTATTTCACGTGCTAACTTTCTACCCCCCTAGGTACGAAATTTAAAGGATTATTTCACTTTTATTGTTTCAATTTTAGCATTATTAAATTCACTGCTCCCGAAAAAAAAGCTGTTTTTAAAACCGTTTTTTTTCATTAATACATGTCCCCTTGGGCAGGACCCAGGTCCCCAACCACTTTTTAGGACAATAACTTGCATATTAGCTTTTAAAATTAGCCCCTTAGATTTCAAGTGTTCGAGTCCATAGACTTTAGCGGGGCTCTAAAGTTCACACGGACATTTGGTGTGTTTGCAAGTTCTAGTGCGAACCGAACAGGGGGGTGTTCAGTTCATCCCTACTAGAGAGCGAAAAGGAGAGAACGAGAGAGAGAGAGAGAGAGAGAGAGAGAGACTCTGCTGCTATGTCTACTCAAAGGTCACAGCTGAGAGAGAGCACTACTGTCAGGTCCTGAGATGCTGCTGACATCACTTCAAGAGATTGCTATTCCTGGGTCCTGAGCTGCTTCTCACATGATCAGCTCTGTAGGACACTGTCATGACCAGCCCAAGTCGCAGCCACCATCACCACCAGTTCCAGACAGAGAATGGGATGAGGTGTAATCACAAATTGTTTGGTCATTGGCCAGAACTTCCTGCCCACTTCTCAGGGGCGTTTGAAGGAATTTGGGGGCCCCAAGCAAGATGGACAACAACATTTGTTTTCACGTTGAGAAGCGGGGGGGTTATTTTCAAGAGTTGAGAAGTGGGGGGGGGGGCTGCTGAGTTTTTCCAGTTGAGAAGCGGGGGGGTTCATCCAAGTATTTAATTTGAGAAGTGGGGGCAGGGTCCTTCCTCCTCCCATGCATCGAGTGGAGTTGCTTGGTTTGCCTGTCCTGTTGCAACGGGCCTGCCACTTCTTAAAGGGACAGTGTCACTTATTTTTAGACTACACTTTGGGAATTTACACCTGGTATTATGGTTTCCACTCAAATCTGAGCACTCCAACGCCATGGTGTGGCATTGTCGGGAAGGTCATTGGCATCTGGAACCAGAGGATCCAAACATCAGTGGCTCGTTCGGAGGTAGGTGCTATATATCAGTGTTTTTCAACTCCAGTCCTCAAGGCACACCAACAGGTCATGTTTTCAGGCTTTCCATTATTTTGCACAGGTGATTTGATCAGATGACATATATAAACAGAGGTTGCCCCCAAAAATTTGATCGGCTATGGCTACCTTGGACTGAAAAACTGTGAGTGTAGGTAGTAGAGGACCTGAAGTTCTGTGCCTGGGCTCCACATTGGGGGGGGATGGCTGTCCCCCCCTCTGGCTCAACTACTTAAGTCAGGGCACTGCCCTGCCTGTTTGCACTGGTTAAGGGCTCCAGTATTGGATATTATGCTTGTGTACTAATTGATTTGCACATGTTTCTTTTGTATGTATCTCTTTCTAGTATTGTTTTTTACACCTCTTGTGCAATTTTTTCTACCTGAATTGTGTCGGAGTGTTTTAATGTCTGCCTTGTGAAATGACATGTTTTTCAATTAAGACCAACCTTGTTGTTAAAAAAATGATATCATGAAATGACACTTACATGTTTTATGCAGAATTAAGTTATAAACGTTATCAGTGCAGCCACATGTTTGCCCACCATTGTTGCCTCTGCTCACTGTGCCCACCATTGTGGCCTCTGCTCACTGTGCCCACCATTGCGGCCTCTGCTCACTGTGCCCACCATTGTGGCCTCTGCTTACTGTGCCCACCATTGCGGCCTCTACTCACTGTGCCCACCATTGCAGCCTCTGCTCACTGTGCCCACCATTGCAGCCTTTACTCACTGTGCCCACCATTGCAGCCTCTGCTCACTGTGTCCACCATTGCGGCCTCTGCTCACTGTGCCCACCATTGCAGCCTCTGCTCACTGTGCCCAGCATTGCAGCCTTTACTCACTGTGCCCACCATTGTAGCCTTTACTCACTGTGCCCACGATTGCAACCTTTACTCACTGTGCCCACCATTGCAGCCTCTACTCATGGTGCCCACCATTGAAGCCTCTACTCACGGTGCCCACCATTGCAGCCTCTGCTCACTATGCCCACCATTGCAGCCTTTACTCACTGTGCCCACCATTGCAGCCGTTACTCACTGTGCCCACCATTTCAGCCTCTGCTCACCTGTGCAGAGGATCGCCCCAGGGGAAGAGATCATGGAGGAAGGAGAAAACCTGTGGGATTACAGAGCTGTTAGCCTGCTGTTACAGCTGACTTTACATTGCAATTGCCACCGCTCCGCTCGTGGTAACACACAGCCCCGCCTTCTGTCCCCGTGCCTGTATTAGATTGACAGAATGCCAGTCCAATGCCAGGACGTGTTCTGTCTATCTGATACAGGCGCAGGGTCAGAAGTCGGGGCTGTATGTAACCACGATTGGAGCGGAGTCAATTGCAATGTAAAGTCTGCTGTAACAGTGACCTATCAGCTCTGTAATTCTGTGGCTTTTCTCTTCCCCCGGGTGATCGATGGGAGAGCTGCTCCCGATCAATCCCTGAATGCCGGTGGTACCCCCACTCCCAGCTTCTCGCCAGAAACAATTTTCCACTCGCAAAATGCGAGTAAGCGATTGGAAAATTTGAGGGCTGCCTCTAATCATGTCTCCCATGTGTGGCTGCTGCTCTGTTCATTAACACTGCTACTTTCATTTAGCCCCCACAGTACTGTAAGCGCTGAACATCTGGAGCTGAGACTTGTAGTTCTGGCTGTAAAATACTGATCATAGCAGGTTGCATGTCGTACATTCAAAGAAAAACCTTGAATTGTTTTAAATGCAAGGTTTTATGTGACTCACGGATGGGTGGGTGAATATCACCAATTTCTTTTTTCATTATGATGTTTCTTTCCTAGTTATTTGTATTTAGTTGTAAGATATTATTGCCATCACCTGACCAAAACAAAATATAGATTACTTCTCACCTTTAAAGTGGTTGTAAACCCTTATACAATACACTTTTTGCTACATATAAGCCTATAATAAGGCTTACCTATAGCTACCCTGGACATCTCCTAAACCTGAATGGTAGGTGATATCCCCTGTCCCCTGCATGTGCCGATATCATCAACACATTGTAGGACAATAAAAACGGTTGTGTGTATTCGGTATTATAGTTGATGTTTTGTCCATCTAACTGCAATAATTGTTGTATGAAGATGCTCTCTAGGTCTTCCAGTCTTTTCTCTCTATTTCTTGCCTTGTTTTGTCAGAGCTACTGTTTTGTTAGTGCAGTAATCCTAAAAATACCTCAGAAAACACACAACATATTATTGTTGTATGTCACCATTATGAACAACTTTGTCTTTCATTTAGTAAAAAACAAAACAAAAAAAAAACTTCCAAACATTTAAAGCCCAGAGAATGATGAAAAAGCCATACATTCCCTGTAGCCGTGTATGAGAATAATTTCCACCCACTGTGACACTCTGCAGAAAGAATTCTTGACAGATCGGCAGACGGCAGGGAGAATTAATTTGGGTTCTATTTAACGGAAACGAGCAAGCAGATGTTTGTGTTGACATAGCTATTTGTTTTAAGGTTGTGGCATGATCATACGCCACAGTTCTAAACGTTGTACCACTGCATTTAACCCACTCTTACTGAGTGTCAGTAAAAAAAAATCTTCATAGGTAAAGTTTAATCTGCTTTTTTTCTGGAACATACACTTGCTGCATCTAAGAGGAGAGATATTTCATTTTTTAATAATAAAACACATACAATTATCAGCTTGGTTCAACTTTCCATTTGCTGACTTTTTATAAGCATATAAGGCATGCCTCTGACACAATGATAGCAGAAATTATTAGTATGATTAATAGTACAATTATTCCAATTAATATAATTATTCCAGCTATCAGATTCCAAGCGCTATAACTAGAGTAGGACTACCTGCATACATTCCTGTGACTATGTGGATTCATGCATTCTATGTTTGAAATACGTATACTTCTCCAGGACCCTGATTCATTAAGCATTTGTAACATTTAATGTACTGTAACTTAAAGTGGATGTAAACCCAAATAATTTCAAGTCATGCTAAATATGACACTGTAAAGCAGTTAGTTAAGAGGCCACTTTGGTAGCCCTAAAAGTGGATGTAAACCCCCAATTTTTTTTTTTTATGTCACAATGTAGAGTATAAGATTTCCTATCATCTGTGCCCAGTCTTGCCACACATAGTTAATCCAGATCTGAGAAATCCTCTTTTATGTTCAGTGAAAATGAACAGCCTTCCAGATAAAACCCTGCCTAAATAAAAAAGTCAGTTTTCTCTCTTCTTGCTTTGAGTGAGAGGTTATTTACATATCTAGCTAGGACATGTTTATCATATGTTATGTTTTGTTTATCATAACATGAGGTGATATAACATTACAACAAATCCTAGTAATATGCAATGAACTTTGGATCACCTCTTGTTATGATAAACATGTCCAAGCTAGATATGTAAATAACCTGTTACTGAAAGCAATAACAGAGAAACAGACTTTATAATTTGGCAGGTTTTTATCTGGAATTCTGTTAATTTGCACTGAACTTTAAAAGAGGATTACTCAGTGCTGGATTAACTCTGTGTGGCAAGACTGGGCACAGATGATAGGAAATCTTATACTCTACATTGTGACATAAAAAAAAAATTGGGGGTTTACATCCACTTTTAGAGCTACCAAAGTGGCCTCTTAACTAACTGCTTTACAGTGTCATATTTAGCATGACTTGAAATTAATTTAGTATAAAATATATTTGTCCATGTTAAGTGCATGTATGCTAAGTAATGTGTATTTTTAATATGTACAGGTATTTATTACTGCACACAGAAATCAGAATGTTTCCCCTGAAAATGCCTCTCCAGAAAGATGTTGCCATCCTTTTCCAGGTATTATACAGGGTTAGTAACTACATCATAGACTGAGAAATTACATAACTGTATAAATCCTGGTGGGCTATGCAATTCTTATTGCATTCACTAATATCAGGTACAGACTCATGCTATAAAAGACCTCACTTCTACAGAGTAAAAATCCCTGTGGTTCTATGGTCAGTATGAGAGTGGCAACCTCGCACATTAAGGTGTAATAGGTCTCACTTCTACAGAGACTGGGGAAATGCTTTCTCCTGCCTGCAACAGACGGATGACAACATACTGTATAAGCCTATGCTGGAGCTTAGGATTGCTTTTTTAAATAAATGTTTTTTATTTTTTTAATTGTTCTGTTAAAGGGGTTGTAAAGGATTTTTTTTTCTCATAATAAGCATTCTTTACCTGCAGACATTCCTCTTTTCACTTCCTCATTGTTTGTTTTTGCTCAAACGTTGCTCTATTTCATCTCTGTTCTGTTCACTTCCTGCTTGTCTGATTGTTACTCACCACCGTGAAGGGAGGCTTTACTGCGGTGGTCAGTGACGTTGCTCGCCCCCTCCTGGGAACTACATCTGTGTGGCAGGACGCTCTCTACGTGTTAGGCCGCGTACACACGATCAAATATATCTGCTGAAACTGGTCCGCAGACCAGTTTCAGCAGACAGATTTGATCGTGTGTACAGGCTAGCAGACAGGTTTCCAGCAGACAAAAGTTTTAAAGCATGCTTTAAAACTTGTCTGCTGGAAACCCGTCTGTCCGACATGTCCGCTGTTTTTTTTTTAAAAGTGTATTTTTGTGCGTGAACTCGAGAGAGAGGAGCCGGACTGCAGGAGTTGGCAGTAGGCAGACCCTCCCCCCGGAGGCAATCGCCATCCTTCTCTATGCCCCTGGTGGCAATGGCCCTACCTGCTCCTCTTGGGAGCCCAACTGGGGCCCAACAGGACCCCAATGGGGCAGAGGGACTCCCCCTATGAGGGAGTGAGGGGGCCTAGCCCACCCAGCCAGCCCCGTAGGTCCTTCGCCTCTCTTTATTTTAGGAGACCGCATGTCCAAAGTGCGTGTGTGTTAAACCAATTTTGTGTGCGTGCAAGTGTGGTGGTTTTTGTGGGGGGGTGGGCGTACTAAGCACAGGCGTACCTTGCGTAGCACACCCACCGGGAGCCGGGCTGAGACCACCAAACTCAATTCACATGTAGCCGAGGCCGGGATCCGAACCCTTGGCTGCAGAGGTGAACGGCTTGTCAGCGCAGTGCCAATCACGTTGAGCCACCACAGCCTAACCAGCGGACCGAAATCTCCCGCATGCGTCGTATGGATTCGACGCATGCGTGGAAGTATTTTACTTCCTGGTTTGGTGACGTGGCGGCCTCAACGTCACCGCCACGTCACCACGCTGTCTGTCCGCGGGGATTTTGGTTTGATTGTGTGTACACTGATCAAACCAAATCATCCCAGGAGACATGTCCGATGAAAACGGTCTGTCAGACCGTTTTCATCGGATTTGTCTCCTCGTGTGTACACAGCCTTAGAGACTTCAAGGATACGTGAATTACTAGGCGTGCCACAATGCATACTAGAAAATTTAGTTCTTACATGAACGAGCGCCGCAAACCAGGAAGTGAATGAGAGAACAGAAACTAGAACTCCGGGGGTGATATAAATGAAGGAATTTAATAGGTATTTACTCGTTTTTTTTTTAACAGAATCATTACACTATTCTGTCTGTCTACATTGCAGACATTAATTTTAGGCAAAACAAAAAATTCCTTTACAACTCCTTTAACCACTTAAGGACCGCCGCATGTACATTTACGTCGGCAGAATGGCACGGACAGGCACATCAATGTACCTGTATGTGGCTGCCTTGACGTGGGTCGGGGGTCCGATCGGGACTCCCCCCCCGGTACAAGCGGCGGTCCCGGTGGCTGTAGGAGCGATCCGTGCTGAGGGGGCGGCAGTTCGTTCTGGGATCGCTCCCAGCCCATGCGTGCGCTCCCCTGCAGTGTCACTTCCTTCTCCTGTGTAAACACAGGAAGAGGGAAGTGATGTGATCTCTGCTCTCAGCGGTTTTTTCAACCGCCGCTGAGGAGAGATCACATCACATAGTAAGTCTGCACAACACTACACTGACACCAGGACACGCAGGCACACTTAACCCCTTGCGATCACCCCCCCTCCCCATGTCACAGTGTCACTGAATGCAGTGATCATATATGTATGATCACTGCATTTAGAGTCAGTGTGACAGGCAGTTAGTGTTAGGTTCAGGGTAGCCCCCGTACCCACCTAATAAAGTTGTAACCCCTTGATCACCGCCCTAGTTAACCCTTTCACTCCTTATTGCCAGTGTCACTAAGCGATAATTTTTTTGATCGCTGTATTGGTGTCGCTGTTCCCGCTAGGTAGCTATTTTTTTTTTTTTATTGTGATTTTTTTTTTTAGTAAAGACATGTGGCTAAATAAATTTTAGCCTAAGTGTTTGACTAAAATTTAGTTTATTTGATTTGTCTTATAACAAATAGTAAAAATTATTGATTTTTTTCCAAAAATGTCGCTCTATTTTTGTATATAGCGCAAAAAATAAAAATCGCAGAGGCGATCAAATACCACCAAAAGAAAGCTCTATTTGTGGGAAGAAAAGGACGCAAATTTTGTTTGGAAGCCACGTCGCACGACCGCGTAATTGTCTGTTAAAACGACGCAGTGCCGAATTGTAAAAACCCCTTGGGTCATTTACCAGCGTATTGGTCCGGTCCTTAAGTGGTTAATGTGTATTGTGACATGTAAAGAATTGAATGCAAACTTGTAAAGGTACTGAAAGGACCACTTTAAAGAGCAGCTCCTCCTCCACTTCAGAGTGCTCAACCACCATTCCCTTACCAATCATTTTTATGCTTGTGCAGGGTTATCTTCCTTATCTGATCTTGTCTTGCAAGTGGGTGGTCCTCAATTATGCAGCATTGGTTATGGATGTAGGGCATCCCACCAAGAGGTGGGGCCATGACACCCTGAACTCACAGGAAATGCTTAGTCCTTCAGGTTGAATGATTCTGCATGTCATTCAACACAGGTCACTGAGGGCATCTAGAGGTAGAAAGGAATTGCTGCAGAAGAGATAAATATTGCAGTCAGAATTGTTGTTATGCATTTAAAACCTGCTGGGGGACTTTTTCTGGAATTGGTCTTCACATATTATAAATTGATAATTCTAGGCCTAAGAAAGATAAAGAAGCCATAAAAATGTGCTTTGAAATTAATTGTGAATATTCTGTAATATGCATTTTGCACCTTCTTATTATTCTTACATCTAAACTTTCCAGAGTCCAATCATACACCATACGGACTCATTAAAACCTTTTAAGCATTGGAGTCTGGGAAATATTGAAACTTGGTTTGTTCAAGGCAGTCAAAACTTAACACCACAATTAAATGTTTGAGCACTAAAGAACGATGACATGTATTAGGATTTAAATAAAGAAGTAAGTAAAGAAGAAGTAAGTAAAGAAGTAAATCATTTTATGAACGCATTTTGCATAATCAGGAAATAAGTTTTATTCTGGACCAAGTTTTTAGTTTAGTTTTTGGACAAGAACGTCAGCTATACTTGTGGTACAGATGAAGGAGCTTTGTGATATCAGCATGTGCATTTATACTATATGACCATTATGGAAGAATGTGAGTTAATCGTTAGGCAGGTGTTCAGGCTTCTGAAATAGACTCATTAGTTACTTTGCTCTCGCTCTCCCTGTATTCTGTACTCTCTGCAGAACTGAGTAAAGAGGCAAAAGGTGAGACTTGTTTAAACAATAAAATGGCTCATTTTCCCAGCACAGTCCTTCTGAACCTTTGTGAATTACGAAAGCTCTGCATGCTCCCTCGTGGTTCACAAACTGAAGAGGAGCATCTTATTGAGTTCAAAAAGAAATTGTGCTAGGCTTCCAGTCTTTGAAATATGCAAAAAAGGATATAATAAAACTAAAGGAGGGAAAGAATTAGAGTGCAGACGGGTCCAGGGGAAGGAATCCGTTCCTGTAGAGCATGGCAGAATTACCATAGAGCTATGAGGGAGTAGGGTGGGTAGGGACCTTATTACTGCGGTTTAACATTAGAAGGGGTATTAAGTCTCCTAAAAAGGCTGAGCTTCAAGAAAAACTGAATAATTAAATAAGATCCTTCTTGCTGGGTGAATAACTGATATTGTCTGAATGCATTAGGCATAACATGTGCACAAAATATGCTAAAATAACCCCTTGCTTGGACTATGTTTAACCAGTTTGTCGGTTGTGAAATGGGATTGAACCTGCCTAGAACTCTGAAGCAAAACATTTAATGTGCAAACCTTTCAGGTTACTCCTATTACAGGAATAATAATGTGTGTAGATACAGGCATCCGAAGTTGACTGTGCAGGCATAAGACAGATACACAAGCAACTAATATATGGTTCAGCAGTTAAACTGATGTCAACACAATTGTACCTATTATTATCACAAAAAGGTTTGCTTAATCCTACATTATATTATGACATCTAGTGGGAGGGTAGTATGGCAACTACAGCGTGAAGTACTCCGTGTCATTTTATGATAAAACTCAATAGTATGTTACCATTGCAAATACTGTTTGACTAATATTACCAAAACTAAAGTGATGTCATGTTGTAAACATGTATGGGTGTACCATGTAGGTAGAGCTAGAGTGATTTCAAGATAGTGATACAACATTATAAAAGTGGTAGCAACTGAATTTTGACTATTTTCAAGCAATGTCCAGAAACACTTTGCTGATAAAAGGATGTGTCTAAACCTTCTTCTAACTAATGGTACTAATAATCACAAACATATCATTGGATACTGTATGTGGCTAGGGTAGGGTTATTTGTATTAATGTATGTTAGTCTGTATGAGTCCGGACAACTATTTTGGGATCATGGATAGATACATATATATATATATATATATATATATATATATATATATATATATATATATAGATAGAGAGAGAGAGAGAGAGAGAGAGATCGATAAATTATAGAGAGTATAGTCAATACAAAGCAATAAGGATTTAATATATATATTGTTAATAGTTTATAACTGGGATTATCGGATACCCAAAACGTTTTCCTTTTTATGCTATGTATATTTGTGTAAAATGTAAAACTTATAAAATAAAGATATTAAAACAAAAATATCATCAGACCCTGCTGTACTATTTTATACTGTACATGTATTCATTTATGTGTTTAATTGTACCTTTTCCAAGATATATAAGAGATACGAGATAAGAGAAGATATGAAATGATGGCATTCTCACTCTTACCTTCTACAGAGATTTTCCAGCTTGTGGGACAACAATCTAAGTGTCAGCAGACTGACAGTGATTGTCACTGGGAATCAGTTAACTCCATATTTACACACACAAAAAAGGAGCTGCTACCACATAATCCAATGGGAACAGTACAATTCAAAGCAAGAGGGTTAGTGTATTTTATGTGTGGCCCAAGATAATTCCTCGTCTTCCAATGTGGCCAAGAAACGGCAGAAGGTTAGACACCCCTGCTTCATTAAATCATAGCCTCATAATCATCTACCTCATTGGATGGCAATTCCACATGGGCCTCCTGGGCTTTACCTCTTAGCTCTGGCATCAGATACCTGGCCTACTGCACTACCACTCTATGTTGCTCTTCTTTCAATGTGAAGCATGCAAATATATGTTAAAGGTGTAAACATATTAACAAACAAATCAAACAAAAAAGTTTTATTATTAATATTATTATTTTTTTATTATTGTTTATAAAAGTAGAAGTGAACAAAAGAAAATCATCAGGAAAATAATAATTAAATGGAGAAGGATAATAGAAGTAATAGGGGTTAATTAACCACTTTCAGCCCGAGGACGTCATATGACGTCCTGGACTTTCAGTAGGGATATCTGAAAGATGCCTGCGGCTCCAGTCATCTCTATGATCGGCAGCGACCCAGGCGCGAGATTATGATGTCACGCCTGGGTACCGGAATATAAACAAAGCCGCAAGTGCGGCTGAAAGCATGAGGTCTGTGAATTTTTTTTTACGATCTCATGCTTTCCAGCCTGGAGGAGAGATGTGGGTTCTTATTGACCACGCATCTCTCCATAAAGTGTACCTTTCACAAACCATTCCTATTACAAGGGATGTTTAAATTCCTTGTAATAGGAAAAAAAGTGATCAATTTTTTTTTAAAAACGTGTAAAAATAAAATAAATTAAGTAAAATAAAAAATAAAATAACATTTTTTTTTAAACGCCCCTATCCCCAGTAGCTCGCGCTCAGAAGCGAAAACACACATAATTCCCGCCCACATATGTAAATGGAGTTTAAACCACACATGTGAGCTATCGCCACGTGCGTTAGAGCGCCAGAAACAATTCTAGCACTAGACCTCCTCTTAACTGGTAACCTGTAAAAAAAAAATTAAGCAACGCCCTACTGAAGTTTGCCACCATTCCATGAGTGTGCGCAATTTTAAAGTGTGAAATGTTAGGTATCTATTTACTTGGCGTAACTTCATGTTTTTACATTATACAAAACAATTGGGCTAACTTTACTGTTTTGTTATTTTTTTAATTCATGAAACTGTTCCCCCCCCCAAAAAAAGGCGTTTGAAAAATATTTGCGCAAATATCGTGCAAGATAAAAAATTGCAATGATCATCATTTTATTCCCTAGGATGTCTGCTAAAATATATATATATATATATATATATATATATATATATATATATATGCCCAGCTTCACAAAGCACTTACGCCGACGTATCTACAGATACGCTGTGTGAGTGTAAATGTGCGCCATCGTATCTGTGCACCGTGCCCACAGAATTAAGATACGTCTAAAAACAGGCTTCAGTCCAACAACGTAACTTGGCTACGTTGTATCGTGGGCGCATAGTTACGCTGAACGTATTTGGTGCACCCATTGATTTGCTATGCACATATGCAAATGAGGGAGATACGCCGATTTACGAACGTACGTCCGTCCGACGCAGTGCGTGTAAAGTCATACGTCCGGCGTAAAGTTATGCCCCATAAAGGAGGTGTAAGTCAGCAGCATCCATGCAAATAACTGCACCAGGGAACACAAGCCGATGTATTTCACGTAGTTTACGTAGGACGTGAATATGACTAGGCGTAGGTTACGTTAACGCCGTAGGCAGTGATCCGATGTATTAGTTCCGATGTGATTCTGAGCATGCACACTGGGATGCGTCCATGGGACGGCGCATGCGCCGTTCGTTATACATATCTGTCTGGCGCTCGGCAAATTCATTTGCATGGGGTCACGCCTCATTTGCATGTCTCACGCCCACTTCCGCATATGCAGGCTTATGTCTAGGAAACCCAGCACAATTTAGGGGAATCTGAGTAATTTTCTAGCAAATAAATTATGATTTTTGCATGTAGGAGAGGAGTGCCAAAATAGACCCGGTATGGAAGTGGTTAAGGCTGATTAGAATAAATTATGGGCTAGTAAGTGATTAAACAGAGAAACATTATTTTTTTTTATTTGACAGGTTGCTTTAAACTGACATCATCTGCAGATCGAAGTTCATCCCTTTGATCTGTAGATGAATAAACAAAGATACAAAACTAAATAACGTTTCTTTTCATCTTTCAGTTTTTGTTGATAAACATTGTCTGCTTTTTTTCTCTTTCATCCTTGGATGGACACAGCTACTTTAGTCTTGACAAGTGGGTTATGTTCCGTCTATTAGGAGAGGACTAGGCAGACATGTTAGATATACAAAAACATGTAATTATACCAAATCTGAACAGCCCTGCCCAGGGGGCGATCCCTCTGGTCATGACCCCTCACCCTGCACTCAGCAGCTCAGTTTTTTTCTGCCTAGTGTAGGAGAAGGAACTGGCTCCCTAGGGGCCCATTGATCCTGGAGAACTTTTTTATTTTTATTTTTTTTATTTTCAAAGATTTTTCTTTCTTTAGAAAAATTGCAGGCTCTTCTGGTGGCAGTGAAGCTGTTGGCATGCCGCAGGTGGTTGTCGCTGCGCATTTGCATGCAAGTCCTGGGTCTCATGGTGGCCTTTGAGGCGGTACCATATGCTCAATTCCACACTCGAGTCTTGCAGAAGGAGATCCTGTCCAAGTGGGACAGGTCTCGGTTGTCCCTGGATTGTCAAATCCGGATGAGCCAACTAGTCAGGACTTCCCTGGTCTGGTGGCTGACATCTCTGGCCCTTCAGAAAGTCGTTACTTCCCTTTCACTGGACGGTGATCACGACAGACGCCAGCCTGACTGGTTGGGGGGGTGTTTGGGGGGGTCCAGTCAACACAAGGTCACTGGACACAGGAAGAATCCCGCCTGCTAATCAATTCACTGGAACTTCGGTATTGCTGAGGGCACAGAAGTCATCTTCTCGGAAGATCTACCATTGCACGTGGAAGGCCTACATCTCTATGTGTGAGGAGCTTCTCAATACACATCCCCTGCGGAGAGACGTCTCCAGTCCAGACCATTGTCTATGTGTCATGAACCAACACAACTAGACGACAAGAGGGGGGGTGGGGGAGAAGAGCTGTAGCATTACATTACATTATCTCAATGCCAGCTTGTCTCCAGTCTCTTCTGGGCCATAATCTGTGGGTAAAAGGCCAGCCCACAGTCCCTTCCAAAACACACAGTGACAGTGGGTTCTCTCACATTTCTCCCCTTTTAAAAACAGACTGACCAGGTTCCTGACCCTCAACTGGTCTAGACCTGTGTTAGTCACAAACTTCCACCTCAGGCAAACAGGAAAAGTAGAAGTATGACTCTGGCGCTGGGGAGCAAAACAGCACATACGGTCTCCCAGGAATAAAAACAGCCACTGTAGAGTGGAAACAGCTGTCGGCACTCCCCTGATCCGGGGCTGGGTTGCAGATATTGGGGGGAGCTGAATAATCCTCTGCCCCGATGCCAGCACTTCAGCTGGTAGGGAACGTAGGCTGGTAGGGCTATGCATTTGGGGAGGAAAAGGTACTTGCTTTTTTCCTGGTGTAGTTACCAGCCGCTGAGAAGGTATCTTGCAAGGACTATCTCCCGGAATCTCCATCTCTTTTTCCTACTGCTGGGCAGAGACCAACAGTGCTCTTTCCTGTAGCCAGCACTTCTGCCGGGGGGACATGTACAAAAGTTGGGTACAGCCGCTGGAGAGGGGGAAGAGTTTTCTCCCCTGCCAGTTCTGTGACCAGCCACTGGGGTGACTTCTGCCAGGGGCTGTCTCCCAAACCTTTCAAAAACATACTGAGGGCTGGGCAGGGGCCAGCGGAACTCTGCCCCATAGCCATCGCTTCTGCTGGGGGGAAAAACACTGGGGTAGTGTCCAAGTTCTGGGGTAACAGCTCACTGAGGTCATCCCTCAGACCCCCTATATATAACTCTAATGCTGCGTACACACAATCACTTTTTGTGATGTAAAAAAACGTTGTTTTATCTCACAAAACAAAACAACATTTTTCAAACTTCATTTTAAAAAACGACAATGCCTACACACCATCGTTTTCTGAAAATGCTCTTGCAAAGCGCGGTTACGTACACCACGTTCGACGGCACTCTGTACCATTGAAGCTCCCGTCTCATAACTTGCTTCTGAGCATGCGTGGGTTTAAAAACGTTGTTTTAAATGTCATTTTGCCCACACACAATCATTTTTTATTACACAAAAAATGACATTCTGAAAAACAACATAAAAAATTGAAGCATGTTCGAATTTTTTTTGGTCGTTTTTCAGAAGACCTAAAACAACGTTTTGCCCACACACGATCATTTTAAATGACGTTTTATTTCATCACAAAAAATGACCGTGTGTACGCACATAAGGGTGGGCAGAGGCCAGCGGCACTCTGCCCTGTAGCCAGCGCTTCTGCTGGGGGGATGAACATTGGGGTAGTGTTCAATTGCTGGGGAGGGAGAATTGCTTCCTCTACTCCTGGTGGGGATATCTGCTGTTGGGGAAACAGCTCACGCAGATCATCTCTCAGACTCTCCGGATCCAACTATTTTTCTGATGCTGAGCAGATGCCTGTAGCCAGCACTTCTGCTGGAGCACCGGATGCAATACTCTGGACTTGCTGCAGATCACCATTTCCCAGCCTTCCAGCGCCTGTCTCAACTCCCCTTAATGAGACCTTCATGCTATTAGCTTGTCTCGCTGCCTGGGGGACCTTCGGTGCTTTCCGGCTTTCTAGCACTCTCAGTGCCCTCTGTATCATTGACGCTTCTTCCATTGCGGTTAGGACGGCAAAACGTAGGTGACTGTCTGCCATTTCTTCCGGACAGTCATAGGCAACGGGAGCCATGCCAGGCTGCTGATCACCATCAAACAGCCGCTTGTAGGCAATCTCGAGCTCCCATTCCTGCTCAATCAGGAACTCCAATTCCTACAGGTCACACGCCTCTTTTGGGAGGTCCAGACCCTCATCTCGGAAGTCCAGGATGTTTTCCAGCGGCCACTCCTCATCGCTCCCAAAATCTGGGTACCCGTACATTTTTTGATGGAGCAGCCCCACGCCGCCATAGCCAACGCCTTCTTTCGGGCTGCCATCTGCTGTACTTGGCCACAGTTGAGCCGCGAACCACGGAGAGCTCTGTAGCTGGCGTCCAGGCTCATCTCCTCCTGGAACAATCTTCTGAGCTCCGTTTTCCATTCATCTTGCAGTCGTTCCCTCAGGAACACCTCTCACGCATGGTACTGCATCCAGTACATCTCTGTGGAGGAGGGAAGGATCTTTCCCTGATGGTGCCGCTCGTGGCTTAGCGTTTCATGCCAGAGCAGCCGAGCATGGTGTGCTCCGTCGTTGGTCCCCGATGTTGCTTCCACATGCCTTGCGGCCTCCTCCCGAACTCCACTCTCATGCTGGCCGGTCCCCGTACTACTCCTCGGCGGCTGCCCAGATCTTGAATCCTGGTGGTGGTTTGGATGTCCTGGACTGCAGGAAACATCCCACTGCTGCCACCACTGTGACAGATCTCGGATACCACAAGTCGGCACATCCACCAGACCTGTGTCTCCTGTCCTCCAAATGCACCCGCAGCCTGCAGATTCGCCAAAACCAACCCTTAACCCCTCAATCACGAGACAATCTACACAGGTGTTGAGGGTTAAACATGCAGAGCATAAACTGTTTATTAAATCCAAGACATACAGTTTTACACACAGTTAGGGACACTCCTCTTAGCCTTGTCAAAGAGGGGAGGGGGACAAGGAACAACCAATGGGAACTGAACATTTGTACATTGAAACAGTCTACAGATAAACAGCAGGCAGCCTTAGTCGTCGCATTGCATTACATTCCATAGACGTGATACATGCTATGTGGGTGTATCTGTCTGCTATGACTCCGTTTCGGAGGTCAGACTCACTGTTTGTCAGTGACTGGTCCAAAGAAAGGCCTGGCGGTCTCGTCGGCCACCATTTCTCTGTGGATCAGACAGATTGTAATTCAGGCTTATGCCCTAAAAGGGCGGGTGCCTCCCTTTCCTGTCACAGTGCATTCGACCAGGACGATTGGTGCTCCTGAGCTTTTCGACATCAAGCGTCTGTCTCACAGGTGTGTTAGGCCGCGTACACACGATCAGTCAAAACCAATGAAAACGAACTGAAGGACTGTTTCATCGGTCCAAACCGATCGTGTGTGGGCCCCATAGGTCAGTTGTCCTTTGGTCAAAACTAGGGTTGTCCCGATACCGATACTAGTATTGGTATCGGGACCGATACCGAGTATTTGCGGGAGTACTTGTACTCGTGCAAATGCTCCCGATGCTTCTGCCGATACTTTTTTTGTATTTATCAACACGTTCTGTGAAAATTCTTTGAGTTTTTTACTACTGCGTGACAAGCAAATAAAATATTTTTATTCATTTTTACTCATTTTTATTCTTTTATAATGTCTTGAGTTAGAGTTCTTCATAATTCTAAAGAAAATATCCTTAGTCTGTATTGTGGTTTGAAAACTGTCACATGACATTTAACCTCCCTGGCGGTATGATTCTTTCAGATTTTAGGTGCTGAAAGCGGTACCATTATTTTGCAAGGAAATTTGGCGTTTTATACTGCAGGCCTGTAATTCTTAGGAATAACTCACTTAAATCTGACCAAACAAGAGTCTAATAGGCATTACGGGTATGACATTTTTTTAAAAAACAAAATTATAAATTATAATATAATAAATAATTATAAATAATTCTTTTTTTTTTTTTATCCAGAAAAAAAGTTTATTGAGGCACAAGTAAAAACAAACATACATCAAGGCTACAAACACAAAAAGAAAAAAAAACATTCCAGTACAAATTCAGGCAAAAATAAACCATACCACTGCACCAACCACATACATGTTATTAGCCGATCCCGGCCCTGCCCCGCCTCTACCTCCCACTATAGCGGGCCCCCATATCCAGCGGATGAGGCCCAGTCTCAATCTAAACATCATGTTTAAGTTCTCAGGCCCAGCAACCTACCCATGACCAGGTCCACCGGGGCCAGGCCCGGTACATCCAGCCACGTGCCCCACAGCTTCTCAAACTTCTGGGAGCACACTCTATGTTGGTATATCACCTTCTCTTTCCGAAGCATATCCCCCATTGTATTGATCCACTCTTTCAGACTAGGAGACTCCTCCGATATCCAGTGAGACATTATGAGCTTGCGAGCCAAGAATAGAGACCTAATTACAGCCACTCTAGTACCTTCTTCCCATTCCAACTCTTCCAATATAAGGAGCAGACAATGTTTTGGGTCAGTAGGCAACGAGATCTGGAACACCCTGTTAATGGTGTCCACCACCCCCTTCCAATAGGGGTGAAGCTTCGGGGATCTCCACAGTAGGTGAATCAAGTCTCCATGATCCCTCTTACACCTGGTACATAATGGGGTGGGCCGCAGCCCCATAGAAAACAGCCTATGGGGGGTGTAGTACACCCTCAGCAGTAGGTATAATTGCGACACCTTATGAGACACATTCAGAGAACAGATTGGTACTGCCTGGAGAGCCTCCTCCCACTGCTCGTCTTCCATCGGGCCCACTTCTCCCTCCCACTTGGCCCTCACTCTCAGCGAGTGTTTGGTCAAAAAGCTGTGCAGCAGCATATTGTAACATTGTGATATAAACCCCTTGGTATTAGGTGCTCTTGCGATCAAGTTAAACAAAGGGGTAGAGGAGGGGATCCACTTCGAAGCACCACCCTGGCCCTTCACTGCATGCCTAAGTTGCATATAATAAAACTTCATTGACTGTGGTAGCCTGAAAAGACCCTGCAGGGTCTCAAATGAGAGCAGATTCCCATTACTAAATATCTGACCCAAATGGACCACCCCATATCTCCTCCAAAGTGTCCCATGCTGTAGCTTAGCCAGTTCAGAGTATGAATTATTAGACCAAATGGGACTATAGTCTGTGAACCCTGCAGATATCTAGCTTTGTTCCAAACGTTTTGAAGAAGGTTATAGGTCGGGTATTGTTTATTCGGTTTCCCAAAGGCCAGTGATTCCAGGGCAGTTGCCACCGACTCCCTCCTAACTGTATGAAGCATCACCAGTTGGGCTGATGACAGTGGTAAGATCACCTCAAGAACCCACTTCAAACCCAGTGCAGGAAATTCATACCTGCATGCATCGAGCCAGCACCACCCAAGATGGATTAAAAATGTTCCATTTGGCCAGTTCTGTCGTTTGAAGCGAACCTGCACCCAGAAGAAAGATTACGAAGAACAAAGTCAGAACAAAGTCAGATCCTGAGAGAGAAATTTAAAGAAAAGGGATATGGGCAGGCACATATAGAGGAAGCCTTCCAAAAATATCTCCAGCTCTATAAAGAGGATGCACCAAAAAGCGACAAAATCAAGAGCTATGCAGAAAAATAAATCTCTACAGTACGGTTCTGCACTAGGTATAACAATAGGGCCCCGACCATACATAAAATCTTCCAGAAAAACTGGAAGATTCTGGCTGCCGATCCATTTCTAGAGACATGTATCTCGTCTCGTCCCAATTTGGTCTTTAGAAGGCCCAAAGACTTGAGAAGTATGATTGCTCCTAGTAGAGTAAAGAAAATGAACAAAGGAGAAGGATTGAAAGGGCCCTGGACCACAATTTTCGATCAGAAAGGAAGCTATAGATGTGGCGTAAGCAGTTGTGGCAACTGTACACATATGCACCATAGGAAAAGAGATATTACTGGTACAGATGGAAGATGTCACACGATCAAACAATTCATTAATTGTGGAACTTCATACGTTATATATGGCATCCTATGTCCATGTGGTCTACTGTATGTAGGACGAACATCACGTCAATTAAGAACTAGGATGAACGAGCATAGGAGCAGCATTGCAACAAAAAAGGAAAAGGGGTCAATACCAAGACACTTTAAGGAAGTTCATGATGGTGGAGTGGAAGGCCTTAGAGTGTTTGGTATAGAGGCCATTCAAAACAATCTAGATAGCGGCAAAAAATACCAAATTCTTTGTAAAAGAGAGGCCTTTTGGATTTTCACCCTTGGAACTATGGTTCCGAAAGGGTTAAATGAAGAGATAGAATTACACACCATCACATAAGTAAAAAGCAAAAAACAAAATAGAAATAAATAATTAAATTTGAATATCTCGTAGATAACCGTACTATATGGTTGGGGAGGCTTCTAAGAAGCCATAGAGGGAGGAAGTAACAATCTAAACTACCCATTGTATTGTACTATATGTAGATATTAGGTGGTAGTTCCCTCACAGAATAAGTTTCAGCCTGTCTGCCGCCACCTAGGGTAAAATGTATTAGTGGGCTGCAAGCTAGTATACACCAGCCATGGTGCCAAGGCTGGGATAGCTAGGCGGGCAGGGTTGGCATTTTACTTATGCATTTGTTTGTATACACATGTAGTCCATTTGGACGTCAGCATATGCATGGGCATTCTACACTGTCTATGTTTGGATAGATATGAGAGCGAGCAAATGAATATATAGTCTGCCGGCTGTGCCGCTAACATGTCTCTCATACATTGTATATGTATGTATGTGTGGGTGTTTGTATTCTGGGTATTGCTTTAAAGGGAGTGTCTTTTAATCCAATTTTACTCATTTTTTGCGGTCTATGTACGTGTGTATCTATTGATATGCATGTGCACGTTACCTCTATATGCACGTGTGTATATATGGGTATATGCGTACGTTATGCTGTAACATACACTGGACCTATGGACTATCGCTTCAAGCAGTTTTTATTTTTAAATCAAATTTTAATTAATTAATTATTTTATTTTATTATGTATTTGAGCGAGCTCATGTTTGGTATTCACCTATAACTATAGATGACATTAACAAAATGACATCTGGTCCAGCCCATCCATTTCATGTAGGAGCAGGTGTGTGTTTACCCATGCAGGTGCTGACACTAATTCCACGGACGATGATAATGATGATATCTATATTTATGATTACATTTATGCTTATATTTTATTACATATATTTTTTTCATGACTATTTGGGAGCAAGGGCATGTGCTGAGAAGCCTTTGGTCTCTCATTTAGAAGCCCCATTCTGGCCTCCCGCCACTAGAGGGAGTACCGCTTTGCGACTCTATCCCCCGCAAAAACAGGAGAAATGTCACAGGGGCGGATGTGACGCTTCCACCCTATGGTGATGCTGGAACGCATTCACCTGCATCCTTTTTGTGATGCTGGAGCGCACTCGCTTCCTACGAGTCGGCGCCGTGGGCGGCGTGACGCACGTCGCGATGCGCCGTGCGTCGCGCTGTCGTGTGGTACGCGCATGCGCAGAGAGGATGACGATGCCAGAGGCAGTGTAGTGCTGGAACGCAGCCACTTCAGAATAGGTGGCGTGCGTTCCAGCCCATGTGGATGACTTTGGGATAATGAAATGTGAAGGGAAGGAGGGCACTGCCTCAGGATATGTAAGGTATGTGCACTTTCAAAGATAACACCTCTGACACCTGAAAATGGATGTATTTCTCCATACACCCTCATCCCCCTTCCCTTCAAAATTGGCGAATCTTTGGATTATGGGATACCCATCGGTAAGACCATGCCAAGTCTGTGGGATATAGGGATCGTACATCCAAGGGTTAATTTTAAAATGGGGGGAGCTTTGCCAATAGACCTCCCTGTGGGCGGGGTGACCTGTGACCCTCTAGCACATGCTCTTTTCACCTCTCTGTGTATATGTGTGTGTGTATATATTCTGACAAGCTGCATAGTGAGGGAGCAGTGCAGACCACCGGGGCTCTGAGGAAAGGGGTACGCCCCCGAAACGTAAGCCTAGCCTGATTATCGGTCAGATACCTTTTTAGACTGAAGCAACCGTCCTGTTCTGCTGGCGCTGTTGGATTGTCTTTTAAAGCTTGTTTCTAACTCATTTTGTGAGTATAACTATTGATTTTAGTATTTTAATAAAAATTGTGCAACAGTATCACACTAGGTCGGTGCGCCCTCCATTCTTTTTTCATGTTTGTAAAACAAAAGAGAGAATAGAAAAACAAAAGATAGGGAGGGAACTATTGCTATATTTCTCTCTATATTTAAACTATATTTTGCACTTGCTTATCTCTAGCCTGTGAATGATAGTATCCACAGGCTTTAAGTCACTCCCAAGAAAAAAATCCAGATGTAGGTCATTTTTAAGGTACAAGAGCATCTACATTATCAGGTAGCAAGTAAAATAAATGATTCGAGGAAAACTGTTCTTTCTTTTGTTCCGGGTAGCTGAAGCACCTTCCAAAATATAAAGATGGCTCATTCATACATTGAAGTTTGGCCAATGATTTATATCCCTAGGAGTTATGAAAGGCATCTAAATTAGATTTTTCTGTTTGCTGGAAGTTCTTGTCTAGTATGCCCTGGACGAACTTAGGGTGGCCTATTTACAGGGTCATTGGTGAAGGGGATCAGTCTGTGAGTATATCTTTCAGTTAGGAGTTGGGCCATATAACCTACCATGGGATAAAACTTGATAGGAGTGGGAAGGGCAGCCTTAAGTTACGGGACATTACATAATGGAATGTCTTGATTTGCCTGCTCTAATTGGATCCAATGTTTATTACTGTCACAATTTATTATTGTGAGTACACCAATCTAAAATGCTCAAGAGATGGACTGCTCTATGGTACTCCAATGGTTCCAGAAAGCCCAAGACACCATGTTGTTTGGGAAGGGACAGTAAAGTTTGATTTAGCATATGGTAATTTTGGACACATAAAAATGAACTATACTCACTCATTTGATTGAGAAATGTTTTTGGAATCCTTATTGGGAGGGTTTGTAGCAAAATACAGCAATCTTGGAAGAATATTCTTCTTGAAAGTACTAAACTAAAGGCTATTTTATTTTTTTCGTTTTGGATAGAGTGGAGAGGGATTAGAACACCTGTCAGTTCTTATTGCTGTCTGTGACTCCACTAGGTAGATTCATGCTCTCTGTTCATCCTGTTTAGCATGAAAAGGTAACCCATATGTATACTGGTCCCATTTATTTACCTTACAACCACCCCTCCTATAGCCTCCTGCTATAACTACCAAAAATTAGACTGACACCAGAAGTTGGGAAAAAACTGTCCGTTCTACGACCCCTTTATTAAAGTGAAAAATTATTTAACAATATAACCAAAAAATACGACGCGCGCCTGTGACCCGGTCCGAAGCTCCGCGGCCGCGGGCCCAATCGCTGCTGGAGTCCTGCGATTGGTCCCCGAAGCTGAAGAACGAGGAGAGCTGTGTGTAAACACAGCTTCCCCATTCTTCACTGTGGCGCTGTCATTGATCGTGTGTTCCCTGATATAGGGAAACACAATCAATGACGTCACACATCCAGCCCCGCCCCCTACAGTTAGAAACACATGAGGTCATACTTAACCCCTTCAGCACCCCCTAATGGTTAACTCCCATACTGCAATTGTCATTTTCACAGTAAACAATGCATTTATATAGCATTTTTTGCTGTGAAAATGACAATTGTCCCAAATTCTTCGATGTGTCCGCCATAATGTTGTGGTCACGAAAAAAATCGCTGATCGCCGCAATTAGTAGCAAATTTTTATTTTTTTAATAAAAATGCAATACAACTATCCACTATTTTGTAAACACTGTACATTTTGCGCAAACCAATCGATAAAGGCTTATTGCGATTTTTTTAACCAAAAATAGGTAGAAGAATATGTATCGGCCTAAACTGAGGAAAAAAATAGTTTTTTTTATATATTTTTTGGGGGTATTTATTATAGCAAAAAGGAAAAAATATAGCATTTTTTTCAAAATTGTCCCTCTATTTTTGTTTTTAGCGCAAAAAATAACCACCAAGGTGATCAAATACCACCAAAAGAAAGCTCTATTTGTGGGAAAAAAAGAAGGCCAATTTTGTTTGGGAGCCACATCGCACGATTGTGCAATTGTCAATTAAAGCGACACAGTGCCGAATCGCAAAAACTGGCCAGGTCCTTTACCTGCATTTTGGTTTCGTGTCTTAGGTGGTTAGGTAAAGCATTAATTTGGTTATCTTGAAGTCTGTGTGCAGCCTTTCTTTTATACTGCAGGATTCTTCCACTTAAGGTAATCCCTTTAATTGCATAATCTGTTGTATAACGGGATATTGTGTTCCTCACAAGCTACCCAAAATAGACCCAAAATAATCCAGCAGCTTCTCCGGGGGTAGTGCTACACGTGGGGGCTCATCTGGGATTTCTACGGCTTTGGCGGTAAACTCCCCCCTAAGAAAAACCCTTGCCAACACCACAATGGATTCTGCAGCCATCACCAAGTGGTGTAAGGAGGAGAATGCCTCTCCTGATTATTTTTTTTTAAGTGTACTTTGTGCGTGTACTCGAGAGAGGAGCTGGACTGCAGGAGTTGGGAGTAGGCAGGCCTCCCCCAGAGGCAATCTGCCATCTTTCTCCATGCCCCGGGTGGCAATGGCGGGTGTGAGGGGGTCCTCCCACACAGCCCGCCCTACCTGCTCCGCTTTGAAGCCCAACGGGGCAGAGGGACTCCCCTATGAGGGAGTGAGAGGACCTAGCCCGCTCAGCCAGCCCTGTTAGTTCTTCGCCTCTCTTTTTTTAGAGACCGCGTGGCCAAAGTGCGTGCATGTTAACCCAATTTCGAGTGTGTGTAAGTGTGGTGGTTTTGTGGGAGGGAGGTGGGCGTACTTAGCACAGGCTTACCTCGCATAGCACACCCACCCGGGAGCTGGGCTGAGACCACCAAACTCAATTCACATGCAGCCGAGACCGGGATCTGAACCCTTAGCTGCAGAGGTGAACGGCTTGTCAGCGCAGTGCCAATCGCACTGAGCCACCGCAGCTCAACACCACAATGGATTCTGCAGCCATCACCAAGTGGTGTAAGGAGGAGAATGCCTCTCCTGATGCCTGTTTGATAGTGGTGATTAAAGGGAAAGTTTGGACAGAAGAAGAACTGACCTCAGCTTTGAAGACACTGTCCCTGAATAGAAAACCCTGGGTGATTGACGTAAGGACAGACACCCAGGCCCCACACACCTATGCTTTGTGTGAGTGGGAAAAAAGGGATCCCTGACCAATTTAAGGGTCTAAGTATAAAGACGACTGATCAGACTGAACTTATTCTCATACATCCAGATCTATCAGGAGCGAGTCCTACTTACACTAGCCAAGCCACCCCCAGCTCAAGTATGGGAACCAATTTCCCATCCTTCGCCTCTCTTAAAGGGTCACTAAACTAAAACATTTTTTTTGCTAAATTGCTTCCTTTACCTTACTGCAGTCCTGGTTTCATGTCCTCATTGTTCATTTTTGCTCTGATGTTGCTGTAATTCTGCTCTGTTCTGGACACTTCCTGGTTGTCTGTTTCCTTATGACCACAGTACTGGGAGATTCTAGTTTCGTTTTCCTAACCATCACTCTCTATGGCACTGTCCAGCACAGAGGCATTAAATTACATGCAAAATCTAAGCTTGATGCAAAAACAAAAGTGAAACTAGAGGCACATTATATGATTGATTTTTATCTGTTTTTAATCATTTTTAAAAGGAATCAGTTAACTATTATGTCTCTATACCCTGTGCCACCCAGGCTTTGGAAGAAAGGGGAGTTCCTGAAGCCCAAAAGAAACAAAGAGTCACAGAGAGTTTAAGGGGCCCCACTTTAGAGATCATACGAAATCTTAAACTTAGTAAGAAAAATTGTACAGCCCAAAATTACCTGACTGCACTGCAAGATGTGTACGGTCAGAATGAAAAAGGCCACCAAGCTCTTCTACCAGTTGGAACACTGTTACCAGAAGGAAGGGGAGAAAATGTCTGGGTTCATAAGACGGTTGGACCCGATCATATACCGGATCTAACTGAAGAAGGGAATGTATCCGAAAAAGGTCGATGAGGTCCGTACGGGACAAGTTATACGGGGTGCTCAGCCTTTAGACCCCATTGCCCTTGTTCTGCGAACCAGCCCAGCGGGGAGTGTCCTGGAGTACCCTGACCTTATCCGGCTAGTTAGAGAAGAAGAAATCATGCTGGATATCAAGAGAGAGCCCCAGAAGCCTGAAGCCACTGCTAAAGTCAGAACCATCAGTGCTGAAGAAGGTGACAATCAAGTGGAACTCTTGAAGAACCAAGTGTCTCAGTTTATAGAATTGGTGACTGCCCTGAAGACCCCGAGTAGGGATACTTCATCAGAAGCAAGGAAATCAGTTCCAACGCCGATTCCCTAAGAAAACACTGGAAGTTACCAGTTTGCTTAAATTGTGGAGGAGTCGGACATATCATGTATGCCCAAGTCCCTTAAGGGCTATTGTGTTCCTCACAAGGTACTGAAGTCCACAACTCTCAAACTATTGCCAGGTGTGTCACGGGAGGGTTTTGAGCCACTTTAAGGGGTTAATCACTGAGCGTAGACCCAAAACAATGCAGCAGCTCCTCCGGGGGTAGTGCTACACTGGTATTCACCAGGGACCCATACCTCCGATGTGTCCCCACCCATCAAATTTCAGAAGTCTGTTTTACAATGCCTCCAAAGACCCAACCGCATACCTTGTAATAGAAAACATATATATATATAAACAAAGAACAACCCACGCACCATTACCCACTTTCAAACCTGCAGGGTGGGCGGGCGAGCAGGAATGTTTTTCCTCCTCGTGTGCTGGCCAGAAGTTGCTGTGTGCCCTGTGACCCCCAAACTGCCCAGCCTCCCTGCACTGACTGGACAATCCCGCTCCTCCTGCATTAACCCCCACTAGCCCAGTCTGACTGGGCATCTTCTCATGCTGCCCTGCGCTAATTTTTAATTTATTTTTTGCTTCGGGCTTACTTTATCGTTGAAAGTGAAAGTAAAAGAAAACCCCAAAATATGCATTTTCCCCAGAAAAGTTAGTAAAGTATTAGATGCAAAATCTTCCAATAGGGACACTAGTTCTGGTGACATGGGGTCCCCATGGGATTCCCTCAATTTTCAGGGATTCCCTGAGTTTTGATGCAGATACTGTTGGTCAGTAGGGATGAGCTCCGCGTTTGATTCGAATGTATGTTCGACTCGAACATTGTCTGTTGGTACGTTTGACGAAATTCGAACAATACGGGTCGTTCACGCCAAATTCGAGTGATAAGCAACGGCCCATAATTCACTGCGGCATTGCGCGCTGATGATTGGCCAAACATTGGGTGACTCTGCTGGCAGCTGGGAAGGACGCAGGGCAAGGTAAAGTAGTGTTGGAGGTTGTTCCGCCACCACGCCTCCAAAACACTACTACTGGTTGTGACACACCTCTCTCCTCCACCCCCTCCTCTTCTTCTTCCTCTTGTGGCCTCTTCCTGTGCTAATCGGAACCAGCTGTGCTCCATAGGCGTACGAGGGGCTATGCAGGAATGCAGGCAAAGAGATGCCATGCGGTGCTAGAGCTGGTGTGCTTGGGAGACAGGAGCCACACTGGGGCAGAGGTTCTGTCAGCTCTTCAGGGGCAGGCTCAGAGGTGGTTGATGCCACGCCAGCTTAAGCCAGGAATGGTGGTTAGCGACAATGGCACCAACCTCCTCTCTGCCCTGCGACAGGGAAAACTGACCCATGTGCCCTGTTTTGCTCATGTTCCGAATTTGGTGGTGCAGCGGTTCTTGGGCAGGTACCTGGGCTTACAGGATGTAAGAACCGCCTAGTCTGTGACATGCCCACCAGATGGAACTCTACTTTGGCTATGTTGCAGCGGCTGCACACGCAGCAGAGGGTTATCAATGAGTACCTGTGCCAATATGGCAGCAGAACTGGTCAGAGGAGCTTGTTTTTTTTTTCCCCACGCCAGTGGGCCTTGATCAGGGATGCATGCACTGTCCTGTCACTATTTGAGGAGGCCACGAGGATGGTGAGCAGTGACAGTGCATGCATCAGTGAGACTGTCCGTATTATTCACACGTTGGAGCACACGCTATGTGGAATAATGGACAGGGCTCTTGAGGCAGAACAGAGGGAGGAAGAGGAGGACTTCCTTACCTCTCAAGGCCCCCTTTATCCAGACAGTGGACCTGCATGCCCACCTAGCACACAGGAAGAGGACGAGGAGGACGAGGTGGAGGAGGAGTAGGATGATTGTATTAGCAGCATGGAGGTGGAGCCTAGCACTCAGCATCAGCAGCAGGAGTCTTCAAGGGATCATTTACAGTCCCAAGAAACCCGTGGACTTTTACGTGGCTGGGATGAGGTGGCTGCGGATCCTGTCGTCCTCAGTGATCCAGAGGACTCTGCCCCGAATGCCTCAGCAAACCTACGCTGCATGGCCTCCCTGATCCTGCAAAGCCTGCGTAAGGATCCTTGTGTTCGTGGTATCAAGGCAAGTGATCATTAGTGGCTGGCAACTCTCCTTGATCCACGTTACAAGAGTAAGGTTGCGGAGCTTATCTTGCCATCGCAGAGGGAGCAAAAGATGAAACATCTTTGGGAGGCCTTGCAGAAGGGTCTGTGCATTGCGTTCCCAGAACCTGGGGGATTACCAAATCCTGGACAACGTGTTGCTGAGGCTTCAGTGAGTCACAGAAGGAGCGGTGGAGAAGGTGGCCGTCTGACGGATGCATTCAGACAATTTTTTAGTCCGCAGCCCCAAGGTCTGACCGGTTCCAGCAACCATCGCCAGCATCTGGTTTACATGGAACGTGAATACATAGGAGCAAGATCAGACTTAGACACCTTCCCCTCCGAAAATCCTCTGGCTTACTGGGTCTTGAGGATGGATCACTGGCCAGAGCTTGCACAGTACGCAATTGAGCTACTGGCTTGCCCTGCATCCAGCATTCTTTCACAACGCACATTCAGTGCTGCTGGTGGCTTTGTGACCGATCAAAGGGTGCGCCTCTCCACCGACTCTGTCGATCGACTGACCTTCATAAAAATGAATCAGGCTTGGATCAACACCAGCTACCAAGCACCTGATGCTGATGTAACTGAATATTTTTTTTGAAATGTCAGATCCCTTGAAGACTGCCTATGCTGATGCTGAGTGACTGTCCTGTTGTGCTGCTGACTGAATATTCTTTTCCTCCTCAGTGATCTTGCTGATAGCTAATAAGAAAATGTTTGTTTCTGGGCTCCGCCACCAGTGCCTAAGGCCCAATTTTTCTGCCCCTGTTTAACAGGGGCGTCTAATAAAAAAATTTGATGCAATACTTTGCATGTGGCTCTTTGTTGCACTCCAATTACAGTATCTGTGAGGGGTTGCAGTGCTGTGTTGTGCCTAAGGCCCAATTTTTCTGCCCCTGTTTAACAGAAGCGTCTAATAACAATTTTTGATGCAATACTTTGCATGTGGCCCTTTGTCCTTGCAGTCCTTGTCTTGTTTGCACCGCCTGTATATAGGGCCAAAGGGTCTTGTCAGGGCCGATCCTCCCTATAGGCTCACTATGCAAGCCGTTTAGGGCCCCGCAAAGCTGCGAAGGGCCCCCCAAATTACTAGAGGCCCCACCTGGTGAGAAGTCATTTTCGCCCCCTCACCCTCTTCTAAACTCACTGGCTGAGTCGCCCGCTTCTCAACTTTCTTTAATGTGACATGTCACTGTCGTCAGTGCCCCCCGCTTCTCATTTTTAATGTGACATGTAATTTTGCTTAGGGCCCCAGGGAGGTCAGGATCGGCACTGGGTCTTGTAATGACCTGGGGGGAGTGGTGGCGGGGAAACTCATGCAATTTTTTTCAATGATTTTTATCCATATTGCAGGGACCAAACATTACATTAAAGCCGAAAGCACTTTTGAATTCGAACGTTCGAGTCCCATTGACTTCAATGGGATTCTAAATGTTCATGCGAACGTTCGGTCTGTTTGACGGTTCTGGTGCGAACCAAACGCGGGGGCTCATCCCTATTGTTCAGGAATCCCAATCCAGCTTTGCTTTGTAGATTAAAACAGGAAAGCCTGATATTGAGTCCACTCAATGTTCTAATTTTTAACTGACATTTCTTCCACACATGCATAATCCTGGGCGAGATTAAGAGTGGACAGAGAGGAGCACCATAGAGGAGATCCTGCCCACCAAAGAGACCCTGGAGTCAGGGAGAAATAGGGGATAGTAACATCCCTGTATGCTTTAATACAAGCAGCAATAAGGTGAGAGTCCAGAAAGCACAGTGGTGTCACAGGAGCATACTAAAGACACAGAAGTTGATTTGTTTCACACCGAGGTGATGGTATATATATATATTTATATAATACAACACAATTATACATGAACTGTATGAAGAACTAACCATATCAGAGTATTAGAGATAAACATAAGAGTTCATTATATTCACTCTGTTTTCAGAATACACCAATTATATGATTTGATATGCATGTTTCAATATCAACAAGTAATGTATGATCAATTACACATTGTTACGCATTGCACCAACATGAGGATGTTTATATATGTTTATTTATTTCCTTGCAAATTTACACAATTTATTATTGCTTGTCTTGCGCTATATTAGTGTTTCTTTGGTTTTGCACAATATATACAGTGATTTTTGCACATACTATAGCAGTGCTGCACCATTAATCATATAATTTATGCACTTTATTAGCTGTGGGTAGCTACCAGGTGTCTGCAGCAGCTTGTTCTTAATGCTTAGTATTAGACCTATTAGAAGTGATAGCAGGGGAGCAATGGTGCTTGCTGTTATGTATGCCAATAAATCCTTTACTAAAAACGTATTGAAACAGAAAATGTCAAATTAGGGTTGCTGAAACTGGCAAAATGGAACAGATACAGAAAGAGTATCAGATACAAGTTACTACATAGAAGTGTCAGAATCAGAAGGAAATTTTGTTTTTAGTGATTGACTTTATCAACCACTGTAACATTTTGTCTATTGCAGCAGAAGATTCCATAAGATATATTATATACACCATAAAAATACTGGTCTAGGCAATTCTCTAGAATGCCAGCAATTTTGTAATGAAATCTGTCAAGAGCAGATCTACTACCATTATTTCCCCAGGCTGCCATAAGGTTAATTATGTCAGCATATTACAGAAGTTAAACAATGTGTATATATAGGCACTGGATGAGTATATGGAACCAGTTTTATTATGGAACCTAACTCCCCACAGAGTATAGTAAACATTAATCTGACATGCACATAATTGATAATGTCCATTTTGTGCAGCATCTGGGATAGCTGAGCTATGATACGCGTTTTGGAAACCGCTCTGAGTGCTTTGACTACAGGAAGCAAATGAAAATATTTTATTTGGTTTGCTTGTTGTCCAGGGCAGATGGATTAGAGATGAAGTACACTGGGGTTATAATGGACATTGGAGAATAAAGCATCTCCTATTAAAGGCTGTGACAATGAGGCATTACTTATTAATCGGTTCGATGCAGGGAAATGGAGTACAAGCTCATAAATGTGTTCATGATCTCTTTTAGCCAAAAGTTGACTACAGAGGTATGGATAAATAAATATTCCACATGGCTTTTCGAAGAAAGAAATGTAAAGAGGGAATGTGGACAAACTTTAAAAACCTTCATTTACAATTTATATATTAAATAAAAGGGCAAAGCTATTTTTAAAGCTGAATTCCAGGCAAATATAATATAAAGCAAAATACAGGTACTGTATGCAGACATTTACATATACATGTAAATGTTTTTATTTAACGCATAACTGGATTAAATTGTATTTTTATATCTGTCTGAATTTAACTTTAACTTATGCCAGGGTGGGGCATCTTGGTTGAGAGGTCTCTGTCTCAGTCTGGTATTAGTCCACCTGACACTTGGTCATGGAAGCAATGCAAAGACCAAAGCATGCAAAAAGATTTTGGGATCCATCTTCTGGCAGTTTTCTCTTAGGCTGCGTACACACGATCAAATCTGTCTGCTGGAAACGGTCTGCCAGACCGTTTCAGCAGACAGATTTGATCGTGTGTACGGGCAAACAGACGGATTTGGCCAGCCGACAGATTTTAAAGCATGCTTTGAAATCTGTCGGCTGGGAACCCGTCGGACCGATATGTCTGCTGGTTAGTACGCTAACCAGCAGACATATCGGCTCGCACATGCGTCGAATGGATTCGACGCATGCACGGAAGTGTTTTACTTCCTGGTGCGGTGACATGGCAGAGTGGATTTTGGTTTGATCGTGTGTACACGATCAAACCAATACATCCCAGAAGACAGATCTGTTCAAATCGGTCTGTCCGACCGATTTGAACAGATCTATTTGTTCGTGTGTACGGGCCCTAGGTGGGAAGCAAGAAAGAAGAGGCAGAGGCCTAGTAGGACTACTCACATCATTTTGGCATAGAATGTAGGACTCTGGCAATCCCCTAAAAGTATGGGAAGCTCCCTGATTGGCTGGTATTTCTCATGCTCTCCATCTGTTGGCAGCTAAGGAATGTGCCATCATCATTGGGATGATTGAAAGGATGTATATATTGTGACAGGGAGTCAGGTAAATCTGTGTGTGTTGTCCCAGACGGGAGGTACTTTTCTCCCTTGTTTAGACAATACACCAATTCCTTTTGGGCGTCGGCTGCAGAGATGGCCAGAGAGGTTTGGGGCGTTAAAAGGTTTCAGCTGTTTAGAATTAAGCAATTAAATCACCTATAAAGACAGCCTAGGGATGACAACTGATTGCTGCATCCTGAGGCTGTGTGAGTGGAGGAGCAGTCACAACCAGTACTGAAGAGGTGAGGTGCTGATGGATATTTCTGTGTGAGAAATATCAAAGATACTTTTTGTTTTCTGCTGTAGGACCAGCAGTGTCTGCCCAGCAGTAGGCTGTGCCAGACTCCATAGGTAGGTTCCTGTGTTGGGAAGGTAGACGCCCCAAGTGGCAAGGGTTTATTTTATGTTTTGTTTTGTTTATGCTGTTTTGATGCTTGCACGTGTATCCCGCAAGATGGAAAAATAAACCATATTATTTGTTTTCAGTCATCCTCAAGTGCCTTTTTGTACAGTTCAGCGTGTAGTGAACCCATCCAGGGGGTCACACACACCCGCTACCGAGTTAATCCCTCACAATATATAAATAAACTCTGTTTTGGTAAAATAGTTAAAAAAAGGCTTCCATTGTGTGGACTCTTCCTTTCTCCTCTTCTTAAGATGGGAACATCCTCTGGAAATGAACAGGTGTTTTCTAAAGCTATTAGGTTCCATTGCTGTTAGGCCTGAGGAAGGTATGGAATAGGCTACTGTGCAGTGCTGGTTACGCCATTTTGAGGGCCTCTTGAGGATGTTACTTTATTGGCACTCTGGGGAGGATCCTTCAAAGAGTGCACATGCACCCCACTACACAGCTGTACACATGGAGGGAATGTATCCCAGCATGTGGTTAGGTTATGACACAACATGTTTTATTCCCTTTACTTGGTGTTAAATTAACTCAGCTTCATGTTTCAAAATAATTTCTTTTTTCTAGGTGTATATATTACTTTAGTAAATTAATTCCCAATCATTTATTTAACCACTTAAGACCCGGACCAATACGCTGGTAAATGACCCAAGGTGTTTTTGCGATTCGGCACTGCGTCGCTTTAACAGACAATTGCGCGGTCGTGCGACGTGGCTCCCAAACAAAATTTGCGTCCTTTTCTTCCCACAAATAGAGCTTTCTTTTGGTGGTATTTGATCACCTCTGCGATTTTTATTTTTTGCGCTATATACAAAAATAGAGCGACATTTTTGAAAAAAAAACACTATTTTTTACTTTTTGTTAAAAAAAAATCAAATAAACTAAATTTTAGTCAAACATTTAGGCCAAAATTTATTTAGCCACATGTCTTTAGTAAAAAAAAAATCGCAATAAAAAAAAAAATAGCTACCTAGCGGGAACAGCGACACTAATACAGCGATCAGAAAAATTATCGCTTAGTGACGCTGGCAATAGGGAGTGAAAGGGTTAACTAGGGCGGTGATCAGGGGGTTAAAACTTTATTAGGGGGGGTGGGGGGGCTATCCTGAACCTAACACTAACTGTTTTTTACACTGCCTGTCACACTGACACTAAATGCAGTGATTAGATCACTGCATTCAGTGACACTGTGACAGGGGGGTGGGGGGGGGGCGATCACAAGGGGTTAATATGCCTGTGAGTGTGTGTCAGTGTTGTGTTGGTGCACACTTACTTGTGATGTCTTCTCTCATCAGCAGCGCTGGGAAACAGCGCTGCGATGAGAGAATACATCATTTCCTCCTTCCTGTGTAAACACAGGAGGAGGAAGTGACAGGTTGGGAGCGCGCTCCCATTGGCTGGGAGCGATCGCGGGGGGGCGGGTATTCG